>JAODKL010000037.1:7802154-7820000 GCA_026780765.1 Petrocephalus schoutedeni
GATATACATGCGCATTAACTGGGGAAGGGGGAGGGGCATGAACAGGGAGGCCACACCCACACTGATGCACTGACACCACCTACAGCCAATCCCCACAGTCTGATGCACTGACACCGCCTACAGCCAATCGCCACAGTCCGATGCACTGACACCGCCTACAGCCAATCGCCACAGTCTGATGCACTGACACTGCCTACAGCCAATCACCACAGTTTGACTTAAACGTGCAGCTATATTCCTTCAAGGACCCTCCTGCAGGTCCATACTTATACACATGTACATTCACTGCTATATGTGCAAGTACATAGTCATATATACCAAGCAGCAAATATGATATACAAGCCAAGACGAAATGCAAAACAAAGCTTGGCCTTTGATTCAGACACACTCCTCTCTTCCTGTCCTCTCCTCCCACAAATTAGTCCAGTGGCACAAAGAACCCATTATTTTTTTTCTGAAAGCCCCCCACCCCCCCCAATCCCCCGCCCGCATTGGGCACCTTCTCCACCCTTGCTCTTCCGGAGGTCACAACGCTGCGGCCACTCGGGGCCCTGGCCGCCTCGCACCAGAACGGCGGTAATCGCCCCGTGACGAGATGCAGCTGCCGGGCCCATAAAAAGCACCGTCCCGGGTTCAAGGGAGGACCGAAACTCACGTTGGCCGTAAACACCCACGGAGCCAGGTGGACGGTGGCAGGACGTGCCCCGGATGTGCCCCGAGCACCTCATCGATGTCAGAAACGAAGCGTTCCTTTCCGAAAAAGACGAACCGCACGGGCTCAGTCTTCCCGACTCTCCCTGGCCAGCGGTGGCACCCCAGGAACGGCCAGAGACCCTGCCCAGAGTCGCCTGAACTGACAAAGCGGCGCGTGAACGGGCAAAGGACGCCGTTTCCATTCCGCGACCGTGCGGCATTTCCGTCTATGTTGTTTTTGTTTATTATTTTCTGTGTATATAAATACGTAGCGGCGAAACAACTTGAAGGTTTTTATACGTTTCCTTTTTTTAACCTGGCAGTCTGGTTGTCGTCTGTAAACATTTTAAGGATTTCCCTTAGCCTGTGTGGCGTTAATACTTCCCCTGTCAAAGTACTTCCAGCCAGGCCATGTGTCTACGCGGGCCTCCTCCCGGGGTGTTCCAACAGGCCGTGCTACACAGCGGCCTTCAAGTGCGTCTTCCCCCCTTTGGGTCCATGTGACCGCCAGAGCACCCCAACCCCACCCCCAGCCGTGCCGCGTGTGTCTAAAATGGCTCTTCCCGTAACACAGGCGTCTACACGGCCGCCTGTGGGCGCGAGCATGCTTACCTCATCCCCCTCTTCCTCGCTGCACGTGCACCTCTGTACAGGACTGCCTCGTAAACTCCTCCGGTCGCGGTAGAGAGACGTGGGGTCACTCCTGCCTTGACTCTGAAGGACAAAGGACAGCAGAAGGACTCTCAAAGCAGAAAACGGAGCTGCTGTGGCCCACACCGCGTTCTTCTAACAAAGGACTCAGAAGATGATGTTAACAGTTATAATGATAACAACATTAAAATGCTCTTTTTCAAATAAGTCGCCCTGATTTCTTTCTCCCCTTTAAACACGGCCGCTATCCTCAAAGCTATCCGTGGTTACAGATAATGTCTTGCTTGCATATGCAATAGTACAATTTACAGATAATAGGTTATAATGCTTAATGTGGAGTATTTTGAAGGACATATATTAACATATATATTAATCTATTAAAATTGCGATTGCAACTCATGCTGTACTGAAATTCACTCCTGCTGGGTCTCATGAAGGATTATTTCCAGCTTACAGTTTTATGTTCCTTTTCCTGTGATCATACTTAGTGGTGATGTACTTTTCTCTATTCCTTCTTACTCCGTTTTTATCAGCTCATATTCTTCCCTCCACTTTTTCACTCCCCAACCCTCTGCAATTCTCCCAGCAAAATTCAAATTTGAGCTAGGATAATTAGTCATTAAATGTCAAACATGAACTCAAGCCACATCTGAGCTTCTGCACTCTAACCCCCCCACGCCCCCCCTTTTGCCTTTAACCCCCTTCCGTCTCCTCAGGTGATTGATGCGGCTCGCAGCAGAGGTCAGAGTTTGTCCAGGGGTCAACAGGAAGTGGCTTGGGTCTTTGACCCTCTCTGCCGACCCCTGAGAGCCCCCTTTAACTCCTCTTCCTCTCAGCCAGGCCATCTGTCACTCCAGTACATTTAGGATCAGCGACTAGAACTACCCTCTTCTCAAATATTGTCTTAGTAAAGCAACAAAGCCCAGCCTCAATAAGCGTCAAATTACCTACGTACTCCGCCAAGTTTTACGCAGAGTGCTATTTACAGGGCAATAGTGCGATGCGTGTGTCAGTACATGTGAAGTGGTGTCGCAGAGGGGTGCCACTGGAACCCAAGGCAAGGTTTAGTGTCTGCGCAGTGACTGTCCTATGCTGTCAGAAAAAGGGTGCAGCACTGGTAATTTTGTTCCCCAAGGTCCAAACAACATAATGTACCCCCAATGGTACAAAGACGTTCCTCAGAGTCCATTCCTGTACATTGAAAGGTACAGTTACCTACAGCTAGGGTACAATTGCAGCCCCAGGAGGGCACAGCCCCAGTGACAGGTAACTGTACCCTCAAAGGTACAAATTGGTACTTTTTTCTGGCAGTGTTGGTACCGTGATGCAGCATGATGGCATCATGCAGGTACGTTTGCACATTAGCACAGTCTGGACTGTTACACGTCACGCGTAAAGGATGGCAAGCGTATGAAAGGCAGGTAAATAATTCAGCGACATCTTTTATCAGGTGGGTGCCGCTCCGAGGTGTGATGTAACACAGATGCTTGGCGTTAGGGTCTCACACATGGTGCGGCTGTATGAATGGAGGACTGTGGAAAATTTCTGGCATTCGGGAGGCCTTCTGCTTCAGCTCCTGAGAAAAACAGAAGGATCTCAAAGCATGCCGGGTCTCTCCTGAGCCGGTCGGAGACATCCATGTCCCCTGCCTCCGTGGGCTAGGCTAGACCCATCTCGTCACAATGGTATAGCTAGTGTGTAGATTTCGGCCCGAAAAATCAGCAGAGCTTGTGGGCCACTGTACATACCTGTCCCTGATTGGCTGAATTTTCCCATAAGGCAACAGACTTCGGTGATGCACGTAAGAGAATCTGTCACACATATGCCTTTTAATATATGACTTTACTCACCAAAGATGTGAGCCAGTGCTTCTAATGAGCTCTGTTTTGGGATCTCGTCAATGTGAGCGGAAGAGAGTCTGTATAGGGGTGGTCTTTGTGTATGCACCATGCATACAAGTGTGTGTGTGTGTGTGTGCGCGAGGGTCTGTCAGGGGCCCATTCTTTGTGTGAGAGTATGAATGCATGCCTGCATGAGCAAAGGCCTGCAGGGGGCTGGAGCACTGCACCGCTGATCATTAATCATCCAATTACACACCTGTCAGGCTACAGACAAGTGGGAACGGATGGCGGTGGAGGGGGGGGGGGCAGCTTGGGGGGAGAAAGTGAAACAAATAGGAGGGAGGGGCCTCCGAGCTCCTATACTTACAGGCAGGTTTGTTTGCGGACAAAGATGGGAATTAAGGGAACTGGAGGCAAGAGCACAGAAGTAAAAACAAAGGGGAAGAGGACTGGGCTGTAAAGGCCAAAAGCTGAGGTTAATTCATACATACGTCAGACAGCGGAGGGCAGCTCTTCCGAACACAGTCTACAGGTCCACTTATTTATGAACTCCGCAGTCCGCAGCAGTATTGTGACGTGTCGGGATGTCATGCAAATAGATGGACATCCAGACAGCAGTGTCTACTGATCCAGGAGAAAACCCAGTTAGAGGCGTCTGGTCATAAACGTTGTGCTGGGAGTCCCGGGTGCTCCGAAAAAAATACACACAGTGCAGCTGTGCTCAACATAAAAATCCGTGAAAGTCAGTAAAGTCTGCAGTGCGTCGCAGGCCACCGGCCACAGCCACAGCTTGCCATGGATTAAGTAATTGCATCGCAACCATTCTCAGTTTACCACTGATCTGGGAATATATTTTTAAAAAATATAATACACACTTAGTGTGCCGTGTACCGTAACACGGGAATTCGATCCTTTTAAAAAACGCCCAGTAGAGAGGCCGGCCGTATTGAGGTATTTCGGCTGAATGTAACACAATATGCAGGAGCCGGCGTCGGCGTGTCCGGCGTGTAGGGCGCTGTAAAGGTCAGGGGGAGCCGATCGCGGCCAGTAGCGGCGCTCTTTTATTTTTTCAGGTATTTTAAGTTGCTGTACATGTGGGTGAAATGCAGTACAAAATAAAAAGCGGCCCAGTCGACCTCACCTGACATCGTCTCGGCCCTAGGATGTGACGTCATGCCGTTCCTGAAACGGCGTGTGCCTGTGGCTCATTATTACACTGTCATCGTAAATCTGTTTATTATTATTATTATTATTATTATTACTGATGCTGTTAATATAATATTATATTTAGTATTATTATTATTAACATTAACATTATTATTACGATGGTTATACAAGTATAGCGATCATCATCAGAATTATTATACCACTCTCTCTTGTTGCATATTCATATGCTGAAAAGATAGACTTATATGGTGGTATATAGGACACCGTGAGCTATGTTACTGATGAATCCACATTTAAAACACCGTCCAGTTTTAATCTGCGGTCCATGCTATGCACCTGGCTTGGAGCTTCATGAAAAATTAAATATAAATACGGTGGCACAAAAGCAGCACAAACTGAGAAGTAAAACCTTACGATATCTTTAGTTATTCATTCTTTATTATTTAATTTTTTGTTAATTATTTAGGGATCTTATTATTTGTTCATTTATTACGGTTTCATTCATTATTTAGTAATTCTTTTAAAAAATCTTTTCAAGCCCTTTGTACATATTCAAAGGGCTTTATAGCACCTTTATGGCAGCTAAGTTGTGTAATGGAGAGAGCGTGACTACAGTGGCACCGTGAGATTGTGCATTAAAAATGGCAGGAAATCCGTTTTCGTCTTCCTTTGCAGAGAGACTCTTCCCCTTTGCCTTGTTGCCCCAGGCGTTAACCATCTGTGTTTTCAGAACCTTACTCCCAAGGGCAATGTGTTTTATTTATGAGATCACTGTACATCTGTATTGCATCTGAAATGTATGCATTATAGATATGCATGTATTTATAATGAGTGCTTGATCATGAATCTTAACTGGAACAGTCCATGTGTCGTTACTGGATCTTTAACCCCAGCGTATGATGTATGGTACATTACGTCAGATACACGTAATTTAACGTATACGTACACAAGTGTATATGCATAGGCACGCTGTAATCATTTAAATGCAGGATGCATGCCAGTCGCATGTTGCGCTTTTCAGGTCGTTCTCCGCTTTCAGGATAGAGCTGGACTATGTGCGTTGAAATGAAACGAGCCAGTATGTTACCAGGGGATTTATGCAGTCGCATGTTCCAGGGAGTGTTTATATGTGGGAGTGCTTGTGTGCTTGTGCAGATGGGGAATCGTGTTTATGTGTGTGCAAAGACCCTCCTCTCTTGCTCAGTCAAATATGGAGAGAGTATAGAACGGGTCTAAGTTGGGAGAGAGTATAGCAAAAATAAAGCGTAGGTATGCTTGACTTTTGTCTTAGATATGCCTGACTTTTACTTAACTTTTAGGTTTAAATGTGGCAATGGCTAGAGGAACACATTGATGTTGCGTTTAATATTGAGTAATAGTATTGATTCCTATTATTTGATATCCATACCTATGCAAAATGTAAGCCTCTTTTCCCCTGGCATTCAAGAAATAAAAACAAAATTGCTGATTGCTGGAAATCAGGTATTCTTGGGAAGCTCGGGAGCGGGCTGATGTCGCCATCTGCTGGTAAAGAGACCAGTGCCGCTAATGAACGGGGCAAAACGCGAGGGCTACCGGCGTCTCCCACTAAGTGGCGACATTTGATGTACGTGGGGGGTGTTTCGCGATCGAGACTAATACACATAGAAGGGGCACAGAAAGCAAATCGTACAAATGCGAAAAAACTTGCTTTCCGCTTATTGTATCCCCAACCTGGAGGGAGGGACAGTTTTCGTGATTGTAACGTAAGCAAAAAGCCGCAAACAGCATTCGGAGGTGGCGGATCTTGCAGTTTTCTGTGACTGATAAGGGTGCGCAGCAGCGCCGGGGGGCAGAAAGTAGACAGGGGCTGGAGGGCGGCTGGCTGCCAGAGAACTCCTGAGCCTGCTGGGCCCTTAAGCAAGTCCCTTCATCCCGAAAAACTGTCCCGGGGCGCTGGAATAATGTCTCACCCCGCTGAGGCAGGGATTTATAAACGATTAGGTGAAAACTAACCTTAAACAGACTGGTTTCTCAGCCAGGAGGGAACAGCGAGAGCCCTTAATGCACTGAGATGGATACATACCTGGGGTTGTGTATTACAGGCAGGCCCGAGCTACGAGCGAGATCCGCTCCCTCAATTTGTCAAATTTGTAGGTAAGCCGTAAAAATAACTCCGTACATAATAATTATACAATTATAAAAGTAACTACATAGTGCACTGTACTGTACAGTGTTCTCGTGAGAGTTACAAAGTAGCGCTCGGTCGTTATTACGAACCATTGTGTGTAATCTGAATTTATAATGTAATAGGTTTTATGTCGATCCGTTCGTAAGTACGGGTTGTCCGTAAGTCGGACGTTCTTAACCCGGGGAGTGCCTCTGTTAACTTTTTATCATAAATAGACCATCGCTAGGATTGCACAAGACTCAGAGAGTAGTCCTGCTACCCTTCCCACCTCCAGTGTTTGTGGTTACACTGCTGTGTGTGGAGTTTTTTCATTCTTTTTGTATCAAGTGGATTTCCCCCAACAGTCCAAGGACATGCAGTTAGGCTAATTGGTGTCTCTAAATTGCCAGAAGAATATGACTGTAGAATATGACTGGCCTCTGTCTAGGGTGTACCTCAGCCTTGTGTCCTGTGCTACCTGAGTTAGGCTCCCAGGTTATAAGATGGGTGGATGACTGGACCATCATTAGTGTTCTGTTGCTTAGCTGTGACGTCTTCATGAACTTTTCAAGGGTATGCAGCAGGTGGTCCTGTGACTGGAGCTGGCTTCAGAAGCCCCAGAAACTGTTTTCTTAAATCCCACGCAACAGGCTGCATGCTGGAAGCTACAGTGTTCACTCTTCTGACCTTGCTTACGGTGCCAACATTTCCCATGCTCTGGGCGTCACTGAAGGAACGGGGGACATTGTAATTGGACAGGCTGGACACCTAAAGGGGAGCCGGAGCTCAGAGCTGTCACCCTGCTGTCACTAGAGATTTGCTTTCCTTATGCACCCCTTCTTGGTTTACCATATACTCTTATGTCTGCTTTCCTTGACCTCTTTGGGAAACAGTTGAAACATTTCAGATATTTTAACAGTTTAATGAAATGATGCTTTATTTTCCATATGCACAAGTACAGGCACATTAGAATCCTTTAGATTTTGCATATCCCACCTCCTCTCCGTCGACATACACACATATAGACAGTTGAGAGCAAAGCTTCTGGTCCGAGCGCAAAGGCAGACCATTTCTCCGGGACCCCTAAGGCATTCCTGGAAATTCTGGTTCAGTAGCAGAGCCTTACCTGGGCTGAACCACCATCATGATCAGAGTACCTCCCCTGACAGATAAGTTTGTCTGGAGTCACATCATATTGACTTTTGCAAAGCATATTGCTAACACTATGTTAAATGTATGCCTAACAAAGGATCGAATCACTTTACAGTGGAATAATTTCTTTGAAAGCTGTGTAATTACCGTGTTAGTGTAAACAAGAAACTAAAACTGGGGTAGAGGTAACTTCTCACTTGTGAGTGTGGTGTTCCGCTCTTACCAAGCAGTCTGCATTCCTGTCCAACCCAGGTTGGGGGTTTATGCTGTATTGTAGCCTTAAGCCTCACAGAATAGCTCCACCTTCAGGCTCTTGAACAGTTGAGCCATCGAGGTTGTTCCTTGGAGGCATGATCCAGCAAAGTAGGTGTGTGAGTCAGTCTCTGGCCGCTTTCTGAATGCTCTGCATTACATCATCGGTCTGAGGCAATGAAAAACTAAAACCCTTCCCAGGTCTCATAGCTAAACTGTTATTTCTGAACAGTAGACCAACATATTCGTGAAGTATCAGTGTGATTCTTATTTAAAAGTCTTCTATTAAGAGATAAACTTGAATTTGTGATTAGTCATAATGTGTCAGATTCCAGTAGTACGCCCAAGTGGAATCTCTAATTATGTGACATTTCTGAATGGAAGACTCCATGTAAAGGAATGAGATAACGAATCATGCTCGTTTTTTCAGCAGTCCATGAGCAAACAAGCCCCACTAAGACAACGAAACATACACAGTTTGTTTAGCCTGTAATTAAGAGGTAATGGACCACTTCACTGTGCGATCGTTGCCGCTGTGCCTTTCAAAATAAACCAGCTCTGACGGTAGTCAGATGATAAAATACTCATCGGCCTCTTAATATGAGACCAGATGGATTAGATAAAAATCAGTAGGTCAGTGCCATTTCATGAAAAGATTTTCAGTTCTGGAAAATAGTTTGTGCTGGAGCTGGAACTTGCTTTTGTAAAAAAACAAACTTTTTTTATCAGATGCTGCTATTAAGCCTTTGTTTTTAAAAGTTTTTTAACGGATGGGAAGTTGCACAGATTGAAAGATTATCATTGTTATTTGCAACTGTTGCAAAGCCTTTGAAACCAATACAGCTGAACTTCAAGCTTTTGCATTTAATTTAAAACAAAAACGTCAAAATGCAACACTTTTTGGCATTGTCAATCCTATTACTATAAAGGAAACAGAGAAATCACAGGCCGGTATTTCTGCAAAGCCCATACAATGTGATGGAAATCCACAAATATTGGCAGGAGAGTGGAAGGAGGATCCGGATGAATCCCATTTCAAGTGGGGACAGTAATCCTGCACTAATTCCACCCAGATGCTTTAAAAACATTCATGTTTTTAATAAATGAATGTTGACAAACTGAAATAATGCTGGACCAGTGTGTTACAGAATACTGAAATACATATATGTTTACTGCATGTCTGCTATAACTGGAGGTGGAAATTTCAGGTCCAGAAAGTAAAAATCCAGACTGCGATTTAGTTTCAACCAACCAGTTGAGTATAAAGAGTCAAGAGTCACAGTCACAGAGAACTGGTTGGTTGAGACAAAATCGCAGTCTGGATTTTTACTTTCTGGACCTGAAATTTCCACCTCTGACCATAATGTATGTGGAATACAACAGCAATAATAGGCTATTCCTAACAGATTCCGTAGCTATAAAATGTCCTCTGGGTCAGAGCTGTCCTCCAGGGTTTGCTTTCAGCTATGCAGGGCAGAGACATTCTCTAGCTAGCTTGAGTGGCTTCCGTCGCCCCAGCAATCTGGGTCAAGGGTCGCCTTGCTTTTGTCCAGCTGACCGGTGGTCATGTCTTCTGGCACTGTCCAGAGCACCTCATGGGACCTGTGCTCACTGCGAGGTCGCTTTTTTTCAATTTTAGGACTTCCATTGGGTATATCGCCCAAAGCCTTTGGGGCTCCAGCGCTTTGCTGGGGGCTGCCATCCCCTGATAACCTGTCGTGCCCCACCCCGTCCTCACCAGAAGCATTTTCCCTGCTGTGCTGTTCTTCTTTGAAAAGCCCCAGAATCTCTTTAGTTGTTTCACTGGTCTCTGCTCCAATCAAAGAGGGCGGCTCCATAGCACGGCCCTCCCTGCTACAGTCAGGCAATTTCGCTCCATCCTGTGGCCCCGCCCCCATCTCTCTGGAGGCGGGTCTCCGGATAGTCCTGCGGGTCCTGGTTCTTCGGGAACGGTTGCAGTGCAGAGTTCTCCTGCGATGCCATTGGCTCAGGGAGTGCTGAGCCTCGGTGCTGAGCTGGCGGGCCGCCAAGCGAGGCTGGAAGCTGCTGATGTGGAACAGCGAGCCGTAAAGCGATGTCAGGTAATAGCCACCTGCAGGCGGGGGATGGAGAAATGGCGGTATGTTGCGGAAGTTGGACAAACAATCCTACATTTTCAAACACCTGTGGACTAATTTAATAACACGAAAATGATCTATATATAAATAGTTGTGGGTATATATAAACTCTTGTGTATTTTCTTGTACATATCTGTACATTTTTATATGAAGCACTACATACCAAAATATGTACGGTGATATTTCATATTAAAAGTAACAGCCATGTTCTGCACATGCGATTCTGTTTGCTTGCCATTGTTTCAAGGTTTCCATTATCTAAGATCAGCGTCATCCATACTTTCTCGCTCCAGTCACTAATGCAATCTGATATTCACGAAAGCCCCTCCAATGAGACGCAGCACTAAAGGCCATAACCCTTTACTGACACATCCGATTGGTGACCTGCAATTTGACAGCCTGTCTAAGTAACACTGATGACAGTTGTTGATCAGCAATTTGCAGTATACTCCACTTGTAACTGGCCCTCCGGGTCAGTAGGAGGCCTCGTCTGCTGGGGGCCTCCAACAGCCCTACATTTCCACTGTGCACTTACCCTCTCCCTGCAGCTGCATGGGGTCTAGCAGCTCCATCATGTAGTCTGTGTCCAGCTGCAGGGTGGTGATGTCACTCTGGAGCACCACCCACGTGAGGCAGGGTAAGAAGTCGTCCGCCCCGTACACTGCTCCTGGACGGGGAGGGGACAGCCTGCCCTCAGGAGCATGTCCTTATTCACTGTATTTATCATCATCATTCTCAGCCCTCCTTGGCTGCTGGATACTTGTGAGCAATTCACAGTTCTATTAACAGAGGCCCTCTGGTCATTTATCATTTATCAGGACACTTACCAGCATGCGTGATGCCTCTTTCAGCATCATGGACCACAGCATTTCAGAAAAGCATGCAAAGCTATAGCACGAGGGAGGCATCCAGTTCAATTTGCGATCACACTTATCCTAACAAAACTATGGAATGATTTAATTAATGCTAACAATCTCTGAGGGATTTTTATTCAAGCAAGAATATTTCTTTCAGCCTCCTGACCAATAGGAAACCCATGTTATAACCTTACATCTTGTATAATATATTCTTATTCATCATTAAAAAAATAAATAAAAATTTGTTCCTTTATCTGTTTTTGTGCCCAATTGTGGTACAGTGTGCACTAATTAGATTTTCATTCACGTTTAACCAATTAATTAAGCCAGTGTTTCCCAAACCAGCCCCCGGGGACCCCCAGACATTTTTGCTCCCTCCTGGTGCCCAGCCAGTCAAGAACACTGAACACCTGATACAAAAGTTGGGAAGGAGCAAAAACGTGGCCTGTCTGGGGGTCCGCACGGACTGGGTCGGGAATCACTGGCTTAAGCCACCTTACAGAATTAAGTGGACCTGCATGGAAGGAAACTAAAAGGGACAAAAAAAAGTCATTATTACAAGGGTTAATGTTGCTGTATACAAAACACCTGCTAGATGGAGGAATGGAAAATGTTGCGGCGAGGCAGATTGCCAAAGCCAAGTCACCCTGACTGACAATCTTCTGTAGTTACGAAAAGTGTGTATGTGCTGGATTTCAGAAGAGCAAAAGGCGCCATAACAGTGACAGCCGTGCTTTGCCATGCTTGTCACTACAAAAAAGGGGACCTTGCAGAATAGATAGAGGAGCCCAGTGATCTGGCACTTTTGCTCCACTGGGTGGGGCGACTCTGATAATGACAGTGTGTTTTAGGGCTGAACGATTTATCGATTTCAAATCGAAATTGCGATTATAAACAATGCAATTAGCAAATTGCAAAGGCTGCGATTTAGGATATGTATTATACAGCACGTCTGACCCAGTGTTTAAAACTGTTGTGAGAATAGTTTTACAAATTCATTCCGTCCTCCTTGTGTGACAGTCAGCCTAATCAATCATAAATGCTGTGCTCCTCGCGTGCCAGTCATGCTCACCAATCAGAAGTGGCCCAAAGTGACTATACACGCCCACAAACAACAGACACGTGAAACCGGAGGAAAACGTTACATTCGCAGTGCAAAAATATTGGTTCTGCTGCTGAGCCGTAAGTGAACTACCTAGCTATTTAATGGTCAGAGATTGTTTACAAAACGGTCCAAGCAACGTTAGCAGTAAGATCCGTAATGTTTTTATTACTGGAATTGTTTTATTTTCTTTACTTTATTTAACTTAACACAGTCGTGGCTTTTGTGATGGTAGTTTTATGCGTAATTGTTCTCTGCTAATTTGACCCTTGTGTACATGGGACATTCCGGGAACATTCCGCGTTAATAAGGGTAAAAAAGCGGTCGAGCGCTGTTTGCAAACGCGGCACTTAAAATGTGCATGTAAAATACGATCACTTTACCATGTTCGGGTTACTAGAGAATTGTTCTATGGTTTATTAGATGTATGGTCTATATCATTTTCGTTAGAATAAACACATTTTGGATTCAATTAATATATTTCCATTCATCTTTGGATTAATGTATAGTGCACTTCAGATTTCAATGTACAGTTGTGCTCAATTACAGTTTTTCATACACATATAGTGTAAAACTGAGTTTTAAAAAAATCGCAAATCAAATCGCAATATGTGTCAGATAAATCGCAATTCGATATTTTCTTAAAATCGTTCAGTCGTAGTGTGGTTACATGCTGAACACGGTGTGGCAATTGACAGCTGGAGAAGGACATTAATCTCTCACCGCCCTCACAGATCTCTAGCAGGTAGAGCGTGCATTGAACAGTTCAGGGCAGTGTTTCCCACTCTGGTCCTTGGAAACTCACAGACAGTACAAGTTTTTGCACACTACCGGGAGCTGGGAGGAAGCACAAATGTGGACTGTCTGGCAGGGATCTCTGAGGGAGCAAAAACATGGACCTTTTGTGGATCCCCCTGGACCAGATTAGGAAACACTGGTTTAGGGAAGTAAACCCCTAGTATTTGTCCCACTTCAAACTGGTATGAGCTGGAAATATTACAGTTTCTAAAACAAAAGCATTCATTATAATACAATACACCTGCTGTACCATAGGTGTGTATTTGGTATTAATATGACTATCATTTTAGGTTATTGATGTAATTACATTAGTAAAAAGGAGGAAACATTAATAAACAGAAGGATCACATTATTCTGCACAAATCTGGCTATCAGTTATATTGGATTGTATTGCATCTTATAGTGCTGACACAACCTCAGTAACTGACCCCCCCCCCGCTCTGCAGCTAGGGGCTGCTGCTTATCTGCACTCAGTCTACCAACCTGGAGTGGAGTTGGTGGTCATGCTGTGGTAGATGGTTTTGCAGACCTTGAGCAGAATCTGCACCTTCTTGCTGGGTGAGTAGGCCTCATGCATGGAGCCCCAGCGCTGCAGAATTTTCTCCAGAATCGCAGCATCTGGAAGTCCCACGCCCATGGCTCCTCCAAGGCCTTCTGGTTTCTGGCCGTCCATCGTGTGCTGGTTGTCCTTCAGGCGCGCTATGGAGCCATCGCGGTTGCGGTAGTCTTGGAGAGAGGCGTACAGGTGTGTACAGACTGGCCTGAGTGCTACCTTGTGTATGGCAAGCTCTAACATCCCGTCTGGGGAAGGAAACAAAAAGAAGATGATGGAGATAATGGTGGTCAGTGGTAATGCCAGTGCTCACAATCAAATATGGAAACAGCAGACGTAGACATTTCAGGTACAGAAAGTACAAATCCAGACCAAGACTTTGTTTCAACCAACCAAAATATAGAGTCACAGTCACAAAGTACTCAACTGGTTGGTTGAAACAAAATCTTTGTCCGGATTTTTACTTTCTAGACCTGAAATGTCTACTTCTGGATAACAGTCAGGGGCAGATATGATATTCTGAGTGCAGCCACATATCAGGGAAACAAAGTCTAACAAATGCCTTGGTTTAAAGTTGTTTCTCTATGGAACTAAGATGCAAAGCTGTGCCACAAAGCAACAAGACACAGTACGAAAACCACACCAATCATTTCCATTTAAAATCTTACACAACCGTACTGCAGCCTCTATATAGACCATAACCTTTTAAGTTATTAGAATTTGGAATGAACCCTCCCATACCTCAGGATCACTCCGGACAATTAATAAATTCAAACCACTCAAAATGCATTTCAGCCAAAGTTAAATTAGTTTCACAGGTCATTGGGCAGAAATGAAAGTAAAACGGATATGACACTATTTACTGAGCACCCAAAACCACAACATCCATCACCAAAAAAAGACATGTGAACCACAGTTTAGTTACCAAGACGACAACTGTGCTTCTCTTCATCTCCTCTTCTCGTAGATAACAATGTAAACTGACACGTATATAAGCTGCAATCCCTTTTAAGACACGTGGCTTACACGCCGCTAAATCTCGTTAAATTGGCATTAAAAAATTAAGTGCCAGCATGGCCGTTCTCAGCTTCCAGGGAGAACAGGCGAAATTCTTGTTAGGTTTTATTGTGTCACAGTTCACTGGCGTATATTTTAATGTTAAATATTATTTTTTGATCAAATATACACATATTATCTTTTTTTGACTGCCTAAGAATTTACCTAAGAAGTCCCGGAGAAGCATGTGGCATTTTTCTTAAAACACTGAGAGCAAGAGAGTCTAGTTGAGGCATTTTACAGTGAGGCCCCCATGCACAGTGCATGTAGAGGAAGGGTACAGAGAGGGTGTCAATACAGGCATGGAGAATTCTACTGCAGTGCTGCAGAAGGGGCTAGTGATGAGGGCAGAGATGTATCATGCAAGCCGCTGCACTCTTTTGTAGGGAGTACAGAAGATGAGCATTCTGAATCACACGCCTTATGCCAACATTGCATCTCCTCTCCTTACTAAACTCGACTGCCAGTGGCATCACAGAGAGCTAGTCAGCCAAGCAGGGTTAAAATAAAAGCACCTTTGCTCTGTGTTTTTTTTTTTTTCGCACATCATTTACGCATCATGTCACATAAATAACTGTTTAAAAAAAAGCGAAAGCCGAACCACTGCAGACGGAGCGGTACGAGATCAAAGCGCCTTCCTGTAGAGGTCGTGTCACATGACGACCGTTGCCAAGGCTCGCCACAGAAGGTCTCCTCGCCGTCATCCGGCGGAGTTCCATAGTACGAGCATAATAATTGTATTTTCGAAAGTGCAAGGAAAATTATTAGTGCATACATACACACTCGTAACTGGGCATTCAGTGGAAGCTCAGCCTAGCTGCACTTATGCCTAGGCGACTGCTTCATGGTGTGTATGTTTGTAATGTGCTATTTACCTCACTTGTACATCTCTTTGGTCAAAAACATCTGCTTAATGAAAATAAATGCAAGGTAATATATACACATGCATGTTATGTATATTCACTCAGACACATAGGCCTAGTTCTTTCACTGGATTGTTTATAAAACATCAATTGACGATTCTATTCAACCAAACTGTAATTAAAATGTGATTTTTCAGTTCTTGTCATAGCAATGTACATTAAATCGAACTGCTCTACCACGGCACTCCCTAAGGGTTTTGTTTATGTTGTTTTAATTGCCAACTTGTAAATCCATTACAGCTTCATTATAAAGCTCCATTATAGCATGTCGTACGCGTCCAGTTGGCAAAGCATGTTTCCGGTCATTGGCTTTGTGTGTGTTATTTTCCTAAATCTAAAGGGGTTTGAACTTTACAGCATGGTGGTACTGGGGCTTAGTTACTCACAGTTCGCAGGATGCAGTGAGAGGGAGGGCACAGAAAGCTTTCAGGGGATGCAAAAATGTATCTGTTTCATGCGAACTGATTGAGGAGTGGAAGTGAAATTGTAATGAACCGCTGAGCGTGACCGTTAATTAAAAATCCACAATTTTCTAAAGACTATTAATCAACTGGACACAGAAAATGCAGTGGACAGTGGTTGACAAGTGAGGATAATTTAGCCTTGTTAAATCATATACATGAGGTGCATATATGATTTATCAAGGCTCTCTCTCTCTCTCTCTCTCTCTCTCTATATATATATATATATATATATATATGAAGTCATGTAAACCACAGCCTTTGTTTCTGAAAAATGAATATTGATGCAACATAACATAAAACATGAGACATCTGTATAGGCGTTGAACAGGCTCTGTATACTCTACTACTCTAAGTTTATAGATGACAAAAATGTCTTATTTAATAAAACAGCTTATCTAACAAATAAGGCAGAATCAACAGCACCAGTTAATATTAGTAGTGATCATTTCATAACACTAAAATTAGCGACATCAGACTTCAAACACAAACACCCTACAAATGTCTGATACGTAGTATGCACATCTCCATGATCTCTTTCAATTAGTATAAGAAATAAAACCATTCAGCTAGAACAAAACCTATTTGTTAAATCCAGTCCCCACTTAATTATTTATAGAGTCCCTGAACGTTCTGACAGACCTTATAATTTTCATAATGAATATCTCCCTGCCTGCAGTTACACCTAACCAATTTAAAGTAGTGGTTATTCACTGCTGATGAAAGCAATATTGGATACATAGGCACTTGACAATTACAGACCCATCTCAACCGTCCATTTTCTGCACAAAGTAGTTTCTGCTCAAGTACAATTACAGATATAAAGTCAGATACAAATAATATTCCAGTCTGGTATCTAGTTCTGACAAGGAAACAGCACCTGAACTGCTATAACTGGAACTGTAATTGATTCAATAATATTATAATAATATTAGCAACTGATACCAGCAACAGGGTGCTGTTTTATGGATTCATATCTGACATTAGATAGTAGATAGAGCCCAGAATCTGCCTGCTGACAGACATTAGCATGGCTCATTGACGGGCCACAGTGCATACCTTACACTGATAGAAGCGCAGACATTTTCTTCACATTGTTAGCATGCTGGCAGCCGGTCGACCTTTAACCCCCAGAATTTTTTTCCCTGTACTATGGAGTTCTTGGTTCCTATCCTCGATCATGTTCTAATATTATTCCATCTTCCTTTTGCCCATGTATCATGAACCATTTCGCATCTGTGCACTAATAATGTGTTGTCACATTACATTACGCTTACAAAAGTAAATTGAAGCAATTTAAAACCTCAAGATGTCAGACACTCTGACTAATTAAAAAAAAAAACACTTAAGTGCAGACGGTGGTGTTGAATGTTTGCATATAGTAGCTGGGAAAGAAATGCAAAGTGATGAAAATGTGATCTTACAATTATTCTCAACAGCACAGTGTGAGGCACAATCGGGTAGGTGTTCTACCAGACCCACTGACTGAGTGCTGTCATCATGTGGACCCAAACCCAAACAGTAAAGTTTTAATTAGTAGGGTTACATAATGTTGTATTACCTGTACTGTTAGAAAATGTACGAATGTTATTCACTTTAATACTTAGACACTTGATTCTAATCCTAGCTCTTCACAGCATTTTTAATGTCACTGTAATAGCACATGCCATCTCTTTCAGTGAAGTTCACTGCTATTAGAATGTTTGTATCACCTTTAACCACATGGGAAAATTTTTAATGTTTTTACATATTTTTTGTCTTACTTGTTCCATGTAGGAGTTGCGTGTGACTCACTGGCTCATTGGCACCTCACCTCCAGGATGGTGGGTGTATGCAGACTTTGCATATTCTCCCTGTGGTTGTGAGGCTTTCTTCTGGGTGTTTTGGTTTCCTCCAGTAGTCCAAAAAGCATGCGGATAGGTGACACGGCGTCTCTAAATTGCCAATACGGTATGTGTGTGTGTGTGTGTGTCCCGGGAGGTTGCTTTTTACAGTAGTGGCTGCAGAAATTTTAAATTTATCAGGGGCCAGTTATCTTTATGAGGTGGCCAAGCCGCATTGCGCCTGGCTGATG
>JAODKL010000037.1:7820234-7841686 GCA_026780765.1 Petrocephalus schoutedeni
GGGTTGAGGGGGTCATTGCGATTGAGTTGGACACACGCTCCATAGTATTGAAGGGTTGGGCAGCTCTGGTTTATAGAGTTAAATGCTTCATATTTGATTTTTATTTTTGGTGAGGGGTGGCAACATACTTACTAGGGGGCAATGGCCACCCCAGGTCACGTTTTTTAATTTCACCCCAGATAAACCCATGCATTTAAGCACCCTTGTCCACATCGCAGATCTCCCCTGCTTTGCACCCTCTACATCCTTGCTGGTTCCAGGTTGATCGGGACACGATTACACAGGATTAGCGGAACAGATAAACGGATAGATGTTCCATCCAATTCTGTCACTATGCCCTGCTTCAAGTGTCATTTCAGTTCAGTTCAGTCTTATTTCAGGGTCATTTCAGTTCTGCATTTTGTACTGTTACTCACCTAACTGCAACTCATTTCATAAACTCCAGGTTAATTTCAGTGTCATTTCAGTTCTGTGTTTTGTACTGTTATTCACCTAACTGCAACTCATTTCATAAACTCCAGGTTAATTTCAGTGTCATTTCAGTTCTGTGTTTTGTACTGTTACTCACCTAACTGCAACTCATTTCATGAACTCCAAGTTCATTTCGGTGTCATTTCAGTTCTGCTTTTGTTACTATTACTCACCTAACTCCAAGTCAGAAATGTCCCCCAGGCTGTCTAGCAGTAGCTGTATCTCTGGGCTCTCCAGAAAGAGCTCCCGCAGGCTGGTGAGCGTGCTGCGCACTTCCTGTAGCAGCTCGGTGGCAGAAGCGTGGCCTAAGCCTCCCTTCTGCATCTTGTCCACGAAGGCCTTCACGTTCTCAGCAAAGGCTCCGCTCTTCCTCTCGCTCAGTTCCTGCACTTTGTAGTTGAGCCGCTTCTGTGGCGACACCAGCCCACCAATGGCTTGCCCCACAGCCGAGAGGCGGTTCTTCACCTTGTCGGCCAGGACCAATGGGAAGCGCTGGCTGTACGTGTGGATGGGGCTGGGGGTGGAGTCAGACTCCTCCTCCAGGCTGCTTATGGAGAGGGAGTCCAGCTCCTGGCACGGTGGCTGGAGCAGCGAGGGAAGCGGAGGCGGAGACAGCCATATGCCATCTTCGATCCAAGACACGCGGTGTGGGGACTGAAGGCTGGGACTGCCCAGTGGCGTGCTCTCATTGGAGGCCTCGCTGTCCACCGACAGTCTGTTCTGTTCTCTCCCCTTAAAGGAGCCAGAGCTGTTGGACTGACTTGTTCTCCTGAGTACCACTGGCGTAGAGGGAGAGGACTTGGGGCGAGTCTTGGAGGGAACTGAGGGAAACGGGATGATAGTAAAGGCCGACGTGAAAAAAGGTCCAAACAATGCTCTACCTTGGGGATTTTAACTATGAAGAGGACGGGCCCAACCCTTTTAAAACTAAATCTGATTAACATATATTCTGATAGGCTGATCAGATGGATGGGGCCCTATCTATCCACCCATTCATCTATCCATCCATCCATGCATCCATTCATCCATCCATCCATCCATCTATCCATCCATTCACCTATCCATCCATCCATGCATCCATCCATGCATCCATTCATCCATCCATCCATCCATCCATCCATATATCCACCCATTCATCTATCCATCCATCCATGCATCCATCCATCCATCTATCCATCCATTCATCTGTCCATCCATCCATACATCCATTCATCCATCCATTCATCTATCCATCCATTCATCCATCCATCCATCCATTCATCTATCCATCCATCCATCCATCCATGCATCCTTTCATTCATCCATCCATTTTCTGTACCCGCCTGTCCTTTGTGGGATCATAGGGATCCAGAGCCTATTCCGGAAGCTACAGGTACAAGACAGGGAATATCTCCGGATGGGGTGCCGCCTAATACCCTTGCACATGGGGAAGGATATTGGATGTATTGGACTGTCTAACAAACATCCCTTAAATTACCTGAGCATGCAGGTGGTGTGGTGCTGGACTCATGGTCCAACGAGGGACCCCTCATTTCGCGTAAGCCCGCTCCCTTCCAAGGCCTAGTGGTACTCAGCCGTCTCTCCCGCTTTGTGAGGAATGGTCGGGTCGCGGAGGAGGGGCTGCTTAGGGGAGAGGGCTTTTCTATCAGCCAGCTATCCCCATGTTCACGCAGGTACAAGGGATTGATGACGCAGAGCGCCCCATTTGCAGAGGTCACCTGACAATTCACAAAGTCATGTGGTTATTATACATACATATACACACACAAATAAATGCAGGGGAAAAATCTGTGTTTTTAATAGTGCTGTTACCTGTATGGAGCACATGCTGAGGCCAGAGGATGGTGTGGTCACATGACTCTGTTGCGGGTTCGAGGACGAGCAGAGCCAAAACTCTGAAAGGAGAACCAAGGTGCATGCTTCAGATTAGGTACGGAGTCACCTTTCAGTCGATCTTATTCCATCCATCTTTATGAATAGAGGTGGATGGTTCAGGTCCTTTGTTTCAACCAACCAGTTGTACTGTGTGACTGCGACTCTTTATAGTGAACTGGTTGGTCGAAACAAAATCTCAGTTTGGAATTTTACTTTCAGGACCTGAACTACCCACCTCTATTTATGAACTTATGGACCTTCATCATGGCTTGATTTATCTAGTTATTATTAATATCAATCACATTGCTCCAAAAAAACACATATTTCATGTCAAAATGCACTATTTAATAAACAATCAGAAAGCAACAGGCTGGTGCAGAGACTCACTCGGCCCTAGCTGGGACAAATCTTGGTCTCCTTCCTGTGTGAGGCTGAAGACACACTGTGGGATGAAAAGACAGACTGGCAGCACATCTCTGAAAAAGACAGGGGTGAGGTTGGAGATCAAGGCCCACATGGTTAACAAATTGCAATTAACTACAACACCTGTGTCACATATTAGATGGCGATACCACCAAGCGGGCTGCCGAATATCGGATGCCAACAGCAACGGCAGAGCTGAGATTCCGAAGCAAAGGCTGACCAACAGAATGTGCCAGATTAACGCTTCTGTCTCACCTGCTCAGGCTATAAAAAGCCACCAGCTGGACCAGGTCTGAAAACCCTAGGTGGGACTCCAGAAAGTGGAAAACTACAAAAAAAAGCATGAAAAAGATCATAATCATACTTTCACGCTGCCTTTCAAAGGTGGGTAGTTCAGGGCCAGGAAGTAGAAATCCAGACCAAGATTTTGTTTCGACCAACCAGTTGAGTACTCTGTGACTGTGATTCTTTATACTCAACTGATTGGTTGAAGCAAGATATTGATCTGGATTTTTACATCTTGGACCTGAACTACCCACTTCTGAAAGGCAGTGTGCTTCTCTATGTGTCTGTATCTAAGCCCTAAGGCTGATATATGCTTCTGTGTCGTATCAATGCCCCAGGTATCCGCCTGTCTGTGTATCCTGCATTGTAGCCTGTGTCTGATGCCTGTAGTTACATTTATGAGGAGGTATGCGTTATGGAACAGGCTATGCCATACCTATGCTGTATCGACAGCATGCATTCTATACCGAAGTCTGAATCAGCCTTAAGAGGCAAAATAATACATCTGGTGGAAGTGGGTACCTGTGCCAGAGTGCTTGATTGGGAACTCGCTCACGTGCTCCGTGTCGCCTCCTACGGACAGGCACAGCAACTGCGGCTGAGATGTCGAATCGAGCAGCACCAGGAAACTCTGTTCGAGATGTGGAGCAGAAAACGTTCAGGGCATTATATTTCACGACCCTTGGTTATCTGACAGAGGTGTTGGAAATGGCACGGAAAGATTTATTAAGAGCCAGCTGAGTCATTTGGGAATCGCTACACTCATTCTGCATGAACTCTCCCACAAGCTGACATGGCGTGAATGCGTACTCCTTCAGGGGGCCCTGTATGCACACAAAGGCTGCAGGAAGTCGGTAACATTCAGACTAAATTAGATACCACAAGCATGAGTCTGATGAAGAAAAAAAGACGAGATTTTGTCAGTAGCGAACAACGGTTCAACCCATTTCTCCTAAATGAAAGAAAAGTATAAGAAAAAGACATATAATCCCAGTTGCATGGAAGGTCTTCTTTTCAAAATCTACAGCAATAACATGTGCTATTCTTCAATTTAGGAACCTGTGTGTCACTGAAGCTTAACTCCACCATGAAAGGCCTGTCCCTTCAGATCTAGGAATTTCCCTGCCTTAATGTATGTGTTCTTAACTCTTTTAGGGTAAGACCATCAGTGGCTGGACTGCTAGACGTTTAAAGCAGATAGCTGCGCGAGAAGTGAGTGGAAATGCAGTGTAACGCGGCAGCCCTGAGAAGCAGAGTTTCCACCCCGGCTTTCACAACACAAACCACCTACATGCCAAAGAACATTTCCATGCTTTTTGTCAAATGTTTTTCAATTGATGCATATATAAATGTACCTTCAAAAATGTATTTGAAAAAAAAGTGTACTGAAATGTATTATTAATTACTGTAGCTGAGGGTATTCAATCACTGTGAGGGAATAGTAACTGGGTAACAGCGAGTAAGATCGAGTCTTTCAATGGGTAACAGGTTAGAAAAATGGCTGTAGAGATCTAGTTTTTCATTACCTACCTTTCATTATCTATGTTTAATAAATGAAAGTGGAAAAAAATGCGTGTTAAAAAATGTCTATTTTTTCCCCACACCTAAACCACTAGCTTTAAATATATTCTTTAGAATTGTAAAGTTATTTGCATACACACAGTTTTCATGTTTCTATTTTAACTTACGCAGAGAGAAGTATGCTTATACAGACGTTTAATGCAATTGAATGCAATTAATATTTTTTCTCTAATCTAAAATTTATGATGCTGACACTAGAACATGTATCTTACTTAAATGTAGCTTCGTTTTTGCCATTCTAGTGATTAAGGACACTGCTTTCATGCTTTAATCTGCCCCAGTGTCTGGTTTGTCCTTCGCCCACTTATCAGTTCCTGTTGCTCCTCTAACAATCTTCCTCCCTACAAACAGATCTTCCTTATCTTTACCCACTTCTGCAATAGGCCCTGAAATGGCACATTGTCTGTCAAAAAGCAAAGAGGAAAAGGAACTAATCAAATACGTAACCAGATGATTTCGAGTCTGGGCTAAAACACGCAAAATATTCCCTTTACTTAGTCATAAAGACAGCATTGACTCCAGTTCAGCCCTTCTTCAGAGTCAGTGCATGAAAAAATACCTCCCCACCCCCATCCTCAAAGAGTCTGCCCTGCACAATGTCAATAGAGAAATCTTATATTTTGGTTACCCAGCTGAAGCCTTCGTTATAAACAGATACCTCCGTAGACAAGGACAGCTGAAGGACATTGTTATAGCATTTGGTAAAGCTTGGCCGCATTTTTAAGATGCATAGATATCTGGTCGTTAGAAACCACAACTGGGAGATACTGATTTCAAGTTGATAGGGGTAACGAAACAGGCAAAACAAGCAGCGTGAGGCAGTACGAGAAGCACATCTACCACCAGCTCGGCCCCCCTTCCGGCTCAGCAGGCCGGGACACTGTACCCATCCTCAAGGTTGCTGGTTGCAATCGGAGGTTTGGCAGAGTGACATTTGTAGAGGAACCAACATTGTGCCAAATTATACACCCATCCTGCCACATACTACGTTCTAAGCCAGAGAGACTGGAAATATATCAGACGGAAAACTGTAAGGATTTAACCTCATTCAGAGCTAAGAAATCTATTTAATTATGCTGTCGGAATCAGCTGACCCCAGTTTGCTGTCCCCATAGTGCAGTATGAATGCTCTCTCTGTCCCAGGGGCCCGACAGGGCCCAAGCGGACTGGCAGAGGCCGAGCTTGTCCAGAAGACTGAGGGGCTTTGGTGCTACCCCTGCGCCATTCGACATCTCAGCGGGAGACCTGCAGGACCAGCAAATAAAGCAGAGTGAACTACCCTTATTACCTGGTGAATTCCCAATAAATATTTGTCAAATGCGAAAAAAGAATAATGTGCCAATATGGAATAGATAATTAAAAATATAAAACGGATGACACTGTCAGTCACCTGTCAGAGCTGGCTGGTTCAGTGTTATTGTCTTCCAGGGCCCTCATCATCCCAGGTTTTGAGGACCACTGAAAAGCTGAAGGAATCTGATTGGTTCCCTCAAACCGAAACTACTCCCCCACTGGGAGTGTTCACTGTCACTCTGCAAAGGCAGCAATGAAAGGAATCTAAGACACATGACAAAATGCAATGAGTGCAAAGTTGTGTGATGATATTACCACTTCCTCTCTAGCTCCAAGCCCAGCCCCGCCAACCAAAAACCTTCCTCAATCCAGAACGGGCTCTATGTTGTACGGCATGACACAGTGTTACTGATAGCTAATGATAGCGTCACAAAGTTTTTAAAGCTTTAAATTAAACGTTTTAATTCGGTCTATTGTTCACCAAAAAATTGTTTCCTATAATAAAATCTGAATCCCAATTTTACGAGGTACAACTAAACTGAGAAATTTAAGACTTTGGTCCTACTCAAAGTGTCAATTGCCAAAAACAAGGCAACAAACTCATAGCAAAGGGCATCATACACACTATAACATGATGCATTAAAGTGGACAGATTTTAGTTTCCAACGTAAGCAAAAACGGCATCATAAACTACATAAGAACAGACCCAAGAAATTGCCCAATAATGTAGCAATCCTTAACTAGCTCGAAGAAATTTCATAAGAATTATTACAACCGTTTTTGTCCTTCCTGGTCATTGAAGGATGTTACTAAGAACGCAGAAAGAAGTTCGTATGTCAAATAATAATAGCAGCCAGAATAATAATAATAATAATAATAATAATAATAATGATGATGCATTAATAATTTAGATCTTTTGCGCAGGATTCTCACAACATACTGCATACAATTATGTTGCGAATGAATGAATGAAGCAGCATGTAAAAAAAAGTAAAAGCCACCCCAACAAAGGATTAAAGCGGATTAGATGCGCTTGGGGGGCTGGGAAAAGTTCTGCCCGAACACCTGAACTTTGCGCCAGCTCCCGGACATGTGACACTGGCGCATTTCCAGGATCTGCAAACGAAGCCAATTTTTCGAAATAGTAATAAAGAGCCCGACGAGGGTGCCCCAGGAGGAGATAGCGGTGGCACAGGGGAGAACAGCCGCAGCAGACGCTCACCTTCCGCGGGGCTTGTGCGGGATCCTCCGGCGCGCTGTCTGTCCGTCGGCCGCCGTCACCTGTCTGCGCGCTCAGCGCTTTGACCGTGCAAAGTTCAGCCCGTTCCGTGCTTCACACCCCTCCTCTCGCAGCGCTGCCCGACCGCTCAACATCTTTTCTCTTCCTGTCTTTCCCAACGCGAATAGTATTTGCAGCGTGCAATACTATATACACACAGATGGTCTTTTATACTTCAGCACCGAAGCCCCGTTCGATCCGCAGCCGCTCGCCGTGCCGCTGTGCTCCTGTGTGAGAAATGTCTTCGGCTCGGTTAGGGCCCGTCTTCCTCTTTCGTCCCCGGGCACATGTGGTTAACCTCACACTACTATTAGAGTGCACAGCCAAGTGGGGAACTCGAAACATACTTGTATATCTAGAACGCCAGCACGCTTCCAATATTTACCGGAAAACACACACACACACCACACGCGCGCACACACATACACACACGCGCGCGCACAAACATACACACACACACTCTCACACGCACACGCAGTCCATGTATTCCTATCATTATGGGGACACTCCATTCATTCCTATCGGCATAACCCTAATCCCAATCACGACACCCTTAACCCCAACCCAGCCCTAACCTGAACCATAAGTAACCAAACAAAATATGAGACTTTTAGCATTTTTAGTTTTTTGATTGCAGACACAGATTTTTTTATAGAATTTAAGTTATCCTTGTGAGGACTGAAAAAATGTCCCCACAAGGTAAAAAAAATAGCAGGTTTTAATCACATTGTGGGGACATTGGGTCCCCACACTGTAATAATTACAAAGCCACAGACACACACATACACACACAGAGGTTTGCATTCTTATAGGACCGTCCATTCACTTCTATGGAAAAAAACCCTAATCCCAGTCACGACACCCTCAACCACTACCCAGCCCTACCCTTAACCATCAGTAACCAACCCAAATACAAGACTTTTGGCATTGTTACTCTTTTTTGATTGCATTCACAGATTTTTAGGAAATTGAGGTTATCCAAATGGGGACCTGAAAAATGTGCACAAAAGTAAGGAAGCTTCAGGTTTTACCACACTTTTGGTACCCAAACGTGGTCTATGCAACCCCCCCCCCTCCCTCTCCCTCTCACACACAGACACACACACACACACACAATAGAGTTAAACATCCTACAAATAACACTAAATATTTGTCTTTTTGACAAACAGTACAGGGACATCTTCATCCACATTACAATAAGCCCCAATAACATACATGCACATTCTGACACACATCCATGCGATCACTGAGAATAAGGAGGCCAGAGTAACACACAGGATTAATGCTCGTCTCCTTAGTGTCTGTGAATTTATCGCTGTCCTAACTGCCACCTGCTTGCCTTTATTCTACAGCCTCAGCCGTGATTTTTACATCGCTTAGTTCATGAACAATACAAAAAACCAAATACTGAACGAGCAACTGAGGAGATGCATTTGTTCTTTTACCAGTGTGGCCGAAACTATTTTTGGGCATTTCAAATTGCAGCCCAAAACAAAAATGGGATGTAAAAACTCCTTTGAAATAAGCCGAGTGACAAATGCTGTGACGTTTACATTAACGCAATTCAACATGTTCGTTCTACCCCCACCCCCCCCAAAAAAAAGACAATCCCACATTTGGTTTAGTCATCAGTTTATTAACAGTTTTACCTGCGCTACATGCGCACCACCATCTGGCTAGATGAGGTACTGCAAAAAAAACTCAAGTCACCTTCTACAGCCACAGCAACCCATCTAACCTAAAAAAAGACATTATATTAAAATTGTTATCTGGAATACTTAAAACTTGGTAGAAATTATGAATAAGAACTATAGGTAACATGAAATAGAGAGACTTTTTTATTTTCATTTTCCTTATATTCACAGATTCTGTCACTGTTGATCTTTAAGCCAGTAAATTAATTTTACAAGTCTCATCCAGTTAATTAAAATTAAATGATTATTGCAACATTTCTCCAAAATTAAGCTCTGTTTTTATATTTAAAAAAAAAACCTGTATGTTTAAGCGCAGTCTGCTCAGTCTGTGAAAAAGAAAAAACATACAGTGGAGGTGCAGGTCAGGTGTCAGGAGTAGGGGCTGGAGGCAGACAGACCAAATAATTGCACAGACAGTAACAGGCGCCAAAATGGCATGCCTGGACTGACTATCCGGCTTTGATTAAGCAGTCCTCTTTGACTGGCTACTCTGGCTTGGAGGCGGGCTTCTCTTTAGCTGGAGTGCTCTGATTGGCTGATTTAGCTTTATCCTTATTATCTTTGCTGTCAATCAGGGCATGTTCTTGTTTCACTAGCTCTTCCAACTCAGCCTTTAAGACAGGAGCATAGAGTCAGTGCACTTTGGATGAAACGAGATGAGATGGGGGCGTAGATTCCAACATAGATATGGTGTGAACTCAAAAGTAGAGAATGTTTTTCTGGGAATTAGTGTGAAGAAGTACAGTTCTTATGTGTGTGTGTCTCTTTCTGAGTGTCTGAACATTTCAATTCACACTTACCTTCCAGCCAAGTAAGTCAGCAAGAGCCATACAGCCATCATCACAAGTGCCAAGGCACGCCACATCCCTGACACCAGTACGCAGTCAGTGTGAAAATATGCACAACATGTACAATCACTGTCATTACATCAAAGGCATTGTTTTATACCACAGCTTTGGTAAATAATAGTTTCTTATTGGTCCAGAGATGTCATGTGGGTGTGGATCATTTCCATATAACCACAGAAGTAGTTCCGGCTGCCTAATAACAGTTCCATATTAATGCGCACTATTTTCATTTGAGATACATATTTGTGTTTTATTAAACGTTAACATAAAAACCTGAGTGGCTTTTTACTCATAAATAACAGTCATTCTTATCAAGATAATTTGTTTTTCAAAATGCAGGCGCCTGTCTGTTGAGGGTTTCGATGGTAACATAATGTACATGCTGCTTCCAGTGAGTGGCCTGACTTGACCATCTATCCTTATAGGGACTATATTTTTTAATAGCACACTGGAACATTATTAAATGCTAACTGAAATAATTTTCTGCTGAAAAATTAACCTGACTAGTTTGTTCTAATATCTTTTGTTTGTTAGCTGTGGTACAAGTGGTCTTTGGGCTTTGCATCGAGCCACATTACATCAAGATGCCTGGTTATTTTAGTATAGCCACACACTTGCTGTGGTTAATCGCATGTCTATTTGCTGTGAAATTGAATGTAGCCCCCCCAAACACCAGCTCCGATTCTATTAACTGCCCAAATCACAGGCTGACAACAAACAAGCCAGCACTTTCTGTAGGAGGCCTTTCTAGGCTGGTGGGACACCTGAATAAATGTCTGCTTTGGTAGCTGAGGGTACGCCAAAGATCCCTCACCTGTAGGCTTTGTCGGAGTCAAAGTCCATGCCTCCTCCAAAGCCAAGCATCCCCATGAGGGCATCAGACTGCCAGGGAGAGAGGAGAGCATCAAATCAGACAAAGCATTAACGTCATTGACGTTAATGATTTATTACAGGTTATCACATTAAAATGTGGCATGAAGAATCCAGACCTGCCCCGTCTTCTCCATGTTAATGAGCAGCCTGGGAGTGTCTTTGGGAACTCTATAAACAAGAGGTGCATGGTAAGATGTTCAGCTAAACACGAAAACCGTGCCCTGAAACAGCATTATTCAAGTCGGCAGAATGAAACGTATACATCCCGCAACACGGCGACATTAACGCCATAAGGCTGGCAACTCAAGACGAAGGAAACTCACTTGCTGACCAGAGAAGCGAAGGGTTGCACCTGCAGTGAGGTCCCCATGATGATAAGGAGGTCACAGCGCGGGAAATCCTTAGATGTTAAGAAAGGTGGAGACTGTCACTTCACAGGGGTGGACAGGAATACACATCTGCATACATTCATTTATGGATTCATAACAATTCAACATGCAGTTGAAAAAGCCCCCCCACCTCCCCCTTACCATCTTCATTGTAGTGAAAAATCGGGCAGGCAGGTTCTCACCAAAAAACACAATGTCTGTCAAAGGACAAACACAATCAAAAAGCGAACGGACAGCATCACAAAAACCACTGCCTTCATGAAACCAATCGCCGGTTCACACTTCCATTCTTCCCGTGGCAGTTGTTTTATTAAAAGTAGTGACAGACTTGTCATGCTAAAGATGCTTTTGTCCAAAGTGACATAAAGAGAGAAGAGAGCTGTGAGTTAGAGAACAGAGTCAATCAGGATCCAGCAGCCCAAGAGCAGCCGGGATTAAGGGCCTTGCTCAAGGACATGGTAGTGATATGATTACGCTGCCAGCCGCAGGATTTGAACTCACAGCCTTCAGGACCTGAACACACACCTCCTACAGGCTGAGCCAAATACTAGGGCTCTTCAATGCTTGGGTTTGGATTTGGCCCCATTGTTTCATGTGCCAAGGATTCAACTGACAATTGCAAGGAATTGTGTTCATGGCCAGCAAAGGAGCCCCTGTAATGTGAGAAGCTGCACACAACAATACACACTGAAAGCCCCATCTGATGCTACATGTATACAGGATGCAAGATCTCTTCTAACATACATCAAGCCTCAGAGAGATCTCTGAAATGTACCATGCCTTTGCTTAATCTTAAAACTAGCATGCTGGTAAAGTTAATATACCAGGACTGGAAAAAAATTATTTCGAGTTTGGACTCACCAGGCTTCACCAAGTCGTTACACTTCTCACACTTGGGCACTTGCTCTGAGAAGATCTTTTCTATAGACCACAAATTAACAAAAATTACTTTTTTTAAAGATTTTTATAATGCTAAAACCTTCCTGGTACTAAGCTTGCACCTGAAAGCATGACATTTTAAGGTTCTTCACATCGAAGACTCATCAATTCACCCCTCTCTGATAGAGTGCAGCCTTGGTGTTATTCTGGGGCCTTCTTTTATAGACAGCCACGTTACATCCATCAGAGGAACCTCCCTTTCTGCCCACATCAGTCCCTGCTTCTCCCAACATGCAGCTGAATCCCTCATTCCTGCCTTCATTTCCAGCCCCCTTGACTATCGCAGCTACTTCCTGATTGGTGTCGGCTGCAAATCCCTGAACAGACTTCAAAAGGTCCAGAGCTCTGTCTCCTCAGCAACATCTATCCTGTTCTCTGTGACGAGCCCTGGCTCCTTGCGAAATTTCACAGTCAATTCAACATTCGACTCCACACCTATAAGGCCTTTAACGATCTTGCTGCCTCCGATCCATCTGATCTTCTCCTGCCTTACCAGCCCCTCATGCTTTCCTTTCTTCCTTTCCTCGCCTAGTCACTAATCCCCACTCCTAACTCCACAGCTTTGGTAACCAAGCCCTCTCAATAGGTTGGCTCCTGGTCTTTAGAATCCCTTCTCCATAACATCGGTAACTCACCCTCTCTTTCAGGCTTCAAATCTCATCAAACATGTTTCCCCCCTAACCCTTCTCGCTCCCTGCACTCTGTGTCTTTTTAAAGTAGTTAGCATCGTTGGGTTTTGAAAAGTACTGCGCAAACCTGAAGTATTATTATTATAGTAATAATAATATTACTACTACTACAATCTAATCTAAATAAAAAACAGGGCAACCTTGTGATCTCATTTACCGAAAAACACAGAATGACATTTAGCATAATACAGCTTACCATAAACGCCAGTGAACATTCAACATTCAAATATATACACTTCTTTCTGTAGTCCTGGTATCACAAACATGCCACTAATTAATTAACCTTGGGTGTGCTTATCGTCCAGCTCTCACCTTTCATCCAATCCAGGTTATACTCCTTACGACACAGAAAGCTTACGCAGTGGGAAGTGTAGAAGGTCCCATGTGCTTCAATCAGGTCCTCTTCTTGTAGCCCCGCTACACGCTCCAGGGTGTCAATGTTCTTCCTCACCAATCAGAGCAGAGATTAGTTTTTCAATGGCTACAGAACAGACTAACGAGCTCAGCAGCTTAATCACATTGATGGTTAAACTGTGCCTTTGTGAAATTTGGACTGATGGTCTGGTCAACAACGATAAACTGACCAGTGATCTGACGAGCCGAGGTACTTATAAAAAGAGACAAACTTACTGACCTGGGAGTAACAACGTCTGAGAAGCCCTTTGTCCTTAAGCATCCTGATGAAGTAATGGCAGACTGTGGGCTGGAATATATAAGCAATGCTCAATACTGTGTGCACAGAAGCCCTCCACATGACTACCAAAGCAACAGTCCACATGCATTAGTGAAGTCTCTGGGGCAAGCAGACAAAACACTCAATGACCACAGTGAACCTGTAAGAGAATGCCTCCGCTACCTTAAACTGCCCAGGATACAGCTCCCTGGCCAAGGCGAAGAATGGCTCTGGGTGTTTCTGGGTAATATGGGGCGAGACCAAGGAAATTTCACATGGGGAATAAAAAGAGGTGTGTGAATTGTACCATTTTAACACCTTCTCTAATACACAGGTGGATCTAGCCACCAGCCTGATACCTTGAAGTAGTCAATCTGGAAGATGGCTTCGGGATAAGGCAGGTTGTACTTCTGCAGGTTGGCATAAAGGCCTGTCCCGGGAGAGCGGAAATCGGGGATTCCTGCCGCTGGGAGAGAGTGGAAGAAGGGGGCTTGTGAGAGTTTTATTTACACAAAAATGTTCTGAGGGCAGAACAATAAATGATTGGTTCAGAGAGAAAACCAATCAGATCACAAATGATGGAAGTCTAAATGAGGGGGGGGGGGTTGCAGGACCAAGACATATGATTGGTTGGTCTGACATCTGACACAAGATCTGATTGGTTATATCTCTGAACCAATCATTTTTCATTCTGCCCTCAAAACATTTTTGTGTAAGTAAAAACCACCATGAGCTAGAAAGAGAGGGAAGGAGTCCAGTAGCTGATTCTGCAATCAACCAATTTCAGTTTCATATCAATGGTGCAAAACAGCTTAAAATGTCAGAGAAATACCACAAAATTCATATTTCCTTTACTGCATGGAATTGCAAGGGCCCTGAGGCTTACATGTGGATATTCCTGCGCCAACCATGCAGATTATGTTTTTGCCTGCAGGAAAACAACAGGAAGATGGTAAGAAAGAGAGTCTACATTTAAACGACTTGTCTAATGTCATCTCCATTTAACAAAGAACTACCAAAATTATTGAATAATTTAACAAGAATTTAATGACATTATTCAGCAGAACTGACAACTTGAAATATCTGCCGACTAGCAATACTTCATGTTTCTTTTATTAAATTAAATTCATTTCTGTAATCGCAAAAGAGACCTTGTCTAAAATAAACTTAGAAGCTGCTCATCAGAACTGAGCATAGTACATTGCTGTAATGTATAGCAAGCCAACAGCATGCATAGTCGAAGACGTTCAGGTATACAGATATAAGAACAGGCGGATGTACATTTACCGATGCTTACATTTTCCGCTCTGGATGTAGCGGGCCACCCCATCCAGGGTCAGCTCATCCAGAACCTTTTCCTCGGTGCCGAGGCCCAGAGTCCGGGAGAAAAGGCTGCGCAGGAAGTCCACTGCCAAGTCCGACAAAGCAAATATACCAGGAGGAGGAGGAGAGAGGAAAAGGCATGAAAGTTAGTTCCTGCCGTTTTCCTAAGTAATGTGGCCGGCGCCCCCCGCTGGCGTCTTACTCTCCGTCTCCCCGGAAACGTCCTCCTCTCCGCTGCTGTCCGAGGGCTCTTCCTACGGGCGGAACATTAACAGAAAAAGAACTAGTTTGACGAAACAGTGGCGCTAATGTGGCCTTATTGTCCAGGTCTGTTGCAATAATAATCATATATGCAACACTAATGTAATATTCCCGCAAAGCAGGCTTCATTAAATCATTAGCAGCGCATAGATGTGGATAAGGCGGCTGGCATTCACCTCTATATCGGGGGAACTCGCCTCCTTATCTCCTGAAGATCCTGAAACAAATGCATTTATTTAATTATTAATTAGTATTATTATTAGTATTCTGCAAGCCGCCTCTGAAGAAAAATCACTATGCTAACTATTACCCGCTGTCCAAACCGCTTGTTTACGTAAAAAATAAATAAAATAGAAACCCGAAGCATATCTGAAACGTTACTTATGAAATGCCGGACTGTCATTTTCATTGGTGGCGCATTAAGCGCAGCGCAGCCCGGGGAGTGCGGCGGGCGAACGGAGCCGGGAAGGTAGCGGCGGCTAGCCGGAGAGCGGCCGGGCCGAGCCGGGCTCCCCCTTACGCTCACCTGCCGCATCAGACATCTATTCGCCGGTTTGTAACTACAGCACGAAGCAGGGCATTCGCGGGCTGGGGGGCTCTGCCTCTACGCCGCCCGGAGTGCCTGTCAGCGGGCTTGGCGCTGTCGTCCGTCCGCGATGGCGCTCCGGAGGAAATCCCGGGCGCAGTAACGCCGGCGGCGCCGCCCATCAGTCCCGCCGCAATTAGAGCAAAACTATAACCCGGAAAAAAAACACACCGCCTACCCCCTACAAAATGTATACAAAATGTGCCATCGCGCTCACGAAGCTTTGCATGACTGCCAAGTTAATACTTTATTACTTTTCTCGTAATACCGCAGTATAATATAGGTATAAAATATTTTATTAAAATACTGTAAAAATACTAATATATGATTATATGTGTAGATGTATATAATAATGTATATACTATATTTGTATATGTACATAATCATATATTATTTGAATGATTATATATTCATGTTACTAATAACGCGCACTTTTTTTTTACTAATAACGCGGCCTGACTTTTTACACATTCTGCTATATAGATACTTTACCGGAATGTTCAGTTAAAATTAGTGCATTTCGGTTCGTTTTTCTTTCCAAGTTGTTCTTTTTCCTCTTATAGATACCTTTGGCTCTCGGATAAGCCGCTGTCCGCTGGACTGTGGGCTTTGCTGCGCTCAGTTAATGCGATTTGCTTCATACACGCTCCTTCCAGTCATCGCCACCGGTAACTGATTTGCAGGGTTCAATTTGTTCGATATGGTACGAAAGACGGGAACTACATGCAATGTGCATTAAACATAATAAGCCGATCAACAAACAGAGAACTGCAAGTTGTTGAAATTTTCAAAATATTTATTTAACCTATGTAGCTCTGCATGATGATATCATTGCATGGAAATTAAATTCATTTAATACAGACAAAATATTTGGTAGTCCATTTTTATAGTGCTTTTTACTTTAACCATTTGCTTGTATATGGATTTAGATCCATATTTCAATGAAAAATAAAACTATTCGTTCAACAGCAGTGTGATGGTTTTAAAGAAAAAGTAATAATCCCGTAACTTTTTACGACAACCAACAGGTAACAATGGAGCAAAGCAAATTTTAAAAAGTCTGTTTGTATGTTTTTATTGATGCAAAACCAAAATAAAATTACTTTCAAATTACAAAACTGAAAGAACAATTACAATTGCATCCAGAATTATAATTCAAGAACAAAGTTCATATAATATATACATCATTAATAATTATTACAATGATTTGCTTTTTTTCCTACACACTAGACACAGAATATTGCTCATTTAATCTGTTGTGTTGACAAAACTCAACTCAGTTTTAACCGAACAGTTGGTGATATATGAGCAGTTTAAGTAAATTAATGGCAGAACTTTTGGAACCAGAAATGTGAAATTTAACAGCAGTTCACTATTATGTAAATGCAACTGTAGACACATGACATGCAAGTCGTTTCTGGAAATATTTTATAAAAATATCAGTTCACATTTTGACAATGAAATGGCTGATGTCCTTGCTGGAGTACTTCATACAACGGAGCAGCATATAAAACAAGGCCAAGCTCATTGGATCCCCTTTCTCTCGCTTATGTTTGTGAGTCTATTCAGCAAATATTACAGTATGTTTGTGTTCATCTGTGTGTACCACTCCTCTGCTCATAGGTTTCTGAAAGTCCTCCAGCCTCCGGATCACCCATCACCCCGGCGACGGTCTCTGCGTCAGTGGGATGCAGACCTTGCTGGTACTCAACCCCCGTGATGTGACAGTTAGGGAGGACCTCCTCCAGCAAGATACGCACCAGTCCTGGGTTCTGCACGCGCGGGAGGGACGACAGGTCCAGTTTCCTCAGCTTCCTGCAACGTGAGGAGGAGCAGGAGAGACAGAAAATACATCTGATGGGAAATGCACCCAAGATGGAACAGATTACACTAGAAAATACATGAGGATCACAAATATTACCTGTGCCACTGCGAGGAACCCTTATTGCACAAGCAGACAAGTATAGGAAGCAGTTACTGACGATGGATGGAACATCTAGGATTATTAATCGCTGTATGCATCTCAGAAAAAGAGCCTAAATACTTGCAAAATTGGAATCCAGTAAGATAGCATGACTAAAGCATTAAAGGTCATTTCAAAAGCATCTGTTGATCAAGTGGATTCTAATGGATAATCACATTCGTAAAATAAAGGTTGATATCAAACAATACATGCTGAAGTAATAAACGGCTTTTAGATCTCTACCAATCTTATTAAATGGTAACCAGCAAAGCAGGTTTAATAACAAGGCAAGAATATCACTGCGTGTGCTGCTCATTGATGGAAGGCTGCAGGTGTGTCTGCAGAAATCGGGGGTACCTCAGGTGATGCAAGGCAGAGAGACCCCCAACAGACACACGGGAGCAGCCAGACAGGTCGAGCTCCTCTAAGCTGTCCTTGAATACGTGCAGACGTGACAGGAACCAGTCGTCCACTTCAGGACACCCACGCAGCGAGAGAGAGCGCAGTTTCTGCTGACTCACTGCAGGGTTGGGGGAACATGCATTAATCATCCTGAATAAATTTGTGCTCACAGTGTGTACAGTTTATCCTGTATTTCCTGTACAATATGCACATAAGCATTACGAAAATGACTTACAAGAAAAATGAAAGCCAACAGATGGCCCATAGACAGTTTATGTTAACTAAACTATATTAATACACAATATTACAATTCTTACATTGATCTGGCTGCTCTTGTATTGCTTACTTTGCTTTTGATTTCTGTATCTGAGCAACATACAAAACCCTCTGCACCATGTCTACAAATGTCCAATAAGCTTATTCTGGGAGCCAAAAGATACTTATCATGGCTGGAAGTTTAAGCCTGTTTTGTGATCAACAATATGGTGCAAAGCAGTGATTTTTGCCATGAGCACCTCTCTGGAGCAGCACACATGTTCCTATTGCAGACACAGAATATGTCTGTACCCAAGCAGACAAATATTACTTTTACACCTGTGACTGGGCAATAACTGGAAGGTCAATTTAGATGCACCAATTAGCTGGCTCTGTGAAAGATGCAGGTTTTTAATGTCCTTTTTGCTTCACTTGTCATTTTGGACAAATGAATGTAATGTAGATATACCCAGGTTGTTAAGTCCCATGTAGTTGATCAGCGTGCCACTGGCATCCACCTCTATGATGGAAAGCTCTGAGAAATTGATCAAATCCGAGCTGAACTTGCCCCTTGCATCTGGCCTGAACCAATCTGACTGTCCCGACAATCTGGGGTGGGGCAACAGAAGGGCAGAACAATAGATTAAATGTAAACAGGCAAGCCAAGCACTGGATAGTATAGAGGCTGGGGAAGGTGTACAGACTGAAGCAGGGTGACAGGCTGGCAGGCATGCATACATGCGGGGAGACAATCACCTGACTCCTCCCTTCAGGTTCAGGATGTAAAGTGCTGCTGCTACATTGTTCCCAAACTGCTTCTGGGCATAACTGTAGTAGCTGAGGAGGAAACAAATACATTTTACAATAAAGTGCATTTGTGCGTTTCTGAGACTAATTAAAATGTTTTGTTGTTTGGTGTCAGTACACATTCTTCCGCCGCAGAGTCAAGTTCTTTAGCCAGGAGCTCCAGCTGACCATCGCCTCGACATCATGGAAATGCTGGCACAGGAAGAGCAGCATCCTGGAGCGCAGAGGCATCGGGGAGGCCGAGGAACCGGCTGAGCTCCAGCAGCGCCTGGCCACAGACAAACAAGGCCGCCCCAGACCCACTGGCCACATCTATAACCAAAACCAGAGGAGAGAAGGGAGAAAGAGCTTTAACTGATCCACAATATTAGACGTTGCAATAATGCCACAAAATAAACACAGAGCTGCAAAACTTTTGTGGAACCAGCACTCTATACATTGCAAAGAGGCTCAGGTTTCAATTAATTTATCTTTCTTATTGTTAGCTAAACCCAAGTTTGCCTTGAAATGTCAGATCACCATTTTTCATATCAATATAGAATTCATAAGAACATAAGAACGTAAGAAATTTACAAACGAGAGGAGGCCATTCGGCCCATCGAGCTCGTTTGGGGTGAACTCAACTAATAGCTCGGAGTTGTTAAAATATGATCTGGCTCGGCTTTAAAGGAACCCAAGGATTTGGCTGCACTACGCTATCGGGAAGACTATTCTGTTGTTTGTTGTGGTCCAGTTGATGAATGTAACAGCCAACGCATGTTTGCAAACTTACGGATCTGCAATACACAATTTCATGTACTGGGCTCGTGTTTTACATGAGCAATATATTTAATGGGAAACTAATCTGAATTACGCAAAATAAATCGATATTAGCCATCCTATCCAGACCGGTTAAGGGCAGTTAAATAAAGTATCGTGTTTTTTTTCCCAGGAAGATGTCACTGATTCTAAAATACTGAATAGAATTAATATATGAAGGATAAACTTACCCGCATAGTAGAAACCATGTTTTCGTAAGGACATGACCCCTACAGCAAAGCATGTAGGACAAACTTTGCGAGTCCGGAAAAGTCGTTTTGCTTTTAATCAAACAAGCCATATACTGCCGCCTAATGGATAGACGGGTCACTTTTCTTACACAGTTCGAGATCAAAATTATACACACGCGTTGGCTTTCTCGGTTATAGATAGATAAACTGGAACGCCGTGAACTCGTGTGTGACGTCATTCCCAGTTACGAGTTACGACTTACGAGGTAAATGGAACGCACTATAAGACAGAAAAATAGATTGATAGATCCGGCAGTCAGACCTGCATTTGCATTTTTACTTTAATTTATAGTCAAAATTCTGAATGCTAACAAATAATGTGAAGACCCTAAAGCATTGTCTCATGTGGCGCACAAAATAATCGGCGTATAAAACTGGGGTAAATGATATGAGTATATCTTCCTCTTTCATCAGCTGTAGTTTCATCAGTCTTGATGGGTCAAGAGACGAGGCTGAAGTTGCCTACTTATTCACCAGCATCTTATGCGCAGGATCCGTGCCACCTTAAATAGGGGGCTGCTGTTTCGGCAGAATCCCGCAGAGGTCACTGTGTATGCTAAATCGAAGGCTCCAAGAACGTTTTCATGTCATCTCAGAAAGAAAAGGTAATAATTCAAGTGTTTTTGATCACACGACTATTGCCTCTGAAATAAAAATGTTCTTTTCAGTAAAATTCACAGAACTTGGAATCTTAGTTACATGCTGTGGCAAGATCCTTTATTGATTCCGCATAATATTCTTTTCGAGAGATACCGCTTCAACCAAGTTGGAGTATTAACCCTCAACAATTAAAAAGTAAAAAGTCTGTCTGGCCCTGAAATACATCCCTTGGGTTTCTATAGTTTGTCCCGGACAGCTGCGTGAATGTTTTCTCTTTAATACTTGACGCAGGGGCTGCAGTGTGTGTGTGTGTGTGTGTGTGTGAGCACTTTTCTGAAACACAGGAGTAGCAGCAAACTAACCAAATATTAAAAACTGGTGTAGTAATATGATCACAAATATACTAGGCTATATAGGCTATTCTAAATTTTACACAAAGAATAGGCTATTCATCTTACCTTAATTCTTCTTCTTGAATTTATACTTTTTGTCTGACCGCACTGCTTCCAGTAGGGTTTTCTCTTGCAATGAGTAGCTGTAGAAATCCACGCAGCTATATCCAAAGTTGTTCTTGACTTGAATCTCACTCTTGATAAGGTCCACAAAGCACCGGTTTCGCTGGTCAGTCCATGCTGCAGTCATCAGGGAAAACACTCTTTCCACATGTGCATTTGTCACAGGGATGCTGAAGAGAGAGGATCCAAGTACAGTCAGATTTGGTGTGTTTGTGCCTTGAAGCAATGCTGACCACTTCTCCACAACAGGAGCTGCTCTCTTTACAACCTCCTGCTGGCGGGGCAAAGTCACACAGTACTCTTCATAGAGTTCATCCATGTTTAGTTTATCCCTCATCTGGAGGATCTCCACCACATCACAGAGGTTGGAGAATGTGAA
>JAODKL010000037.1:7860729-7887050 GCA_026780765.1 Petrocephalus schoutedeni
CAAGATTGGATTACGTGATCTAATCCGATTATGTAATCCGTTTTTTCTTTTGAAAAACCCATTTTCAAGATTTGATCAAATCCGTTATCCAAAATCCTAGTGGATTACTTTTGAAAAACTGGGCCTAGGTGTAATTCTTGAAGGACTATCACTGAAAAGCCAATGCATTTACGTGCCAAGCTGATGCACATTGTCTGCTTTACACTCAGATTGTCACTTCATAGCACACTCTTTTGCAAAACTGCAAACACAACTCACTGTTTTACACTCAATTTGACATTTCATAACACACTTCTAGCAAGACTGTAAACACTGGTCTCTACATTCCTACACTATTTTGCCGGCAGTTGCCTGTCCACATTGACGTATGTGAAATCACTTTTAAATAATCAGTTCACTTACAAATCTGAGCTGCTATACTATTGCAGGTATCATCTGGACATTTAAAAATGACAATCGGTCAGTTACTTTAAGTACCGTAGTCTTACTGGTGCAGTCAGAGGTGTTATTTTGTAACTTTAAGCTGTAATTCTACGGTCGCCCACATGGGGGCAATCAAGGACCGCTGAAGTATCCTTTAGGAAGCGGATTTTACTTATTTTTTTGAAGGTGATTAATCGTCATTGTTGACGCACCACAGCACGCAACAATGAAATGTGTCCTCTGCATTTAACCCATGTGACATTGTGACACAGCAGGGGGCAGCTACGTGCCTCACTATCGCTGCATAGAAAAGTTCAGGATCTACTCCACACACGAACCAAATTTCCATGGGCAGTCACCCCCCCATAGTCTAACAATTGGCCATTAACAAGTCCTTAAGTCAAATTCTTAAACTATTAAAAGTTTGCACTTAAAAAACAAAATTATGATTCCCTCACCAAAACAGGCACGAGTACAACAAAGTAGCAAAACACAGCAGATTAGCTTCTGCCTCAGAAAAACATCACAACAAGCTAAGATTATGGATACAACAACAATTATTGCAGAGCAATTCTAATCATATTCTGCAAACCCCAGGAATGCCTCATTAATGAATAAAGGCCTACGATTAAGCCATGTTTCCTTGGTAACGTTATTGCTGACATAAGTCCTGTTAGCTCCTAACGTCGTCAAGACACCAAGCAGTGCACTGCTCAAGAACTACATCTTATAGCAGAGAGGTTTTCAATCCAAACCCTGCAAATTCAATAGTAGACTCAGTACAGCCGTACAAATTTATGTAGATCAGACTCAGAAAGCCACCGTTTTGGAATGAAAAAAAACGTAGGTATATTAAAAAACACTGTGGTGGGATCAAAGTTATTGCTCGTGGATAATTTTAATTATCATAAATATACAAATTAATGGCTCAACCTCCCACAGTCTCTCTTCAAGAAGATGTATCATACATTAGCCAGAGTCGCTACAGTCCCCTTTTCTGTAGTTGGTTTTATTACCCATTGTTTTCATAATGTCTGTGTATTACATAGAAGAAAATGTCAAAACACTGTTGACAGATTGTTTTGAGCAGCAATAATAGTAAGTTATGATCTTGGGCTTGGAATTGCTAGTTGGACTGGTGACGCTTGTTGGGCCATGATGCCTATTGAGACCCCTGAGCAACTGCAAAACGATTTAACTGCATAATATCAAATTATAGTCTGGGTGAGTCATATGTATTAAAGTCATTTGTCAAGCAAGTAGACCATGCACTTCTTTATTTTTTATATGAGATTTGAGTAGGCTAATTACATGCATGAGTAGAAAAGAAATGTGCAGCCAGGTACAAAGCTGATGCAGAATTAGTCACACGTAAGTAATTGTTTGCAGGCAAAGCTTTAAAGTATTTATATCTAGCTGCAAAGAGGTAAACTGATGTCTTTCAAATCCCCGTAGAGCAGGGGTTCCCAGCGATTTTTCCCTGAAGGCCAAACTCCATGAGTTGTGTGGTCCGGATTCTATTTTATTTTCGTCACGATGTGGACCACAGTCCGCTAGTTGGTGACCACTGCCATAGACTGTGTTTGTGTGTGAAGGGGTGTCCACTGACTTATGCCTGGGGCTTCATGGGAAATGTTTCAAGAATGGGTGCATGCATAGCTGATACATTTTTGCAATGTAACATACAAATCTTATCCATTTACTGCCAGCAGTTCTGCTGGAGATGTCCAGCTCCATGATAGGAGCTCAGTGATGCACAAAATATGCCTTCGAATCTAAGCTGCTTTAACTGACATTTCCTCAGTTTTATGCATGTATTTTACTTAGCATGTTAGTGGTCTGTGTTCCTGACTAGAAGGTTGTGGGCTTACATCCCATGGCCAGCCAGTATGGGGCGCTTTAAATCGCTGTTAGCCACGTTAGCATCTTGTATGAATTTCCCCAGGAATATAAAATTTAATAGTTCAAAATGCGAAATGTAATAAAAGTGCACTAAATGTTGAAAAAGTGGCAAGTAGAAAAGTGCTTAGTTACTTTACAAACCCCCCCATACAGCAGTAATCATATTAAAGTAGTGCCGTAGAGAAATGTCCACAAACGTAAGTGTTCCAGGGCTGCTGGATGCTTCATAATCCATAGCTTCCACACTTGTCCATCAATTTGGATAAAAGAGTCTGCTAAATAAATAAATGCATGAAAGTGTAAAGCTTTGGGCTTAAGCATCCCCTAATAAATACATGCAGTGTAAATCACACCACATGTCTTGCTTTGGTATTCAACAAAAGTTGAATTGCTGTAGGCTTGATTTTTCACATGTGCTAGTGTGACCCATTAGGAGTAATCACTGGGGAGGTGGTATTGTTGTCACCAATCTTACACCGTTTCTGATTAACAATTAGAATTGCATGCACTGGACTGCATCTGTCTACTTTTCCCTCTTTGAAGTGCAGCAGACCCAGGTCAGATGGTCCTCACACAGGTGTGAACCCAATAGTGCAGCCACAGTGAGAACCAGCTATCTCTTAGCGACAGCAGGGATATCTCACTGGCTGCTTGGCCAATCCACCACTGCAGTTTGTGCGCACTTCTGTTAAATAGTGAATTCTATTGAAATTAGCCTTTTAACTGAATCGGTTTCAGCAAATTATAGCTAGAATGCTCAAACCTTTAGAATAATGTTTTTTTTAACTTTGCTTTCTCAATGATTGTTCCAGGGAAACTTGTGTGGGAGTCTTTGGTTGTCATGGAGCCAAATGCATTTCCTGGAAGAGCACTGCGTGCCGCTTTTGGCACTCGGGCAAAAGGCTTCAGGTTCAAAGCGTGAATGAATCAGTTTTAGCATTCAGCTAATATGGAACTCATGACCCAGTGCCGAAAAGGAAAAACAGCTTTATGTATCCTAGAAAATAAAGGAAAAAGTGTAAAACTATTTTGACTACAACACAGTCTTTGAGACAAGGTATGATTAAGGTACATTTTGTACAACCATGTGTTTGATGTTATGTGGGTGTTTATTTGTTCACAACTATCCTGTGTCTACCCCTATGAACTTTTATTGGTATTCATGACCTGCCAAAACAAACTGTACCTCCTAACCCCTTTTAGTCACTGCTGTATCTGCGTATTCTTAGTGTTTCAAAAACTTGTAACATGTTCATTCAATAGCATACTATACTGTGCAGAAGTCTTACGCAGTTGAAGGCAATAGTGTTTAAATGATCTTCATGTTGGTATAAAGCTGTGGTATTTTGTCTGTCAAAGTGTTTATTTAATTAATTAAGCGAGCCCGATTTTAAATGTAATAAATACCCCGAGTAGAGGTAGAGTACTGATCATCTAGCCATCCTACAAGATTTCAGAAGCTTTTTGGTGAACAGAAGAAATTGATGGTAGTTTATATTGCTATATTGTGTATTTTGTTATGCTTTAAACATTTCTTTTGACCACCTAAGACTTTTGCACAGTACATGTGTTTACTAGATGACTCTAATTAACACATACCCATAAATCAACAATCAGACACAGACCCTGACAGTCATCCCTTACATCTTATTTTAAGAAAATGCATGTTGCCTAAAATGTGTCTTATTGTTGCATTTCATCAATCACATTCCTTAATATGATTCCTTATTTCACATCAGCACATACAGCTGGCAATCTAGGATCAATTTATATCTTAACCAATAGTGATATAAAATTGAGAAAACAGGGTCAGGCGATCCCTGTACCAGCTGGGGCCGTGATCTAGGGCTCAATGGTGAAATAATTCTGCTGACCGCAGGATTTAAGCGGGTGACCTTCTGATCATGGGCACAGCTGGCTAACCCACTCAGCCACACACTGCCCCCGCGGACGTGACAGGTTTGAGTTGTATGGAGACAGAGTTGGATTATCCATACACATGGCTCCATGCAGCTATGTCATCAGTCATGTGGAGTTCATGGGCAAACGGCTTCCTGGTCAAGTCTCTTATTAAATTAAGCCTGTTATATGACAGGTATGGGAAAAAACCATTCAGGTGGAGGTTTGCAAGGACCCATAATCCTTAAACTTATCCTGCCAAACCATTGTCTGTAAAAAAGTTGCTAGCTGTTTGCAATGCCTGAAAGAAACAATCTGTATTATTTTTCTTTGAATCTCTGCTTATCGTGACACATTCCATGCATGCCATGGAGCAGTTAATTAAAGTGGAACAAATCAGGACAAATACAGACATTAGACCCCCCCCCCCCCCCCCTCCGCTGGCTGGAAATAAAAATGCTTTGTCATGATTATTATGCAGCGCTGGCTACGTCTATTTGCATATTGGATGTCGGCATCTCTGCATAGTCAGATTTTCATTTTCTTGCTGACTCAAATTGGTGTGTAATGCTGTGAATCAATGATGAAGACCACCCTCATATGCTCAAGAGTGATAGTAAAAGCAGTTATGTAATGACGATGATAATAATTACTGATCTCAGCACTGACCTATATTGGGTTCAAATAAGATGATAGCAGGGTGCAAAGGTGATCTTTCTGTGTAAGTCTCGTCAAGGAGTCCTACAGAACAGAAAAACCTCAAAGTGCATGGTGTGTGTGCGTACAATGACAGGATTGCCTCTCCCATCACTTTAAGAAGGGATATCACTATTAAATGCAGAGATGGATACTTCAGGTCCAGAAAGTACAAGTTTTGTTTGTTTGTTACTATACCAGTGTATTTCCATAGCTCCAAAGTAATATTTCTAAATGTGTTTCTGTTTTTGTGCAAAGTGTGACTCAGAAGTTTCCATTAGTGCAGTGTTTTTATTTAATTAATATGTAAATCACAGTCTACAGAAAGTTAATTCCTTCAGCAAAAAGTTGGAAGGATATTTGGTAAAAAAAAAAAAACGCCTTCGTAGATGTTACCATAAATGTATGGATTGTCACACTGCTGTAGTGTCGTCCTGGACCTGTATAGATGTATAGATTAAGACAATGGAATCTGGAATCAATGGAATTAGAATATACCCATGTAAACCTTTGATCTATTATTCACAGGAGTATAAATTCTAGATGCTGTGTGTCGCCAGCAGCAAAGTATTGACGACCATAGGTGAAAACAATGCGGAACAATGATGGAGCAAAAGGTGATAAATGAGGAAGGGGGTGAGAGAGGAACTAGGAAGGATGCATTTCTTTAAAAGTGTCGCCTCTTGATCAGTTTCTTTCAGCGGCAAAATTTAATCTGAAAGATTTATAAATAACCCATCATTAGAAGCTTACATACTATATTATTTCAGGTAATGTGGGGGCCATTTTTACCACTAAAGGACAATTAGTATTTGCGGAAGCATATGATGTCCACTAGAAGCAGACCATACTGTGCAACGGATTGTGCGTTTTGTTTGATTACTATTACTATTCTCTTCACACATTTGCCAGCACAGCAGCTTAACATATTTTTTCTGTAATTTGTTACTTATCCAGATTTAAAAAAAAATAAAAAATGAAGATGGAAAAAAAATACATTTTGAGAAATGCCAGTTGTTATTAAAGGCGATGGGAAGCGAGGTGATGTAAGGCGAGGTCAACGATGAATGTCTGATCTAATCGTGACCTCACCCTGCAGATATCCAGGTGATAGCATAAAATGACTCTGTACCGGGTCAGAAATGTATTAGTCAAAAAGACAGCTACAGGATATTTGTTGAGGCACCACAAGGAGAATTGCAGATATGTCCAATATGTTTCTCATGAAGTAGCTCAGCTGGCACCTGAGACGTTGACATTAATGATCACTTGGATCGATTAGGCTGAAAGGCGATTCCATCTGTAATACACTCTTATGCATATATCTAAGGAAGATAGTGAAAAGTAAAGTCCAAAGGCAATTCAGCAAGTCAACAGCCGAGTCGACAATGCCCCTTTGGCCTGGTGGATTCTGCAGCAGACACAGTGCAATTAGACTGACAATGGTTGCCAAAGGTGACAGTGCCACAGTGTCCTGTCCATGTTTCAACATTCTCTGTTTATCTCCGCCGGCCAATCGCTCCGTTTCGCTCAGTCAGGGTCCCTTGATTGGTCAGTTCTAAAGATATCTAACTTCATTTTATATGCTTATCAGGGGACCCCCTATCAGACTACGGGACTGTTATCCTTAAATGTTAAGCCTTTCAAGACAGCTGAATTTATTTATTTGAAATCTAGGTTTCTTGTATTTTGACCTGGCTGGTGATTGCTCTACCTGTTTTAGTAGTGATTTGACCCGGAACATTATTAATCAACAATAATAATAATCATGATAATAAAAATGACCAGGGCTACCATATTCTTTTCGAGGACATTTTATTGTATTTTAAAGATGTACTTATTTTAAAAAAAAAGCAAAAAATATCTTTTGAAAAGTGTATATTCATTCATTTCCTAGCCAAAACTAAAGATAAGAAAAGTAGTCGGACAAGGAGAATAAACACAAACAGCAAAGCTGTCTGGTCGTTTTGAACATGTCTGTCTGATGCAGCCGGTGGCCTAACTTCCTCCCGGTGAGCAGGCTGTTTGTGCTGCTCTTTTTAGAACTGTTTCATGTCCCTTTGTTATGCAAAGAGAAAAGCCTGTCTGATGTCTCTCCATTGTATAATCTGGGGGGGTCGTTTAAGGTGTAAAACACATTTACAATACAGTGGGGAACTCCTTCAGAATGGAAATGAGGATGGAAAAACCAATTTAGCTGCATTTTTACATCAGAGAAATATCGTCAAAGTGACGTTTCACGTTGCTGTGTATTGCCCAGCATCCGTCGCGTTACCAAGTTCGTTTCATGTTCCAAATATTTGAAAGAGAGTGTCTCCAGAGCGGAGGGAGCAATGGCAGACGAAGAGGGGACGCGGCGGGCGTGAGCTGAATGCCTGTGCTGCTGTCGGGGCTTTGTTTGTGTGTTTGCTGAATGCTGAGTCTTCCTTCGCTGACCTTTGAACCCTGCGGTTGCACAGTGGGGAGGTGAGAGGCTGAGGTCCAGCGCCACGCCGGCATGAGCGCCGCTGTTCCAGCCTCCCATCCGCTTATAAAAGCCGCCTGGCGCCCCGTCCTGCTACACTCACTCTCACAGCCGCAGCAACTACAGGTAAGAGAGCAACTCCAGGGGAAGAGGCAGCAGACAGGGCTCTGAGAAGCCTGGATGTTGGGAAGCGAGTGCTAGATGTGGGATTGTATATATCGCAGAAGTATAAAGCAATATTAGATGGCTGGGACGACGTAGAGATAGAATGAAGATATTTATGTTTGTCCTTTTCAAGATGATTCTCGTTCAATGCCAGAGAATAATTGCATATGCCATTACTGTCTTCTGCCTTTATATAGATATCATTATATGACAAGCATTCTATAATAGTATTATGCTATTCGATGGTCAGTTATGCATTGGGAAAAATGCTGTTGTTCTCCTGTTTGCCTCTAAAGTATTTTTCTAATGAGGTCAATAGATGGGATTTAAAAAAAAAAACAATGTAAGGAAGCAGGGTTTGTGTTTCTGCAGTGCTTTGCAAAGTTACACTTTCTTTGGCCTTAGAACTCGAAAGTGTGGGTGAGCATAAGTGGTAGAAGAGGGAGGATGAGCAGATTTACACCAAACGCTGTCTCGCAAACTCGGTGTCTCCCGGAGAAGCAGACGCTATTGACCTCGACCTCCGTTCCATCTGGCGGGAGTCTGCTTTTTAGCTGTGCTGGGATGCTATTAGTCACATAGTAACAGGCTGGGCTGAGGTCTATGTGACACCCTGGCAAATCAGCTAACATGAAGAATGCAGAATAAGTAGCAGAAGGGGGTTGGTCTTATAATAAGGCCTATGAAAATGTGGACGGGAGTGCCCTGCAGTATCTGGACAGTCCCTGCTGGGATTATAGTTACTTTTGTAAGTAATGGGCCAATAAAACAATAGATTTTGTTTGTTCTATCATAAGGAGAAGTTTGTTGGTTGTGGAAGAATATACCTACAGGAAAATCACAAATTACCTATAAACGCAGTCTTACATTTACTGTCTTTTACTTGGACCTTGTTGGCTTGCTTACTGTATCTGTTTGTTCTTCTCTTTCAGAGACCCACCATGAAATTCGTGGCTCTTGCACTGGTGGTCCTGCTGGCCGCAGGTTAGTATTGGTACCAGCTATGGCCACCTTCGCCTAAAATCTAGCGATAAATGAAAAAAAAAATGCAACATTTACTACTTTATGTATTATAAGAGAGATCCTCTGCTCAGCTTGAATAAGAGTTCATCCTAACCAAAATAATGCATGGGTGTAAATATTCTTCATATCAGTGTATGGAATGATGCTTCTTAAGGTAGAATTTATTACTAGTATGTCTTCAGCACATGGCAACCCAAGGCTCTTTATGTTTAACGCCAGGCACCCACGCGCGAGCTGTGCAAGCTGATGCCCCCTCTCAGCTGGACCATGTGAGGTCTGTTGTAGACATGTACCTGAATCAGATGAAGGACTCACTGAACAAGGCCCTTGACCATATGGATGACACAGAGTACAAAGATTACAAGTAGGTCATTCTGAATAATTATTACCCCACCCCATTAGGGTATTGTCCCCCGTAAATATATAGCCCTGTCCTTTATTATGTTATCCTGGACATGCCGGATTCTAACTGGGTTCTGCTCACCTCCACCAGATGCCTCACATCTTCCATTCTCTCTCCTCTCTCACCCAACAGGCAACAGTTGAGTCAGGGTATCGACAGAGCTCACGAATTGATCATGAAATCCAGAGAGAACGGCGCCCCCTATGTCCAGCAGGTGGCGGTCATGACTGAAGACATCCGCACCAAGATCATGAATGACGTGGAGACCCTGCGCACCCAGCTGGAGCCCAAGCGGGAGGAGCTGCGGCAGGTGATCCAAAAGCATCTGGAGGAGTACCGCGAGAAGCTGACTCCCGTGTTAAAGGAGTACACAGAAAAGCACCGGCAGGAGATGGAGGCGCTGCGGACCAAGCTGCAGCCCGTGATGGCCGACCTGCGCGAGAGGATCGCGTCCAATGTGGAGGAGACCAAGTCCAAGCTGGTGCCCATCGTGGAAGCCATCCGCACCAAGGTGAACGAGCGCTTGGAAGAGCTTAAGATAATGGTTGCGCCCCTTGTCGAGGAATATAGAGAGCAGCTGACTAAGTCGGTGACCAACCTCAAGGAAGGCAACGTCCAAGAAAAGCTGAAGCCCCTCGCTGAAGAAGTGAAGCAGAAGCTCCTGGACATGTGGAACGTCGTCAAGGAGCAAGCCCAAGCCTAAACGCTCGCCCGCCCACCTGCCCTCACTAGTCACCCTCCTACATTTTAATGGACACACACAAAACACACGCATAAGACACGCCTTGCGAGCGCCACACCGGAAGCACCTCTGTGCCGCAATCGGGGCAAATAGAAACACAACAGCGAATGAGCTGACTGACAGGCACACACATTAGAAAGCTTGCTCTGCATTGGTGGCAGGTTCTGATCTGACCAGTGGTGTGATATCTGTGAGGGCAGTGCGTGCCCAGCCACCGCGTTCAATGTCTGTATATCTGAACTGCTGCTTGAACACTACCCAGCTGCTCATTTTTTTTTTTTGTTGTTTGTTTTTAACATCTCAGCTTTGTAATCTTCACCCCTGTCCTCCAGCTGATAATGTTTGACCAATAAAATCTATATCATTTAATACCAAGTCTCTTTGCCCTGGGTTTTTTTTTAACTATTTATTTTTCTTATCACTATTGCTGGACTTCAGTACTGTTCACAGGATTATGAAACTTTGGGCAAAGCTGCTGGTTTTAATGTGGTCCCAAAGAAAGAACACAAAATGACCTGTACGCCTAGGGATTCCTCAGCCTGCGCTACGATGAATTGTTGACATGCTTTTGAATGACGACTTTTACAACAATGGATGATGAGTCATTTCACGCTAATAACGAGTGATGGCGATGAAATGGGAACATTGCATCTCCCACTCGTGTCTTGTGGTGGTGTGTAGATCAGCAGGCTCAATTCCTGGGTTGACCAAGCAGTTTCACCACCGGGCTCTTGAGCAAAGCCCTCAACCATGACTCTGCATCTTTTTTTGCAGTTGTGTTGCTTTGGATAACAGTGTTTGCTAGATAAATAAAATATCTACTTAGCTATTTGCTTCTGCTCCCTCCATAGGATGCAAGCTTTCCATCCATCCATTTTCCAACCCGCTTATCCTTTCTGGGTCCAGGGTGGTCCGGAGCCTATCCTGGAAGCTACGAGCATGAGGCAGGGAACAACCCAGGATGAGGGGGCCAGCCCATCGCTGAGCACACTCGCGCACCATTCACTCACACATGCACACCTATGGGCAATCTAGTAACTCCAATTAACCTCAGCATGTTTTTGGACTGTGGGGGGAAACCAGAGTACCCGGAGGAAACCCCACGACGACATGGAGAGAACATGCAAACTCAACACACATATGCAACTGGCAACAGTGCTAACCACTGCACCACCATGCCGCCCCAGGATGCAAGCCTTACTACACAAAATAATATTTCCAGGATAGCATTATTATGCCATTGCTACCAGAAGCCCTGTCAGAACCCAATAGTAGACATTTCTGTAAAGGCATACCAAAGAGAGGAGTGGAATCATCTAACCCACTTGACAGAACTCAGTCTGGTTTTCATTTTCTGAGACCCTGTGGGTCATAGGCAGCATAATGTAACCTTGCTCTGAGATTAAATCTCCTCCATTGGAAAATATGCTACGGTAACACTTTACTTGGAGGGAGACAAATACTTAGTAATTAATAACTAATTAGTAACAGTTATTAGTAACAGTTACTACAGAAGTACAAATCGTAAAGTAATCATAAATATACAGCTACTTGAGATAAAAGATGCGTCACAATTCATTAATGATGAACAAACATGAGATCAGTATTTCACGTGTTATTCATTACTTGTTCCTTCTGTAGTTCACAAAGGTTTATGGAATTAAAAGATATAGTAACAAATATAGTAACTGCTTGAGATAAATCACAATTCATTAATGATGCATTAATATGAGTTCAGCATGTAACTAAGACTTAGTTTGTGGTTAATTAATAAATAAGTAGTAGTATAATACTATACTATTTCTGCCCAATCATGTGACGTGGTACCATAATCTACTATAACACATTTACCAGGCTGTTGATGGAATTCCAGCTGATGTCAAATCCATGCAGTCTACAGCACAGTGTTGGGTCTCTTTCATATCAATGTATAAAATCATACAATGATGGACTTCAAGGTGCAGTGATTACACTGGTTTTCCAGAGAATATAATTCAAGAACGGCACCAACAACAATTCAGCAAATACATCAGGCATATCAAAGTTATAAACATCAATCACAAAATGTCCAGGAAGACCCAAATCAGGGTGACCACATGGCCGGAGAAGACCAGATGCTGCACTGTTACCTCAATACATTTCGACTACATGCCATTAATACGACAACATACAAACAAGCATACCCTGCCAGAAAGGGCTGGGCACAGGCCACTGGGAGACTGAATACTGTCACATCTGTCACAGTGTAATTATCAGTGGGTTGATTAATGAGGGAAAATAATGAATCTGGTCTTCTATTGACAAGGCGAGGCAAGACTTTAGGAGACGGTTTTTAGGTAGGGAGATGGATTAGCTGCTGAACGTGCCCTCAGGGTGTATACTTCAGCACCATCCTTTCATATACTCTCTCATCTGCTGCAGTGGGCCCAACGCGTCACTTTTGAGCTGGTATTTCTGGCACCAAAAAGGATAAGAAATTATTACCATTAAGTGACGGTAAGGGGAAAACCTTTTTGTCCACAGCTGACAGAACTGAATTACCTGTTCTCTAGACTCTGAAGCAAACTCAGATGTCGCACACAATATTTATTCCTGAGAATCGCCAAGTGTTGTACATATGGTCAGTATGTCTGGTGCATTTTTTTGATGATTATGTTAAACTAAGTGCTGTTCAACACATGCAATTGCCGTATGCAATAGCTCATCATCTGGGAAGCATGACCCAAAAGAATATCAAACCGGGCATGAGCAACTTTTAAAAATCTTGACAGGAGCCCACTTTCTTTCCTGGTCCTTTGCCTCTAGGGTATCTGCAGTTTCTCATCTCTAGTTATTAGGCCTTATGGGAAAGGATAGTTATTAGTAGATTGCGACTATCCAAGGAGGCCGGAGGGCTGACATACTGCATCACCCGAGACACGGGAAGATTAGAGTTTAGACACGGAATTTTAGACAGACCCATGGAGATGCTGAAGACTGATGGCTGAAGATTTGCATCATTATTCTTTTTTTGTCTTGATTCTCATTTGGCTTTTATTTGGGGGCCTGGGGGGGTGTTGGCAGTGCCTGTGTCCCTGTAAAGGTTTATTTGGAAATACAATTAGCTCAGTGTTGAGTGGTGCCAGACAACTGTGCTTCCTCATGATTAATGAACTTGTAGTAAGAATGAATTGATTTTTATTAGGCAACACCAACATTTTTGATGGCTTAATTGGTGGTAGGATCAGGTGGTTCCATAGCAGCCTCGCCTGGCGCTATAAAGAGCAGAGGCATCCACCACTGCCTCATCGCAAATGGGCCTGCTGTCAGACAGGATGGATCCAGACAGAACCATCTAGCTGTACTGTCATGAAGGGCATCCCAGGGCCTGTCGAGCCTGATGCTGATATTTGCAGTGGCACAAAGGCATCCAGGAGCTTGTGTGTGTGTTAAGATTTATTTCATATTTAGCATCACACACCGAAACATGCTCTGGAGATTCTCTGGCAGCTACTGAGACTAACAGCTGCAGCACTTTGGCTGTTCTTATTACTGTTACCAATGAGTTCGTTCTAAATAGGAAAAAAGCTAAAATACTTTGCGTGACTCGGTTGTCTCAAAAAGTTCGCTTCCGGAGGTGGCTGACACTGAGAAAGGACGCCGGATTGCATTGTCATAGCTAATTTAGAGGGAAGGTTTGTTTTCCACAGCTGCAGGCTGATAAAGATGGATACTCAGAAAAAATCTGAGGACATACCGCAGCATCTCTTATCTATCTATGGTGGCCTTTCGGCGACACCCAGCTGGACAGCAAACGTCATTCTGCAGAGAGACCCAGAGATGGAACACTGGGGAGACCCACCCTACGGGTCTGGACCCGAAGGAGAGGCAGGCAGACGGATGTCGCCATTGAGTTCTGCAGCCATGGAGTGTTTGGCCACAGCTCATATGGATGGTAAAGAAGCTAAATCTTTAATTACCATTCTTAACAAGGTTTTGTTTCAACCAACCAGTACTGTTTGTGACTCTTTGCGCTCAACTGGTTTGTTGAAACAAATTCTTGGTCTGGATTTTTACTTTCTGGACCTAAACTATCCGCCTCTGCCATTGCCTAAGTATTCAAGATAGATGCTTGATAATTGTCTGTCATATGCATGTAATGTCTGTCTATCTATCTATCTATCTATCTATCTATCTATCTATCTATCCATCTATCTATCTATCCATCTATCTATCTATCTATCTGCATGTTCTACTTGTGGTGGGCTTGTGTGGTGGGCTTGTGTGGATTTTCTCCGGCTACATCCATCCTCCAACACCGTCCCATTCAGGTGAACTTAACTCTGAATTTGCCCGTAATTTGTGTGTGTGATGGTCCATACCCGATATCAGACATGGACCTGCTGTTCAGGGTGTCCCTCAGATTCCTGAAATAGGATCCTGGCTCTCTGTATCCCCGCAGTGGAGAAACAGTTATAGAAGATGGACAATTATTCATTTGCAAAAAAGCACAATATATCTGCAGTTTCATTACAGACATATGCTGTTTCTATTCTTCGGTCTCCTGTGTTGTGTTATAAATTGCTGGATGTCTTTATTTATACCTTCCACTCGCTATCCTCATTTGTTTATATGTTTCCGCTCATATGGCCCCGTTCTCTGTCTTTCATCGCTTGCCGATTGTCTTTTCTAACTATTTTGGCAGTATTCTGGGAATCATCTGGATCAGCTCCAGTGTGTCGTGATAAAAAGGCTATAAAATCTTCATGCCAACACCAAAACACACTGATACATAGTACATTTGCTAGCAGGAAATGCTGAGAGTAGAGATATATAGATTGTATAATGATCATTTCCACAGCATGAAATACAAAATTACTAACATCTCACGCTTTCCCCTCGTCTCTTTCCTTGTGTCTTGCTGAATCCAATTCCCTCCCTGGGTGGGGGTTTCCATCCTCTCTGGTATTACAGAGGCTGGGAATAAGTGTCTCAAAGCCCCCCAGGTCACCGGGGTTAGAGTTCAACTGGAGATGAATGCGCTGTGGCGGCAGTTTGACCAGCTGGGTATGGAAATGATCATCACTAAGGCGGGAAGGTTAGCATGTCGGGCTCCTGATTCCACAGATAGATGCATGAGACTCGCACACAGCTGATGGATTATTATTGCAATTTGGTTATCAGGAGGATGTTTCCCACATTTCAAGTCCAGATCTCGGGAATGGACCCCGCAGCAGAGTATGTTCTTTTGATGGACTTCGTCCCTGTGGATAACAAGAGATACAGGTGGGAATCCTTATTTCTATAGAGCAGTGCTTCCCAACTGGGTCCTCGGGGACCCACAGATGATTCCACTTTTTCTTCCTCCCAGCCAATCCACATTTTTGCTCCCTCTCAAGCCCCCTACCGGGACCTGGGCGGAAGCAAGAAAAACATGGACTGTCTGTGGATCCCCGAGGGCCGGATTGGGACACACTAATATAGAGACACCTAAATGTTCAGCCCTGGGTTGCATTCGCTGTTGACATAGTGCTAACTGTGGCTGCCTCCCTAATCAATTCTTCTCACCACCCCCCCGCCAAATTATTCACTCCAGGTATGCATTTCACAGCTCTTCCTGGCTAGTGGCAGGGCAAGCAGACCCAGTAATGCCGGGCAGAGTGCACTTTCACCCTGACTCTCCTGCCAAGGGTGCCCAGTGGATGAAGCAGACCGTGTCCTTTGACCAGCTAAAGCTGACCAACAACCTGCTAGATGACAACGGACATGTGGGTGACCCCCCAGGCTGACATGCGGCTCCTTAATTTCCATGGGAACCAAACTAACATTGGACTTTTTGTGTATATGTGTACAGATAATGTTAAACTCCATGCATCGGTACCAGCCTCGGTTCCACGTGGTGTTTGTGGACCCGCATCACAACTACCAGCAATATGCCCACCGGAACTTCGTGACTTTTTCCTTCAGTGAGACCCGCTTCACCGCTGTCACGGCCTATCAGAACCACAGGGTACTGTCACGGTGATTCTCTGCGTGGGTCTTTCTTCAGTACAGGATAGTCCTGCAATCCTAATGACCAAGGCTCCTTATAATGCTCTCCTGAATTAATCAAGAAATTTCTGCAGCTGGTCCTATTTATTTAAGGGTTCAGGTCTTTCTAAAATCAGAAATAATAAGACACACTCACAAATTGTCTATTCGGATGACACTTGTAATTATTATATTATAATAGTATATAATTTATCATATAATAAACATTATAATAATATAATAATATTATATAAATTATAATAATTATTATAATTTATATTAACTTTTGCTCTTTTCTTTATCTTTCCCCGTTCTTCTTTTTCACCCATGCAGATCACCCAGTTAAAGATAGCAAGCAATCCTTTTGCCAAAGGATTTCGGACCAGTGACACGGCTGAATGGTAAATTACAGGCAGGCTGCATGAGTTTTTGGTAATGCATGATTACCTGGCAATATGTGGCGATATCTCATTTGTGAAATCCCTGAGATTTTGTCAAGGTGCAAAACTTGAGGACTGATTAATTGCAAAAATTACTATTATTTTTCTTTTAATTGGTTAAACTTTACTTGAGGGGGGCACAAATGGTGCAATAGTACAATCTTACTTAATATATTAATTAACCAGAAACAAAGCATTAGACATATACTGATCCCATGTTAGTTCAATATTAATCAGTGATAATGGTTCATGTATTTCATGCAGTTACATATTTGGTCATGATTAGTACATGAGTGGTACCTGAGTTTCTAAGTTACTTGTGCCCCCTCAAGTAAAGTGTTACCAAAATATCTATTTTTCATCTAATATATGTGATTACATATATAGAGGCTACAGCATGCATGGCCAATCTTATCCGCAAAGGGCCGGTGTGCCTGCAGGTTTTTGGGATAACCTTTCAGTCAGCTGTTCAAAACCTTGGTGTGAGAGCTCTTCAGCCAGTCAGTCCTTTAATTAATAATCTAATTAGGGTGTTCCGGTGAAAACCATTATGGCTTTGATGTTTTGTTTATTTCCTGAAATCCAGGTGTTCGTGTCAGGTGATAAAGACGTAAATTCCCTCTTACATAATAAAAGTACACTTACAAGAAATAGATGGTGCTGCAATCAGATTTACCTGGAAACATAATGGTTCTCACGCAATTGTGTGCATATTGCAATAACTGTACACTAGAAAATGGATGGACGGACCATGCAGCACTGTGGCCTTGTTCTGTGTGTGTTGGTATTCATGCAAGTTTCCTCCAACAGCCCTAAAACATTCTGTGGGGGGAATTTATGTCTCATAATTGCTCATAGCATGCATGTGTGTGTGCGCACGTGTCCTGCTCCTGATAAGCTCCTCCCTCCATGAATACAATAGGAGGTCTGCTCTTTGGGTGCCCATCCCAGACCGCTGCTACATACTTCTGCCTTACGCTTGTTCTGAATCTGCCAGATACCAATGATTTCTATAGACTTGGCAGTGATTCCACATATCATTAACATGGCTTATGGCCCAGCTTATCTTGTGATGCTGAGCTGTGTGCGTAACTTATATTGCGGTATATAGGGATTTGTGGGAAGTGTGGATGTTCTTGTGTCCCTGCATCAGGTCCCCTCTCTCTCTTTCCAGCTCTCAGGTGCGAGGAAATAAACAAGATCATAACAAACCAAAGCAGCGGCAACTGAAGAAGCAGAGCTGCCGTCCGGGTGCGTGACCGAGTGGTGCAGAGGTCAGCTGAGGGCGTGTGCTACACTGGGGACCTGCTTCTTAGCCTTGATGCGTCACATTACTTCAGTTGCCTGGGTTGAACAGCTGGGTTCCTCACCTTCTCATAACTTTACGGTGATGCATTCTGTGACCTGGCCACCTACAGGGGTGCGGCTGAAATCAGTCGAAGAGCTCCCCCTCTCTTCCAAATGTGTGCATGAGGCATGTAGAAGCCTGCAGCCTCTAGCGCGAAAGGAGGCAGGTGGCTGGCAGGATGCGCATTTAAGGGCGTGTGTGGTGGTTTTCCTTTCTTTTGATTCGGAATGGGTGCAATGCAATGGGACCTATGAGATTGGACCATTCCAATCTGAAACAAAATAGGGGTGGACCATTGTGGCCTCTATAAGAGGAGCTGACTTTCTCATTTTTAACTGGTAAAAATCCCTTAAATGCAACATCTGATACAATACATTCTTATTGACAAAGTACATATGCAAAAAAAAACAACAAAAAGCAAACGGGAACGTAAACACTTGCTCTCTCTCTCTCTTCTCTCCACAGAAGTGCCCACTAAGCCTAAGAAAATCTCCCCCACCTATGGCTTAGGCCATTCTACCCCCAGTATACAGTCGTAGTGGTGCCACCTGCGTGATCTACACGCCTATGAGCGGCACGCATGAAGCTGGTGCAGAAGAAGAGCTGGTGAGGGGTTTCATCCCTGACAGCCCCATCACTTTTTGTATTTTAAGAGTCTGCCTTGCTGGCGCCTCCCTGCTGAGGCAGTGGCTGTTTCACAGCGACTGCTCCTCGCCAGCCCATCACTTACCTGCTGCTCTTTCAATTTGATGCCTCTGTGCCCGAAAGAGAAAAATAAAACCAGGCACCTGATCACACCTGTGTGGATTTACATCTGAAATAATCCTTCCTATTGCCTTCTGTCCTCCCTTCTTTCCTTCCTTCCAGCCTTCCATCCTCCCTTCTTTCCTGCCTTCCATTCTTCCTTCCTTTCTTTCTGCCTTCTCTCCTTCCTTCCAGCCTTCCATCCTCCCTTCTTTCCTGCCTTCACTCCTTCCTTCCAGCCTTCCATCCTCCCTTCTTTCCTGCCTTCCATTCTTCCTTCCTTCCTATCTGCCTTCTGTCCTTCCTTCCAGCCTTCCATCCTCCCTTCTTTCCTTCCTGTCTAACATCCTTCTTTTCTGCCTTCCATCCTTCCTTCATCCCTTCCTTTTGGCCTTCCTCTCTTCCATCCTACCTCCTACTATTCAATGCAATATAGGGTAATAATAAACCCTGGGCATAAATGTATGTGAAATGTAGGCCAGGCATCATTTGTCAAATTATACAGGGAATCAAAATCAGCCGATTTACGGTAGTTCAGGAGCTGAATCAGAGATTGCTGCTGCTCATTTAAACTTACGCATAAAGCTGCAACACTGATTTTCCTAACGTTAAGGAATTATTTTAATTACAGCATAAATGGCACCTAAAATGTGACCTGATTGGTTTTCTTTAACAAATAACAAGCACGACATTTAACATTTCCATATCTTTACAGAGAAAATGGTTTTATCATAGTTGGTCATGAATGGTAAACGTATTTTAATCTGCATGACACTGTATTCAGTTGGTGGGTGTGACCCACCTTGCCTTATAAAAAAATGACACAGTATAGGTTACCTATTCTTCACGACAGAATCCCATTCAGGTGCAAAATGACCAGATCAGAGTAGATTTCAGAGAAAGGGACATTATCTCTTAAAGTGGGAATCTGGCAGAGATCATGGCAAGATTGCAGGGTGCATGCTGCGGAGGTAGGAAAGAACCCTGGGGAATCAGCGAAGGGCAGGGCAGACATCCCAGTGCCAGAATCTCACTTCGTGTGCCTGGTATAAGGACGGCATCCACGAAGGGACACTAAAGAGGAAATCAGTACAGTCAGCCTCAACCAGATGTTCCACAGAATTTCTGGGACAATGTTCAGTAGATAGATGAGAGAAAAGCTGACCTCTTTGGAAACACCGAGGCGCCATGCCAACTACGGATGATGGTGTAGGGGAGCGTCGCTGTCTGGGGCTGCTTTGCTGCCTTAGATCCTGAGCACTTTGCTATCATTGAGGGAACAATGAAGCAAAAATTATATCCAGAAAGCCTCAGTAGCATCGTCGGGGCAGTGGCCCACCACCTGAATCTGAATACAAGTTGGGTGTTGCAACAAGACAATGACCTCAAGGAAAGCAAAAACAAAATGACTTCAACATAAGAATATAATGTGCGTGTTGCAATATTTAAGAGTTTGAGTCCCTACTTCCACTAACTGAGATGCTCTGGCATGACTTGAAGAGAACTGTTCACAAAATAAATCCCAGAAATGCTAACTAACTCAAACAGTTTGGCTTTAAATTCCTACCTGTTGTGCAAGTCTGATCAGCGGTTACATTTCATCGAGGTAAACGCTACAGAAGGAGGCAATACCTCCATAAAAAAAGCTTCACACTAATTTCCTAGCCTATACATATCTAAACAACGTGTCGAATAAAGATTTTTAAAAGTACAACGGTTTGCGTGTTTGTGTATTATTAGTTGAAGCAGATCGTGCGGCGTGCATATTTGCATGAGCCGAATACAGACGCATCGAGCGCACAGACGCTAAACTACAAATCCCAGAATGCTCTGGGCACAGAGACGCACCGACTGCCCCTGGTTCAACTTGGATGCTGACAGCGAGGGAGGCGCAGAAGAGGGAAGAAGCAGTAGATTGTATTCGGGGAGGAGATGCGGATTATGGTGGACGGCAGGGCGGCAGGTTGACCGTGTGACTCAACGATGTCAGGACAGGCAACGGGACCGAGAGTCGCCGGGTGTCCAACCTCCGCTTTCTGACACCCGGAGACATTTAAAGAGAAGTATTTCATTTTTGCCCAGTTTTTAAATATTTTACTAATTTATATTTTCATCCTCGTTGATCTGTTATTGGGAATTTTCCTGTATTTTTATATGTAATCTGAGATCCGCAAATATTCATCTATATCACACAAATATGTTTTTGTTACATGTATTTTTTTGGTGAATTTTACCTATTTTTTAATATTGATCAGGGAGCTGGGGTTATGCATAATAACGGCAGTGGGGCGTAAAAGGTGGCAGCACATTTCTAAATTTTAACTTAAGGGCAACAGAAGGAAAACGAAAAAAATAACATTCGGCTTTTTTTCTGCTATGTGTTTTGCAAAATAATTGAGACTAATAACGGTTTCGGTGCTGGATGCGCCAGGATAACATCTAACATTACGCCGGACCTATAAACAGCGATACTGCAATAATTATTACTGGCACCAAAAGGCACGGAGAGAGAGAAGAACAAGTTCGGGTTATAAATTAAGAAAAGGGCTATAATAAGAGTGACACTTTGCACTGGAGACATCTTAAGATGGAGGCAGCCTGGCTCCTCTGGATGATGCTTTGGACACTGTGCGGAAATGCGAGCCCCGACGGCGGGCGCGACGTGCCGGAGCCGCTGGCCATCCGCGTCCCTCTGCGACACGGCCTCCCTTCTCCAGCGCAGCCCGCAGCCAGGCACCGGGCCCCGGCAGCTAGCAGGCGGCGCAGGGGCGCCGAGAGCGTCAGCTTCGTGGACATGATCGACAACCTCCGGGGCAAATCCGGGCAAGGTTACTACGTGGAGATGGCAGTGGGGACTCCGCCGCAGAAGGTAAGGTCATCCCCAAGCAGCCTCTGCAGCGGTGCGCCTGCACCCAAAACCCTATCCTGCACCGGTCACCCCGGAGGATGCGCTTTACATTGTACTGGCCCATTTCAGGTATTGCATAAAGTATTAACTTTCACCGTTACTATGAGCCTTAATGTAGTATGTGTATATATCCGCCAGCTTACTCACCTTTAGACTTTTTCATATATATATATAAAACATCTGGTCATCATTCTGAAATCCGATTTCGGATCACAGCACTGGTGTTCTTTGATTACGAATGCCAAGTTTTCTTTTTTTGTTTTTGAAAATCAGGGAAACATCTGGACTGTTCAATTCGGTTAAGTGGTTATTATATAATGAGTGCATTTTATGGGTTTATGTGAGTGTTTGTGTGTATAAGTGTGTTTGGGAGAGTGTATGTGAGCGTGTGTGTGTGTTTGTTGGATGTGGGGAAGAAAAGGGACAATTATATGGGTAGTGTACCCCCCCCCCCCCTGCCAGCTGTGGTGCAGGGCACTGCTTGGCACCGGTTCCTCTGAGGACTGGGGAAGAGGCTTCACCCCCAGGGGTAGCCCAGAAAGCACTTTAGCTAAAGTACTTCCGCTGTCCCTCTCATTTTCTTACAAACAAAACGCTTACTGGAAATTTTTTGAAAAAAATATCTCTTAACAAATGAGAAAAAAATTAAGAAAAGTGCTGTACAAACTGAGCTTACAGTCAAACAGCACAAAGCCTGAGCATTACGAATCTCTTTCCTTTGGACCAGGGGATATTTGTCCACCCAAAAAAATAATAACAATAATTTTTATCGCACATATTTGTGACCTTGACTACAGAGCAAAACGTAAATGCCACAGATACGGGCAGCTGCTGGAAATCTTGCGATAAAGTATCAGTTTGGCTGTGAGTCGATGCTAGTAGATATAAGTAACGTATTTCTGTGGCTGGACGGGACTGTGTTAAGTAGCGTTTGGTTATGGGATCGTTTGTGCTGGGTGACGGGGGATGGGGGGGGGACAGGGTGTACCCCCAACATCAGGCTTCATTATTTTCTAAAAAAATATAACTTTACATTTAACTTATTAAGTTCTGTCCTCCCCCCTCAGTATCAAACTCTCATCTACTCCATTGTCAGCTTTTTCCCTCCAAATGCCATTGGGCAGAAGAGAGGTGAGGAGTTATCAGTGACTTCCTGTAATGGAGACAGACATGTGGGTGCAGCAAGGGCCTTCCAGCATTCCTGCAGGGGTCTCTGGTATGGCAGGATGCAGCTGCCCGCCCTGGGCTCTGTGGAGGGACGCGAAAGAATAGGGTCAGCCGTCAGCCTGCTTACCCATCAGAAATGTGTGGAGGGGATGGAGGTGGGGTAGGGGCATGTGTGTATGACGATGCAGGCACCAGAATTTACTGCAAGGTAATGACTGGGATTTTTCCTGTGTGCCAATTGGCTGCAGCTCTGCAGGAGAAACCTATCAATGTGTGCCTTTGGTTTAAGTTAAGCGTATATGGAAGCTGATGCCACCATTTCAGAGATCAATCTTAATAACCAGAAAACAAGTACAGAGAGTCACTCACGGCCATCTGAAAAGTTAGAGGCAGGATATCTATCTTTATTACCATTTACATTAATTTAAGAGGCAACCTTTGTCCGAAGCTATTTGCCAATTATCTCAGACAGTCATGAATTTTGCAGTACCTCTAACCATGGGGATTATGTGAAACCTGACGTGATGGTATTTTTTTGGGGACTGAGATCTTATATACTGGGATTAAACAGGAAATTTAACGTGGATCAGGAAGTGAGTGATGCCTCCTACTGACACAGAGCTTTGCCAGAGTGGCGTCTCCGTTAACTGCCCTCACAGTCCTGTATCTGTGTTCTTCGTGATCAGTCACTCTTTGCATCGTCTCTAGTCCCCTCTCCCCTCCGCCACTGATCTCAGGTTTCCTCTCTCTCTCTCTTTCTCTCTCTCTCTCCGTCTTCATATCGGATTGTGCCCAGTCAGTTGAGTCAGTCAGTCAGACAGCTAGTCTCTGGTGTCCAGTAGGAAGCGAATCAATAATTCATTTGCCCTTTAGATACTCTGATGAGCTTCCTGGCACTTTAGTGACCGTGGCTGGGAATTTAGTAATTCATATTTTTTTCGGCCGACATGCCTTCATGTCCACGTGGAGAACCGTGTCCTCCACCATCCATCCATGCTACATATGGCCACACACTACTAGTAGTACACTGCTAGTATGTAGGAATCAGTATTTCTTTGGATCAGCCACTTCCATTGCTGAGCACTGATAATTAGTAACCCACAATCTGCCTTTTTTAAGGAATAGATAACTCAGTTTATAATTTTGCCTGAATGTGGGTTTAAATTAATTTGTATAACTTAGCAGATGATTGTGGTGTACAGTCAAATTCTTCTTTTGCAATATAGCAGTGCCCACTCTAAGCTATAAATAGTAGCTTAAAATACACCTGTGTTACATCTGAGTGTTGAATGGGAGTTTTCATTTGTAAATCTAACCTCACTGTACCTTAATACTCATTCTCAGTGGACGAGCACTCTCTGTGTTATGGTAATGGTCTGTCATTGTCTCTCATTGGAACGTCTTGAATTACAATCTCGTAGGCCTGCATAGGATTAGAATTGCCAGGAACATGTGAAGCTTCTGATTTGCATATGTGTTTATCCCTGTAACTGTGTCAGACTTTATTGGTTCAGGGTCAAACACTTAGCTTTGAAAGTCATAACTTTAATTTCACAGTATGTATACAAGCATAATAAACACGAAGCCGGTTAAAAGGTCTGCTGCTTCAAGTTCCCGCAGATAAGTAGTGATAGAGTCAGTTTACTGAGCTATTAAGCCAACGATGAAGACAGGGGCGCCAAGTCAGTGATCAGGGTGTATACCTGAATGCAGAATAAAGGTCTGTTACCCATGTATCCATAAGTGCTTACCCAGTTTAGAGCAGAAGTGTAAATTTCAGGTCCAGAAAGTAAAAATCCAGACCAAGATTTTGTTTCAACCAACCAATTTAGTGCTCTATGATTTTACTCTTAACTGGTTGGTTGAAACAAAATCTTGGTCTGGATTCTTACTTTCTGGACCTGAAATTTCCACCTCTGGTTGAGGATTAGGTTTGGCCTAAGGCCCCTTATAAAACACACAGCAAGAGGCTGGGGACTCCCTGGATGGGATGCCAGTCCATTGCAAGACACTACATGCATGATATTGGACTTTGGGAGGAAATCCAGAGAATATCCTTGCTACAAGGGCAGAGCATGCAAACTGCACACAGACATGGCAGTGGTGGGGATGGTGCTATGAAAGACAAAATGTTCACCACACTGTCACAGAACAGGCTTTGCCTTAGATTACTATTTCCTAAGCTTCAGTGTGATCACTGTGATTATAAATGGAAGTATTCACTATCCAACACATTCTTTGAACTTGTTGTCTGTGTGTGTGTCCCACAGCTGAACATCCTTGTGGATACAGGCAGCAGTAACTTTGCTGTTGGAGCAGCAGCTCATCCTTTCCTCCGCAGATACTATCACCGTTCTCTGTGAGTACACTGCAGATACTTCCACTCCTCTCTGTGAGTACATTGCACATACTGCCACTGCTCTCTCTGAGTACACTGCACATACTACCACTGCTCTCTGTAAATGTACTACACATACTACCACTGCTCTCTGTGAGTACATTGCACATACTACCACTGCTCTCTCTGAGTACACTGCATATACTACCACCGCTCTCTGTAAATGTACTACACATACTACCACTGCTCTCTGTGAGTACATTGCACATACTACCACTGCTCTCTCTGAGTACACTGCATGTACTACCACTGCTCTCTGTAAATGTACTATACATACTACCACTGCTCTCTGTGAGTACACTGCACATACAGTCACTGCTCTCTGTGAGTACACTGCAGATGCTACCACTGCTCTCTGTGAATGCACTACACATACTACCACTGCTCTGTGAGTACACTGCAGATACTGCCAGCTCTGTCTGTGAGTACACTGCAGATACGACCACAGCTCTCTTTGAATACACTGAACATACTGCCACCGCTCTCTCTGAGTACACTGCTGGTTAGTTCACAACCCGAACATATAGTCTGTACACGCTCACAGGTTTTCTGATGCCTTGCACTTCTTCATAATCCTCCTATCATTATATTATTATTTTAATTATTTGCTTAATTATCCACAGCTAAAGACTTGAATAAGGGATGATTTATATTGGCGGTATTTAGACTTACCATGTGAGGTTCAGCTGGGACTCAAACCAACAACCTTCAGGCACGGAGGCCTTACTCTGTCCATATTCTGCTTTTCAGGTCAAGTTCATATCGGGACCTTGGCCGCAGTGTGTATGTGCCATACACTCAGGGCCGCTGGGAGGGGGAGCTGGGCACCGACGTGGTGTCTGTGCCTCACGGCCCCAACGCGTCCCTGCGTGCCAACATCGCCGCCATCACACAGTCTGACCACTTCTTCATCAACGGCTCCAACTGGGAGGGCATCCTGGGGCTGGCCTATGCTGAGATCGCACGGGTGAGTGGGGGGCGGGTGTACGGGTGGGATGGTGCGTCTTCTCATGCTAAAATAGCACTCAAGGGTGGATGTGCAGGGGAAGCAGATGAAGAATTAGAAAGATAAAGGTCCTCAATGAAACTGGGGCAGCGAGCGCACAGGAGGATATTGGCTCAGGAATCCCTACAATCTCAGAGAGGGGTGGAAGTGGACAGGTGTGCAAGATGTGAGAATGTCTCTTGTCTGAGCTTTGCTGAAGCCGCCTGCAGGAAAGGTACAGCGGGGTATCATTATTTCTATCAATATCTCATACCCAGGACCTGCATGTCTGCCTTAATTACGGCACCAGTGTGACCACCCTACGTCTTGACCTTTGATAACCTCCAAACTAGACAAGAAAGATTTTATAACGACACAGACAGGCATTTGCGCGACTGCCAACTGAAAGGTCAACATCAAGCTAACCCTTGCCTCCTTTCTGCCTTCCTCTGGAAGCCCGATGAGACGCTGGAGCCCTTCTTTGACTCGCTGGTCCGGCAGACCACAGTCCCCAACCTGTTCTCCCTCCAGCTGTGTGGCACCGGGTACAGCCAGAATTACAGCCTGGGCAGCGCCACTGTGGGGGGCAGCATGGTGAGGGGGGG
>JAODKL010000037.1:7915048-7941682 GCA_026780765.1 Petrocephalus schoutedeni
TTCCCTATAAGGAAATGTAGCGTGAAGCTGCAAGGACACAAGGCAGATGAGGAAATGCCTCTAATTTATAGGGTACTGGTGCAGAGTGTAGGGGGGTGGGTGGCCTGGGGGGGGCGCTGAGTCAGGACAAGCAAATTACTGCCCTGCACTCCCCACAAGTGCACTGCCCTGGGGGGCACATGGGAATGAGTGAGCCTGTTTGTCTGTTACCTGCACACGCCCCTTCCCCCAGGCTCTGACGCTATGATGTCATACGTACCCTCCAGTGACGGCAGCCGACCTGCAGGAGTCCGGAATGCAGACACTGGAACACGTGTCTGTCGCCGTGACGGTGAGCCACCCTCGCCGTGGAAACGTGGAGATCAAGCTGATCTGCCCCAGCGGGATGACCTCGGTGGTGGGGGCACACCGCAGCATGGACGCGTGAGTGCCGCCCTGCCCCCGCCGACACGCTGACCCAACGTCAGTCCTTCACTTGGTGCAGCATTTTTTGAGATTGAACTTGGAGACTGCTTGGTGGTATTTTATCATTTCTTTAGAGCGCTGTCCTCGATGACCCCCCAGACAGTCCACATTTTCGCTCCCTCCCAGCATGCCTGAACAATCAGAAACACTGAATATTTGCTTCAGGTGTGTTGAGAGCTGGGAGGGAGCAAAATGTGGGTTGTCTGGGGGTCCCGAAGACACGATTGTGAAACAGTGTTCTCAAAGAAGCTGGAAAACCTCAGCGTGTCGTGAAATATTACCTGACCTTACCTCCAGAAAGGCAATCAAGAAGTACTTCTGGAAAACAATCTAAACAACAAACCTACAAAAAAAGAACAATGTACAGATGAGGAGCATTTGTCGGTAACATAAAATTGCCTTAGATGAAAAGCTGTCCGTGGGAATTAGAATTTCCAGGCCTGGGAAAGGTTGCATTAAAAGTGATGTCACTACAAGCCGTTTGCTTGTCTGTTTGGTGATTCGCTGCTTGTTCAGACCAGTAAGGGAAATCTTTCGGAACGGTGTTTGTAACTGCGCTCTTTATTACGACATGCAGGGACCCCTCAGGCTATAATGACTGGACCTTCTCTACGGTGCGCTGCTGGGGCGAGAGGCCAGAGGGCATGTACAGCCTGCAGCTCACCGACTATAGTAAGACGCCTGTCCATTTTCATATGCCTGCCTTATTCTCTATACCTTTATGAACTTTCGGATTTGTCTGAATTAGTTTGCCCAGAGAGCCCTCAAGGATTACCATCGGTGCTCACCATAGTCGTGCTGAAATTTATCGATACATTTCCGCTAATAGTTAGCGGCATCAGTAAACGACACGGTTTTTGTAGCATGTTTGTGGCGGCCCTGTAGGGGGCGCTGTACTGACTGCATCCTGTTGTTCTGTGGCCCAGGACAGGGCACGCTGAATCTGGGTGTGCTGAGGCAGTGGAAGCTCATTCTCTACGGCTCCTCGATGCCCTTCGAGGAGGTGAAGGCCCGGCAGAGGTGCGCCGGCTGCGCCGCTTTTAAGTTTCGCCCGTGTCTCTCTCCTGCAAAAGGCCTGTACATGTAACCAGAATAACCCTTTTGGGCAGGATGGTGGAAGATGCCATGGGCGGCCAGTACCTGAATAGCAGTTTCTCTCTGCCCTGCCCCCCTGGCCAGGACATCCCCCCTGAGAGCTCCAGCCTTTTAACCTCCAACATCCTAAAGGTCTGTTTCTCAGACGTCCTGCGCGTCGCCTGGCGCTGGTCTGTGTGCCGCTACGTGTGCCGGGCCCAGTACAGGTGCTGGTTTCCTTCATCCATTGTCCTTTTGTTTCTGCTTTGTCCCCTTCCTTCCTTTCTTCCTTCCTTCCTGGTGTTTCCTGTTGCCGTTGGATGCAGTATCTGCTTCTTCTGGGCTGCCTGGCCCTCTTCGTGTCCTTCTATTACATGCTGGAGGTCACCCTGTCTCAGACGGATGCGCGGGGGTTCTGCCGGCGGCGGCGAGGCCGCGGCAACGTCGAGGAGGGGAACGAGCTGGAGGTGCACGGCATGCTGGACCCAGAGGACAAGGAGCCCCTGGTGGCCGGACAGACTTCCACGTAGCCCTGCCCCTCCAGGCCCTTCTCCTGCACGTAGGGGAGGTCCGTGTGCCTGTGAAGGCCAGGATCTCCTGTACCGGTACAGAGGAAGACTGAGGAGAGTGCTGGAGATGTGGCTTTGCCTGGAGGGACGCCATGGACTGGGAACAAGGCCACTTCAACGGTGCACTGTAAACACACAAAGTGGGACATTTTCAATGACCTCAGTGGATCTCTCTCTCTCTCTCTCTCTCTCTCCCCCCCTCTCCACTGGAGTGCTGCACTCCTTCACCGGGGTTCACTGTGACCTTTGACCCTTCTCTGCCATTGACCGGTGCTGAGTGAGCCCTCTTTTTTTCCATAAAGCCTTATATTTTGCCAGGCATTGTGGAAAATGTAGTCATGCCAGAATATGCTCCTCAGTCCAGTAGGACATGTGACTTTCTGATGTTTATAATGGGGAGTTTATATGCATAGGAATGTGACATCAAGAGCTCCTTTTTGCACATGCATATGAATGTGTTTTTTTTTTTTTTTTGGTTTTGTTTCTGCTGTATGAATGTTTTGTGTGTGGAAGGAAAGAATGGAGAACAGCTTAGGTTAAAAATCACTGTATCATGTTTCAGGAGTTTTTTCATGGAATCTGAGCACGGCTGGAATGTGCGGGACAGTTCTGTGCGGACGGCAGACACCCGATCACCTCGGTACTCGAAGCAGTTGTGTGACTGACCGTGATATAAAAGAACATGCTACCATCTGTGCTGATTCTGCAGTTATATTTGAATTATTGCACAGAACCCCCTCCAAAAACCTTTGAACGATATTCGATTTTGGTGTTGCGGGTGATATCTACTGCTCTGTTGGTGGGGTTTCAAACTTTGCATTTTTGATTTGCGTAACAGCTGGTCTGAGTAGATTTCAATAAAGGGTGTCTGTCCAAAATATGTCCCCTTCACCCAGTATTTCTTTCCTGAACATGCTGACAGCATCTTTCTGACTGCATGTTTTCTTTGTCTTAGAACTTGCTCTGTTGATGGGCTTCTTGCTTGTCAGAGCCCCATCTGAGCCAGGTCGTGATTGGCTGGAGAGAAGGTGGGAGTGATAGACAGTCTTTGGGAGGTTTATCTGTAGCATATCCATTCAAGAAAGCCTAAGGCCACTTTTGTAGTTTTAGTCATGTTATTACACAGTAAAATATTCCCAATGAAATAAGTTTTCACCACTGAGGGTATGTTCTGGGTCCGATTGCAACTTTTCTTTCTCAACCTTTCTGAACTGAAAGTGTTCCCTGTTTTGATGGTGTGTCAGATTACTGATCTCCAAGAAGAACAATCTGTCCAACAACCTTTTTCTGCGAAAGTCACTGCGTACTGTGTGTCTGCCTCGTTTCTCCTCAAGCCAGATCGCAAAGAAGGACTGGGCAGGTGATGGAAAAATCATAATATCCCCAGGAAACACAGGCAATCAGACAACTTTTAGAATTAAACCTGATTTTTATTTCAAAATTGCTTATAGTTAGACAATGTACAAAAACACTAGGTGTAAGCAGGGAGGGCCTATAGCCGCGGTCAGGATCTCTGGAGGAAAACAGCTGCGTTTCCTCTCCCAGCGGGCCCAGTCTCCTCAGACTCTCATTTGATAGAAGGAAGCAGATCTGTGTTCAAAGCCCAAGCCGAAGAGTGTAAATTTGGCAGGAGCAGCATCTGCATGGTGACGTTCTTGCCGGCAAACGTGGGCATCTGTGTCAGCACTGCGATTGACTGAACTTCAATTAACTTAATATAAGACAAGGACGTTTTATAATAACGCAATCACGTGCAGTGTTCTGGCTACTTGGAATTAAGGCTTTAATTTACAGTGTACACAAAGAAATATTTGGGAAAAAGACATTTACATATTTCAAATGTTTGGTTGACTATGTAGATGGGGAAACGTGGTTTAGTCGTTATCTTTGCATAGTGTGTTTCTTATTGAGAGGTTGGCAGTTTGGTCGGCATCTTTCTTTTGTGTGGATTATCTGCTCACCGTTTCTACTGGAAGTTCTTGGAAAGCCAGGCCGATTTTGTTAAGACTGAATGGGTGGAGTCAAGCTTTGATTGGTAAAGGGGAGGAGCAAGGGGCGGGGCTGTTGTGGGAGGGGATGCTGGGAGGTGGTGAGGGGTCTTAGTTGAGAATCTGTCGGGGGCGGCCATATCCCGTCATGCCGGCCTGGGATGCTCCTTTGTTGGAGCCCATCTGCAGTCCGATGACGTTCTTGCCCTCCTTTAGCTGGTCATCGGAGAAGTCCCGTCTGTTCTCCTGGGATTTTCTGCAAAACATACGCGAAAGTGATTGTACCTTGTGAGCTTAAGTTATGAGAACACTGATTTGAGCTAGTGAAATAGCTAATATGTGGTATTTTTCCTGCAGCCTGGACATCGTAGGCTGCTTGGCTTGTCTGACACACCTAAAATTACGCAACTCTTCCTGTTCTCTTGGCACATTTGTGACTTTTATGATGACAACCAGCTGGTGGTCAGTGGGAACTTTCTCATAAATCTGACACTGGATATCAAGCTGGAATATGGGGTGGCTATGCTAACTCATTGGTTAGCACTGGCGATGCAATGTCAATAACTAAGAAGTGAATGCTGTTTAACTCACTTGTGGAACCAGTTGGGGTCGCCGCGGTAAGTGCCCTCCTCCTTGGTAACTGCCAGGCTCCCCAGTGCTGTCAGGGTCCTCTGAACTGCTGCTAAGTCCTTCCCTGCAATCGGGGACGAAACCAAAACGACTACATCAATTTCCAGGATTTCTGGAAAAACGGCATTTTGCCGGCCCTGGAGCGAATGCCTAAGGGACTTCACATTATGCTTGATGCCTGCTCACCCTCCCAGAGATCCACCGTCTGGAACATGTCGGTCTTGGTGACACCGTAGCGCTCGGCTGCGGCCAGGAACTGAGACACCTGCTCCATCTGCTTGAAGGCCATGCCCGAGCTTTGGATCTTCTTGATTGGCTTGTCCCCGGGGTACAGGCTATTAATCAGCTCACTGAGCACCTGGGGGGGGAGGAGGTAGGCGTGGCTTGGTGAGAATGGAGGAAACAAATTCTGGCAGTAGGGCCAGTTACTTATTTGCATGGGTGGAATAATGATCCAATGTGCTCTTGCCACATCACTGGCAGCACACTGATAAAAGGCAGTATCTTTATCATTAACCTCAATGATAAGACATTAGCTAGCTACTTACACAGCCGTCCTTTAACCAGGCCTGGAAGCCGGTTTTGCCGGCCTCGGGTTTGCCCACCCCGCTGCCGCACTGGGCTACGATCCACTGCACCAGCCGCTCTTCCAGTTCCGGGTCGTACTTCTTGTCTATCTTTCCCTGCACTTCACGGCTCAGGCCGTAGGAGGGACCTTTGTTGGCCATAGTTGGTGCTGGCTGCCGGTCAGCACGTTTGGGGAGGGGGGAGGATTTAAAAAAAAAAAATAGACATTGAATAGTTATATTTTTGCATTTGGTCATTTATATTGTGAAAGGCAGACAACCTGCATCCAGCGTTAGTCCTGGAGGGCCCCAAAAGGTTCTCACATGCTCCTGCCAGGTGACCAATTGGAATCAGTTTGGTGTTGTTTTTTTTTTTTAGCAGGGACTGAAGAGCCCTGCTGTGAACCTGCCCTCCAGGACTGATTGTAATGCTCGTAGGTGCGATACATCAATTCATGCTATCAGAAAAAAACGCATGCCTGGTGAAAGCCACATCCACAGCTCCGCTGGCATTCTTTCACCTCCCCTTTCATCTGACAAATAAGAATAATAGAGCTATGCAAAGGTATTCTGCTGCTTTGCCTGCTGGGAGTCTCCTGATGTGTGTCACATGCTTGTTTGTCTATGGTGGCTGAAGTTCATGCTACCTGCTATATGACAATGTGTGGATCTAAGACATCTAAGTCTGAGTCACGAATAAGTACATTTTCTGAAGTAGTGTAGTTATATTTGGCTAAGTGTAAAAGGCTTTAGAGGTAAAGTGGACTGTTCTCCATGCATCAAAGGGTAGCAACCCATTTTTAATATATATATATATATATACACACACCTTTTAGTCTTACCTGATGATATTTAATGGATCAGTAATTGGTTTCAATTCCATTGCTTTTTAATTAGCATAAACTGCATTTGTTGATTGCCTGTCAGCTTCATGTATAATCCTGGAAGCCTCAGTAATGAACAGCTGCTTTAAACCATGCTGTTGCATGCCGGACATGGGACCACATGCATGGGAAACCGAGTGAAAGGTGCATAGTGCTTCAGAAGCATTTGTACCCCACCAGCCAGTGTCACTGAGGGAAGAGAGGACCTCGCTTAGATGGCCAGAAGTGGTTGTAATTCAGTTCAGGCCATCGAGAGCAGTCTTTCCCAATCCAGTCCCACGTCTCGCGGACTGTCTGACAGGGAACTTGGAGGGAGCAAAAATGTGGACCAGCTGTGGGTTCCTGAGGACTGGATTTGGAAAGACTGATCTAGAGGTGTAAAGGCAGGCGGGTGGCTCAGTGTTCAGCGCGATGGGAGTTCAGGCACACACACCAGCACCCCTGTCAACTAACTCGAGGGTCAGTGGAAGGCATACACCCACACACACACACACACAGATCCCAGCACCACAGTCACCTGGGCCATCTTGACGTCAATACACCTCGACTTTCTGGGCCTGGGGGGAAGGGGGGGTTAAAGGTTATAGGTTTGTGCCACCGAGGCTCAGTCACGGGATGAAGCCGAAACATGTTACACAAATAGTTTTTTCCAGATGTTGTGCTGCATGGCCTATTGCATCGGTCACGTGATCCCACACTCCCTGAACACACTCATTTGTCAATATCTGTCTCCCCATCTCCTCCTGTAATGTCACCCAATGGAGCATTTTAGTGACAGGTCAATTGCTAAAAATACAGAGATATTTTCTTTTATATGGTTGTAAGTTTGAATACTCTCTGCAGAGGAAATTCGCAACGAAACTTTAATGCAGTCTTGGCCATTTCTTGGCTCTGTTTCTAACCAGTTTCTTAAGAGCTCAGTAAAGCTTTCTGCATATAAACTGGAGCACGCCTCTGACTGCTATGTTTCTTACCATGTGTGATTATTGTCTTCCTTTGACAAGGTGTTTCATAGCAACCTCCAACAACATCCTGTCTTAGGAGTGATAACGGTCTCTGAAATGTACACTTTGAATTTTTATATGCTTATTTGTCAACTTAATTGCAGCGGCCTCTTGCGAACGTGTCCAGGACCCATGTGCACCGCCTTTACTTTGAGTGTTTATTCAAAACTGGGCGGAGTTGAGTTTCCTAGTATTTGTTAATATGGGTGGTTAATTGCATTAACATGGTGTGAGCTGTCAAACAAACCCAGGTTAGTGGCAACGTGTCACAGGATTTGTGTACCCAGTACTTTACATGCACGTTACTCATCGGCTATCCTTTCCAAAGAAGGACCCACGCATGAACTCTCCATGATATGATCTTTAGTGTGTCTGTAACTGGTGACTCGTGGACGCACCGACCGCCCATCAGGGTGAAACAGTAACCCAGCCTAAACCTGGAGCTGAAATGAACAGCCCTTTAAAATCCCCTGAGAGCTAATAATCAAACAAAAAAAAAAAAGAAAAAGCCACGCCCAGCTTTGCACTCCACCACCCCACCCTTTCCACGCTGTGGTAGTTACTTTCCGCTGTGGATTTTTGGCAGCGCCCCATTCTCGTGTCTCAGCCCTGCTTCCTGTTGTTCAGTGGATTACGCCATCCGCCCAGAGGCTGCCCTGAGCAGTATCCTCCCTGATCTACACTCACCCCACCCCCACCCCCCCATGCCTTATCATCCAACATCACATCATTAGCAAAGAATTTGCTTCCAAAGACGCAGGCTCTACAGCTTTGACAGAGAGAATAAGGCCCAGCACAAAGAATGGCCATCTGCTTACATTCCTTGGGCTGACCTACCTACCTCCATTCCCATCTCCCCATCCATTGTCCTGCCTCTGTTCGCAGCTGACCGATTCTTTGCACAAAACTCGCGGTGCAGGCCAGGGTATCGCCACAGGCGGGGGTCCTACCGCTTTTCCAGCCCGGCGAGCTTGTCGCCAGTTGTTTTCCAACCCCCACCCATCCCCCTCACAGAACATCCAACTGTTTATCAAAACTGCTGATGCAGTGGAGGAGTTCACCCTGGACGGGGCTGCCACGCTCTAGCTGCCCAATAATATCGGCGGCAGTATGACACTGCAGGAGCAAGTGCCGTCGCAATGAAAGTCATACCCATAAATTGTCGCAGGCCTCACTGCACATCAGTCGGCCTTCAGAAGCCTTTGACATGCAGTAGTAATCCGCGCGAGCCAGCTACGGCCGCCGCACGGGCTGGGCTAAGCTGCCACTCGGCGGATGCCGGGCCCAGGGCCGTGGTGGGTATTTAGAAGTCTTTGAGATACCTAATCTCTTGTTGGTTTTGGCCTTGCCCCAGTCTCTGGGACAACATCAGTACACAGCCAGAAGTTGTAGAAGCTACGCCAACAAGTCAGGGCAGAGGAAGCCTGGCTGTGAGGTTAATATGGCCTTGTAGCCTGGCTGTCTCTGTCTCTTTGTTCCTCAACTTGATCTAGACTCGTTAGAGGAACATGTTACATAAGTGTATATTAATCAATGAACAATGCTGAGGTTTCGCCTCGCATCTGACGGATAGCGGTTGGGGAGGAGTACTCTGTGTGACATTCTTCTGAGAGAAAAACAAGATGTTTCATGGCAGTTGAATCTCCCTCCATCTTCAGTACCAGGCACACCAGCGTTATGTTAGAAATTCTAAATAAGACCTTCTTGTTTGAGGGCACTAAGTGTCTCTGTACTTTTTAAATGCAACTCAAGGCTTTGCTATGCCACTGTAGGCATTCCTTTGTATATTCCTGGGCATTTTTTTACACGTCAGAAGTAAAATATTGTTTATCCTTGTTGCTTGGGGCATGTTCTTCAGTGGCTGTAGCAAAGCAGCCATAGTAAGAAAACTCGTAATCCTGTCATAAATGCAAATCTAACTGGCAGCTCACTTGAGCTCGTGGAAACATGCATTCTGGCTGACATCTAAAAACATGTTCCCCTGCCTTTTGCTGTGTAAGTGGTTATATGTCGATCGTCGCTGGTAGCCAGATCCAGTTCTGCTGCCTTCGTAAACCTATCTAAGAAACCCCCTATAAGATAACAGCAGGTTTTCGAACCTGGCACATCTGTTGCCTTTGTTTCTTTATGTTAGTACTTGTAAATAGGGATATGTGTTCAAGTCTGTGAGTGACTTTATGTCCCAGTTTCACTGCTCCTTTCTGTGTATGTGTGTGCATAGCTGTGAGCGTCTGCCTCTATTTGTCATCCTCGAGAGTGTCTGCCTTGTGGAACGCACCTCTCTGAGCCAAAGAAGTGCAATTAACGGACCATTTATGGCATTGGACTGCATGACCGAATGACCAAATAATCAAACTTGACAAGGGTTCCATTAGCATGTCTGCTTCCTAAGGTTAACAAATCAGCAGCGTCCCCCTGGTGTCTAACCAACAAAGCCACGAAAACAGGAATCCTCACACCAGACATACATACATGCCACCACATCCACATATCAATGTAAACAAGTAACCTAACAGAAAAATATACCCAATGAAGGATTAAGTAGCAGGTACCATCAAAGATATAGGTGCATACAAACATATGAATAGAATTCAGCAAATGACCACGGATGTGGAAGTGAATTGCGCATTTACTATACACTAGGAAGAAGTTCTATACTAAAAAGTTGTAGACTGATAGAAACGCCCTTTGGTTAGCCCTGACAGTTATTCCAGTTACCTGGCGAGAGGTAACGCCACAAAGCACTTAAGTCTGATACAATCTGAAGCCGACGTGCCCCAGCTTGTGCGGGGATCTCTCTCCACACAGTACCGGGGCGGAACCCGAGCAATGGCCGAGGCCGGGGGTGCGTACTCACTTTTGCAGAGGGACGGCGAAAGTGTGCGCTGGTGTATTCACGCTCGCTCCAAGCTGAGTGCAGAGTCCTCCCTCTAGGAGTGCCGGTTTAAAAAGTGCAGATGGGCTGAAATGACTTCACCGTGCTGAGTTTGTCTGGAAAGAGAGAGAGAGAGAGGAAATTGCAGCCTTAAAAGGGCAAGACCTCCCCCCCTTTGCCCGCCCCCGCCCTCTCTCCCTTCTCTGTCCCTCCTTTTGCCTACCTATTCCTCTACATTCATTCAGTCTCCCCGTTTTTCCCTCCCTGCTAAAAAGTGACTCCTTATTTGGGAAGCGGATGGGAAGTCAGAGTCGCAGAGCCGAAAGGCTCGCTTTGGTCAACTTGACGCATTTTCCAAATACCTCATTGTACCACTTCGTCTGCTGGAAGGAGAGAGAGAGAGAGCGAGGGATGGGTTATGAGGAAAGACCTGGAAAGGTTTTTGGGGGATATTAATGAGCAGAAAAGTGTCATTGCGTTTTTTCAGCTCTTTTCCATATTACATGTATGTGTGTATACATGTGTGTATATGTATACATATATTTTTCCACCTATACGGTAACATTCCTTGATTTATAGGATTTGTTTCTTTTGCAGATTAGTAGGTTATCAGGTCAACTGGTTAAGGTTCACTCTGGTTAACATTTTCTTGGCTTCCAGCAATATGCACTGACATACCGCATTTTTATCGCTGATTCGCTAAAATTATATTGCCAATGAGCGGGCCGATCGTATGAAAAGCCTTGGTGAAGTTTCTTTGGCTGCAGCATGAAGCAGTCTATGTGAGATTGAGCAGGGAGGTCTGTGAGATGGGGGGGGGGCGTGTAGAGAGCAGGCTGTCATGATGAATGAGGGAACGGTAGCCTGTTCCTGCACTAGGCCGGGCCTTTTATGTCCAGGACGCTCGCTCGCCCCTGCATCTCTGCTCCTGCATCTCTGCGCTTGCATCTCTGCGCCTGTTCGTGTGTATATGACAGCGAGAGCGAGAGACGCAGAGCCCATGTGTCACTGCCAGTTAGAGATTCCCCAAGGATGACTGCTGTCTCCAGGGTCCAGGGCCATATTTGTGAGCTTTTACGCTTTCGGCTTCATCATCTCCCCCCCCCTCCCCCCCACCTTCCTCTGAACATCCCCCAGAAGCTCGAGGGCTGGTTTCTTATAGCTTGATGCCATTGTTCGGGTCTAAGCATTAATTCGGTAGTGCTTATAAAGTTCTCTGTGACTGATTGGGAGCTAGAACTGTGAGCCAATAGTAATGCCAATTGTAATACATAAATATTCCATACACATAATAAATAACACGAGTATGGTATATATCCCTGCCACTATTTGAAATCCTGGTCATGGTTGCCGAGTACATAATGTACTGTGCAAAAGTCTTAGGCAAAGTGCATGTTCCTCATGTTTGTCAGCTTAGCCATTTCAAAGCCTCTCCTAAAGTCACCCCAGTACCTGCTGCTGCAACCACCAATACACCCATGTTTTTGTTGACTGAACCACCAGCGCATCTTCTATAGTTAATCTATACCTCACTGACTCTTTTTCTAACTAATTTAATTCATTAATTAAGTGAGTGGCTGGTGAGGAATACAGAAATTCATGGAATGTCTGTGGTGAGGTGAGTCTGTCTTCTATTAGCCAGCCAAGATATCAGTGACTTTTTGGAGGACAGAAGAAATTCCTGAAAGTTTTTTTACTCTTAATTTGCATATGTTCTAATGTTAATTTTTGTTTTTGTTCAGAGCAAATATACAGTGACTAGCCAGATAAATATTTTTAAACACTTCCTTTGACTGCCTAAGACTTTTGCCCTGACTGTGTACCTATAAGATGTTCCTCCCCTGCTGCTTGGGTTTCCGGCTGCAGTCCAAAGCTTATAGGTGTCTTTAAATTGCCGACAGTGTGATTGTGTGTCAGTGTGTACCCTACTGTCTCATCTAGGGTGTTCTCCTGCCTGGTGTCCTCTGTTTCCTGAGATAAGCCCCAGGCTGTCTGCAAATTCCGGGTGGGTACATGGTTAAATGTTTAAAATAATCGCACGTCTTGTCAATGGCCATGCCAATGGGTTTTACACAGCCGCCTGCTTTGCACCGTTTATATCTTCCTAGAGACTTGGTTCAATGACAATGCCACCTCTAGGTGTGCCGTATTTGCAATTGTAATTGTATGATTGCGATTGTGCAATTGTAATTGTAATGGTAATCACCAAGGAGTGAGTTGAATCTGAGCCAAGTTGCAAATTAGCACCAAATTATAGGGTTAAAAGGGTCAAAGTATTTTGCGTGCAACTGCCCAGTAGGGGTGTGGTGAATATGACACCTGCTGCAGGAAGCACAGAGCATGAGGTAAGTGGCACCTTGGGCTGGGTGCCTGATCATCACCATATTTCCTGATGATATATAGTTAGCTTGTATCCCATGTAGGGAGTACCACAGCCTTGTGACCTATGCTTCCTAGGATAGACTCCCAGGCCCCTGTGACCCAACCAGGAGAAGCAGGTAGAGGATGGATGGATAGATAGTTGGATAGACAACTGTGGTCTTTTGCCCACAGAGCAAATCATATACCTGACAGTGTAAGGAGATGGGGCAGGTCTCATTAAGGAAGTTAGTGTGTTTACAATGTGGCTATGTCCCTCCCTCTTCGTTGTTTACACGGAAGCCCGCGATTGTTGGGATAATGGGTTTCCCTGATCTGATCTAGTAAAAAAAAAAAAAGAAAAAAACAAGGCTCCGTCCCCTTTCTCCGCGATAAGGGTCAGAGGAAAACAATGAGTAATGCTAAAGACTGTTAAAGAAAAAAAAACCCTTCTGTTTTTCCTGAAAATATCTGTGTTTATCCCTCATGGTCAACTGATTATTTGGCGAGTCATATTATCTATTTATTAGTAGCTAAACTGTAATTTTAATTATATGAAGCTATAGAAAGTCAATGGAGGATGCTATTAGGCTGACACATAACTCTAATATTTCCGCACTTTGGATGCATCTGAAGTCCCATAACTTTGTCATTATATTTAAATTATTACTTTTTTCCACTGCCATTAAATTAGCCATGGCTATGCTTTTTATATATTTTCAAACAACTGCCAGATTTGTCATACCACAGAATTCCTATTATTTTTTTTCTACTTTTTTTTTTTTTTAATCTGTTGTACTTGCAGCCAAACTGTATGTGTTTCTCAATGCAGTGTAACATCTTTCCTGATTTAGTTTTTTCTTTTTCTTTCGGGCTTCCTAAGACACCTCCCTAGAAACCCACACCTTCCCAAGTAAGGAATCGGCTGCATCTTATGCCAGCCCCCTCGTTCTGCATAATGATGATGTCATCGCCTGACTCTTGAAGCATCCCAGTGACGGCAGAGTGATGGCATGCCACATCAGATTCGGACATGTGTAGGTGATGCACTCCGCGCAGACAGGCGTTTGCTTAACCCGTGCATTCTTCTGCCAATCCACCCTGGCTTGTCCTCTCCTGCTGCTCCCGTCTGCAGCAGAGATACGAGAACTGATTGTTTCTCTGTACTGACTGATATGAAACCTACCCAGAGCCCTTGTTTCTCGCCGGTCTGTCACATCACGACACAAGCATAGCGCTCAGCGCTTCCCCTGCTGGATGTGAAGGTGAACTGCATGTGTGGAATTCGTCATTAAATCTCTCGTGTGGGGGAAGGTTCCTTTAGGTACGTGAGCTGGAGCTATTTAATCGCATCTCCCATGTCCCGAGTCATACATGGTCCATTCATTGTTGTATTTATTTGTGAGGTGGCTCATCATTTGTGTCGTATCTGGGCTTTTCAGTAGGGTATAGCTTGGGTGGACCTTGAAAAAGGAGGGGGGGGGGTTGGTTCTGGCACAAGAATGAAAAGAATGCCTGTGTTTATTCCTCTTTCCTCTCTCCAAACAGGCTGTAAACGGTGACCCTTACCCCAGCCAGCTCTATCCACCTCCCCTCCACCAGGAGCCGTCTTGACTATGTTTACATGTTTCTGTATGCTCGTGCTGATGTCATCTAGCAAGTCTGTTGAGATTGCGAATCCATGCAAGATATAACCAGAAAAAAAATATGTTCGGGTCTTCAGATGTGATTATCAGCCTTGCTCGCCGCAGCTATTGGTTGCAGTAAGTATTTAAAATGGTCTTACTATGAACTTCTAGAGAAAGTGAAGTGATTAATAGTCATTGTTGACACACCACAGCCCACAACAAAATGTACCTTCTGCATTTAACCCATATGTGACATAGCAGTGGGTAGCTAATTCAGCACAGACAGAGTAGTACCTTGCTTAGGGTATATCAGTGGTACCTTGCTGGTTGGGGAATCAAACCAGCAACCCTTTGATCACATGTCTACTTCCCTAACTCTCAGGTCACCATTCCCCCAATGGTTCCAAAGAAAAAAAAGAGTTTATGTCATGCAGTGCTTAAAGAAATGCACTTGTGACCAAGTGTGTCTTGTGTGTGTCTGCTATGAATGCCTCTGATTATCTTCAGAAATAAGGCCAACCTGTAATGTGGAAGGCTTTACAGGAAAATAAATGAAAATACAGCTGTGTGTCGAATCTGGGTTTAGTGATGTCTGCTGTAGCACTGACATCAATTGAAACATTTTCCTACACATTACTGGACCCAGAAGGTTAGGGAATGAAACCCACAAAACCTCAGGTTCGACTCCAAATCACGTTAAAACATTATTGGAGTTTAAAAAAGGGGCAGTGAAAAGCAGGGAATGAGTAAGATTTTCTCAAGGAAATGTAGAAACTCATCCAATATATCTTTTATTTCCATGCTACCATGCAATGTTAAAGACTTTAAGTCTGCATTTAGCTACTAACGACACATCCTTGCAACCAAAAATTACCTTTATTGTAGCAGTATTCAGATTTGGTATGACATGACAGGTCATTGCTACCCATTCCCGCCAAATTTCCTTCATTTGATCCAAGTATTTGTATCTTAGGAATGATTTTTACAATTTTACCAGTTAGAGAAACTTTATATAGATACATGTTGAGTGGTACCACTAAGAAAAGTTATGGGAATAGTCTGTTTGTCCATCTATCCCTCCATCCATCCATCTTCTAACAACTTATCCTGATCAGAGTCACAAGGCTGAGAACAGTCATAGTGAAAATTAATCACTTAGTGTAAGTTCTGTGTGTAAGCATGAGTATTTCACTGATTATAACATCATATCAGTGGGAGAGTGTTTAAAGGTTATGAAAGCATTCCTGGGTTAAGTTATTCTAGAATATGAATGTGGCTTCCTTTTTGCTTTAACTGACATTACATTATGTCAGTCTTCAGTGTTTGATTCTCTGTCTTTGTTTCAGGGACAAAGAGTGTCAGGTCTTGGTGTTATGTGGTACCAGACTGCTCGGGTGGGTGGTGGATTGCTTTAAGGGGTCCGAGGTCCTCCTAGAAGACGTATAATAGGTACCCGGAGAAAGTGTTGTGCTGGTTGTGGTCATTGCAGATGTACCTTCCGGACATGAGCTCAACGTAGACCTGATCTCCAGTTTGTAGCTCCAGGAGAACTGTCTGTGTGGCGCTGTCTTCCGTGTCTTCCCGGTTGTCTTCCCACACCCCAGTGATGGCCTCCCCATTCTTCATCAGCTGCACCATGTGGTAAAGTCTCAGCCCCGGCGTCACAATGTCGGAGTATGCAGTGAAGGCGAAGGAGTACAGGCCGGCTTGCTGTGCTGTGAAGGTGCCTGGATAATTTGATGATTAAAATTATGGGTGAAGACATAGACAGGAAAATACAATCAAAAAGCAAGTAAATATATCTATCTATATCTATATCTCTCTCTCTATATATATATATACACAGACACACACACACATATATATATATACAGTTGTATGTGCAATAATAGACTAAAGTCACAATACCGAATGTGCAGTATGGATTTTATTTTTTACAGTTTTGGGACTGAATGAATGGCTGGAGAACAGTTCCAAACAATTTAAAATAGCTGTTCATGACACAATCTTAAATTACTCATTAATCATGTATACCACATAATAATCACTTTGCCTGTATCGCTGTCAGTGAGCCGGTGAAGCAATGGGAACAAAACAAGTTGCTTTAAATACAATTATGAAGTACTTCAGTGGTAATTTAAGAGCACTGATCACTCTTGTCACAGTAATAGAAAGTATCCTTTTTTTCTGATATATGACTCTAAAAGGACTCAGTGGTTCTAGCTGGTGGATAAATGCTGGTTAGGCAGTCCTTTGTGCTGTGTTGGTTTCTCTTACCCAGCGAAGGATTGTAAGCATTTCCGTCGTTGAGGGTGATGATGCTATAGGGGATAGGCACATTGCGGGTGAAGGGGCCGAAACAGCGTTCGGGGTACAGTGGGGGGCGCATTGTCGCTGTAAACGCTACCCTCATTCCGCCTGGGGGGAAGGGTGAGTGACAGGTGTGTAAGCCAATGAAAGGCTGCAGGATTCTGGCTGCTCAAACACAGTATCATGTAGCCTCAGGCAGTGCTGGGGAATAACTGCCTAATAATGTAATGGTGTTATATGATTAAATTGCACAATAAATGTAATTGTAATACGTTACAGTTACTGAGGAAAATATGTAATTAAATTATATATTAAATTACATAGATGTCTGGCATATTTCCAGACAACATGGGTCAGCAAAGCCATTGGGACACATTTGGCCTTTAGCTTTATTACACAGTTTAATATATAATCTAATAATGTAATCAAAGAAGTTATATTACTTTTTAAACAGGGAAACTAGTAATCTGTAACGTGTTACATTTCTAAGGTAACCTTCCCAGCTCTGGCCTCAGGCACATGCCTCATGTGACATACCTATGACTGTGCTGATGTCATTGGTCAGATGGGTGATGCTCTCCCAGATCTCCACCAACTGCTTGAAGGTCTCATCCTCTATCTGGTAGAACCTGTTAGCCACACAACAGCACCCTGTCTGACGCCTGAAGATACAGTCGCAGGCCCATTTGCCACAAGGGAGCTCTCCACGCCAGCCCACTGAGGAAGAGAGGAACTGTAGTTACGCTGAGTGTGAGAGTCTAAAATGTGACTCTGTTTTCGATTAAGTGCATCATGGTGATGATGAAGGCTTAAGAAGGACTTAGATCTGGGTTTGTATACAACATGATGGAAGAGGGTGGAGTGAAGTAAGACAGAAAAATTGTGAAATAGAGGAGGATAGGAGAAAGCTATATCAGATGTTTCTGAAGAATGACAAAGCAGAAGAATAGCATTATAAGACATACCACGATTCACAGTGGAAAGGGTTTAGGTATCAGATATAAGTAGATAAGGCATAGTGATAAAATGGCACTCAGACGCGTCACAGTTGGGGTGAAATGACAGGCCTTACCAGCAGAGTCCCGCATCAAGTCAAAGCTGAAGGCTTCAGCTCCGATACAGAGAAACAGCACCCCCCAAAGCCGGAAAGCAGACATTGCAGCAAGATTGTCCATCATCTTGGGGCATGAACAGATGGACAGAAAATAGTTTATGCTCCCCATAAAAGGATACAAAGCGTTGAAAATAAATCCATATTATACCTGTCCATTACTAGTTGGTAACATTACTGCCACTGAAAGCTTTTTTTACTATTTCTGTTTATACGGCATCTCACAAAGAAATACTTAGAATTTAATTGAAAATGTTTAAATATGCAAGCACTGTGCATTGAGTTTACCACTCGTTATAATACTTTTTGGATTAAAATAGGATTTTACAGGCTGGCTCAGGGCTCCAACTCCAGGCATGGGGTGTGTTTAAATTACCCGTAATGTGTATGTGCCCAGCAGTGAACTGGTGCACCCAGCTCTATTCCAACAACCAGGAACTGATTATGAAATGCAATCTAACAATATGAAAAAGGCATTATTCATTTCACACTGACAATGAATAAATCTGGCCGGCGAGTTTTTCTCGAGCTGCGTCTATGTACTTACTGTGTCGATGGCAGCAGCCAAACACTTCTCACAGACCCAGGGAACCCAACAGCAGGTGTGTTCTGTTCCCACTCCATGCAGTTTTCTGGCTTGGGATGGTTGGGTTTTCCAGTTCCACCAGCAGCACCCCCCCCCCCCCAGTGATGGCAGATGAATCACTTATAATGGCTACCAACAGCTGTTATGGCTTATTCAGTATCTCAGATCCAGGACATCTGATGTCCTGGGCCAGATATCACTGACGTATCTAATAAATGGGTTATAATATCTAGTCTCTCGGGCATCTCTTTTCAAAGTCACAATACTTTTAATATGTCACAGGTGTCATATTTTATACCTGAATCCTTCTCTTATTGTCTGATATCCTATCGCCGTCTTTATTGTGCTGAGAAATTGGGTGTTTTCTGACGGGGCCGTTACTCGTGCACTGCACTATAAGCACACTGAAAGGCAATACCATCCCATCAAAAGGGGGCCTAGTTTTTAAGAGTGAATCGAGTGTCGTGTGCTTTGTAGCTTTGGATTATTTTCGTTCCTCCAAAAGCCATTAATGAAACATGAGTCAGTGTCTCTATGCGTGCCCCAGTTATAATTCAGCAAGTTTGGATTTGGGAGATGCTATCATTGCTTTTGCATGAAGAAGTAATCCATCCATCCATCCATCCATTTTCTGTAACCTCTTGTCCTGTTCAGGGTCGCGGGGGGTCTGGGGCCTATCCCAGAGGCCATGGGCAGAAAAGAAAAAGTCTAATATTCTTGACCACATTCTATCCATTTTATTGGTATTTTCCTTGTAATGATCTCATCTGATGCACTGCGTCTAAAATGGAAGTTAATTAGCCTGCTCTAAGGAATAGACAGGGTAACATTTTTGTCCCGTTTAAGGCGAAGGACCACCTTTTTGCCTCCAGAATTCTAGCAAGACCGGATGCCTTGTGTGTTCAGAGATGCCCTTCTGCACACCGCTGCTGTATTGAGTTGCTATTCTTGCACTTGTGGCCACACTGTTAGTTTTATCACGTCTGGCCATTTGCATCTGACCTCTCTCATTTGCCAGTGCATTTTCAGCCATTGAACTGCCCCCGACTGGAGGTTTTTTGTATATCACACTATTTTATGTAAACTCTAGACATTACCCTAGATGAAAATACCATGCTAGCACCATCATGGCCTGTACCTGCAACTATACTACATTTAAAACCACTTAAGTGACACGCCTTTTGCTTTCTAAAGCTATATGAATCAGTAACTGAACCTCAGACTCTGTCTACATTCGTTATTTAATGGTTGCTGCCACAAATGCTGTTTGAACCAGCAGTTGTACCCAATGAAGTCACCCTTGAGTCTTTATGATAAAACATTGCAAGTAACAGTATGCAAAGTATCCATCCATCTTATATGCACTTATCTTGATTGAGGGGTTGTGGGGCATGCAGTATAGGGCACAAGGCCAAGCTGCACTCTGGGTGGGATGCCAGTTCATTGACGAGAACACATAAATCCCTTTATGTTCTGCCAACTATTGATCAAGAAAGGTACAATAAATGTGCTTATTAACAAAAAATTGTGCCCATCAGATTATTCTGCATATCATTGCAGTGCAAAAACACTCCAACTATCCAGACCATTGCTATGGGATACACCATCAATGTTTCATTCAACTGATAACAACAATAACATTTTGAGTATATCTTGGGCTATAGATCAGTGGTGCTCCCTGTCTAGTGTTCTCCAGGGGTAGTGTGAAGCATCTGTACTAGCAGAGGACCAGCAAACCTATGATACTATGGCAACATCACAGACAGCCGACACTGAACCGCACCATCTTCTGGACAAGACAATTTAAATACTCAAGAAAGCCAACTTTGGTTGGCACTGACACTTAATATTTGGGCTGTGTAAGTTAGGACTATGGCATCCTGTTAATTTGACCTCCTCTGTTGGCCCCTGGAGGATGGGCTCCTCCTTTGGATCTGGTTAGGGTTAGGGCTCCCCCTTTGAGTCTGGTTCCTCCCAAGGTTTCCTTCTTTAACTGAGTTTTTCCTCACCACTGTCGCCTCTGGCTTGCTCACTGGGGGCTTGGGGCAGAGACAATGTAGTGTTGTGAAAATGCGTGCACTATGCCAATAAAATTGTATTGTATTTAGGCATTATTCCATTACTTAAATACATTAAATTCTCAACTCTATCAACCATGGACAAAATTTCCCATTGCTGCTATCAAGTGACAACATTTTAGAAGCAGTAACTCCTTGGCTGTTTAATAATAGCCATGAAAGTCAATGCTTAGACACACACATATTCTATCTACTTGTGGAAGCAATATTTATTGATTAGAGGAAATGATGATTACATGGTGTAAGTAGGAATACGAGTAAATAGCATTTACTTATTCTCTCTAAAATATAATCTCGGCTCCTTTACGCCCTTGCCACATGACTAAAGGCCCATTTAACGTGACAGACAAAAGGAGCATGCTATAATTAAGTTAATAACTGAAAAGTCCCCCTCGCGTCTGTTTGTCCAGTTTTTCTTTTAGCAGTTGAACATGCTGACGGCAACACCATCTGGGGCTTCTGCTCATACTTCAATGGAATGTCACACGGACAAAGCAGAAAGTGAATTCAGGAATCATTGTTTCGATTTACATCATAAATGTAAACCATGTAAGTTTTACAGGCCCTGGGTGTGACTGAGTTAACACAGGGCGAATGACCTGATTTTCTGGAATTAGATATAATGGGCAGATGAGGGATGGGGTGGTGGGCAGAGTCAGTCCTGATCCTTGGCTACTATTGGCCATCTCATAACAATTGAGTGTTCAGGTTTAATTTCCTTAATTAAAGGAAATTAAACTAGACGGAAGTGGGGTCAAAGGTCGTAGGTCGCCGGTCAAGCAGCAGGGGAGATGAGGTCACAACATTGGCCTCAGTCAGTGGCATAGAGCAGGAAACCAGTGAAGGTGTTGAAGTGGCTCTTGCTGTCGCACAGGAAGCAGCCGGGGAGCAGGTGGACGGAGACCTGGTCCCCTGCCTGTAGACTGACGGCCAGCACGACAGTGGCACTGTCCTCCTGGTCCTGGTCATTCCTCTCGCTGAGGGAGGCCAGCTCCCTGCCATTTACCCGGAGGCTGCCGCAAGCAGCTAGCAGCGCACCCGCAGAGCCAGAGTCGCTGTACAATGTGACCGCCAGGTTGTAGACGCCCGACCGCGGTGCGGTAAAGATGCCGGTGGCCGGGTTATAGCTCTCGCCGAGATTGATGAAGACGCTTTGGTACATTATGGTCACCTCCTGCCGCAGTGGTCCCAAGCAGTTCCGGGCGTCCAGCAGGGCCACGGAAAAGGCACTTCTGCTGGCTGCAGCATTAGGGAGAGAGGGGAAAGCGGGGCGGTCAGACGGGATGCTCCCATGCGGAGCGAAGCGGAGGCGGAGAGGTTGGCCGGGCGCTCACCTCGTATGCCGTCCAGGGCCGCTTGCGCCCTCTCCAGCTCCTTCCGCAGCTCGGCCAGGCTCAGGTTGAAAAAACGCTCCATTTTCCACATGTGCCTGTGCATGACGCAGCAGCCGCAGGACGCGGCGTCCGTCAGGCAGACTGCGGGCGGACAGGTGTGTGCAGTTTGAAGGCGCTCCATGCAACTCCCCCCCCAGCTCCCTCCCCTGGCCTCACCGCTCCACAACCAGACTGGGCCCCTGACTCACTGTTTTCTGTGTTGGCATCCACGGTGTCGGCATGCCCGGGTCCGTTCCACGTGTAGTTCCAATTCTCCGTGAGCACGGTCCCCAGCAGGCAAAGCAATAGGATCCCTGAAATGCCATTACATCACACATGTTATGTAGACAGCCCAAAAGTGCCTGATGCACCTGTAGTTCAACGAATACCTCATTACTCTAAGAGCATGAAAAATCAGGGGTTCAAATCCCAAGGAGCATGCATGAATTGTAACCCTAACCCCTACTGTTAGTTGCTTTGGAAAAAAAGCATCAGATAAACAAGTAAATATGAATTGATCTCCCAAAAATCTGTCATCATGATGCATCTAACACATACAGTATTAAAAGTCTCTACACGAACAACAAAATCACATGATATGAAATTAATTTATGCATGTAACAAGAATAACTACAATGTAGCCGTTTCACATTGAATATCATCTGATATCTGAGCCATTTCACATTGAATGTGCATTACACCTGAGCCAAACCTGGATTATACTAAATTGCACCACGTTGAAAGCAGGATTGAATTTATACATATTCATACACAAATGTGTGATTAAAATAGGCCAATTTGTCATTTCTTCAGTCATAAAAGGTACATAAATAAGTACATTTGTCGACAGATCTAAAAAGAGAAAAACACTTGCAGGAAATGGTTCTTTAAAAACACATAATTATACTAGACAAATGTTAAATGATTCATCAATATGATCACTCAAAACATCATAGCTCTTCCATTAGACCAGTGTAGAAATAAATTAGTTGCTCAGATAAACTGATAGAAATACAAGATATTCCAAGAAAAAGCAGAGAATAAAAGATTAGCTGTATTGATTGTGACACTTGGTAATTCTCTACTGAGAAAAAATAAAACATACACATATTAGGATAATAGTCAGGTAGGAAAGGCATCATAACACTGCAAACTCATTAAGTAGGCGCCCGACACTAATGTAGTGCAGAAGTGTGGCAGTGAAACACCTCACTAGCCTGACAGTAGTTTAGTAGTAGTAGTTTATGTTACAAAGCTTCAGATAAGTGCTACAGCAATGATCAGGTCGGGGGCCCTGTGGTCTCACCTCTCATTTTCCCAGAGCGCAGGTCTCTGTAAGCGAGATGAATGGGCCTGCTGAGGAATGACAAGACTATAAAGTGTGAAAGGACTCCGCCCCCCACACACACACACACACCCTCTACCACGCATGCATGCGGAGAAATAAGGGAACCCCCAGGGAGGATGTGTGGAACATGCTCGGTGTATATGGTGGGTTTCTAATCCGGAGATGTGAGCGTCACACTCCTGAAAAGTGCACTACCTTGCAGATAAGGTTAGTTAAGACATGATTTATAGATATTAGCCAGAAGTTCTTTTGCAGATGGCAATAAGGTACATGAAGTGCAATGATACAAAACAAAGACCAAGTGCAAAAACAGTGCAAAAAAAGGATGAATAGTGCCAACTGAATATCGTGCACGTCCACAGCGTCTGGGACATGAGGACGCGATAGATGCAAAGAAAAAAAAAGGAAACTGTCAGAAGTCACTCAAGTGAATGCAAGAACCCACCAACACTGGAGAAAGCCAAAATGAATGGAACCATTTAGAAAGCAGTCAAAATGGGCGAGCAAATGATCTACAGCGATGCGTTCAGGTCGCAGTTGCCCTTGGAGGCGTAGGTGCGAATCCCACTTCCGACAATCCCTGATAACTTTCTCAAACACTGTGAAGAAGTTAAACATCAGAATATCTAACTAAATTGCGGCATTTCCAAACACGAAACAATCTCTGATGATTGGATATGAAATTAGTTACGCTTTTGCGCTGTGAAAACTGCCGCATGTTTTACTATTGATACTGCCCGCGCATACTCGCGTACCACATATGTCCACTTCTGGTTATATCTCCTGCTACTGTTGCGTTCTTCCGCACTGTGTCCGTGTTTTCCAGTTGGTAAATTGACTTCCGTCGGGGTATACACTCTGTATGGGAGGTAACTCTTTGGTCCCTTCAAGAGGAATGGCTTCCCAGCTAGTTAAAAGGTGGTCAGAATGGCCGAGCGGTTTAAGGCCCTGCGTTCAGGTCGTAGTCTCCAGTGGAGGCGTGGGTTTGAATCCCACTTCTAACAATCACTCGTACCCAACGGCGTAACTTTGGTTTGAACATTGGGGGGGGGTTGAGGTCCTCACCCATTTAGGTGAAGACATGATTATTGGGGGGGTTGTATTAGCCAGTTTTGATTATTGGAGGGGTTACGACCCCCCCCTCCCCCCCGCAATTTACGCCCATGCTCGTACCTTTCTCAGACACTGTGAAAAAGTTAAACATACAGACACAGACATTCCCACTGGCATGGCGCCCAGATGATCATTTCCCAGAGGCTACTTGCTATGCTGTCCACCACCTCGACTCATTTGTGACATTTCCAAACGCAAATGAATCCTTTATGATTGTATCTGATATTAGGTACGCTTTTGCACCGTAAAAACTGCCGCATGTTTTACTATTGATCCCGCCCGCGCATACTCGCGTACCACATATGTCCACCTCTGGTTATATCTTATGCTACTGTTGTATTCCTCCGCACCATGTCCGTGTTTTTCTCCCAGTTGGTAAAGTGACTTTGGTCTCAAGCACTGAACAGAAGTTAAACATCCAGAAGCGGACATTCCCACTGGCGTGGCGCCCCGCTGATCATTTACCAGAGGTTACTTGCTACGTTGTCCGCAATCCCGACTCATTTGTGACATTTCCAAACGCGAATCAATCCCTTATGATTGTATCTGAAATTAGGTACGCTTTTGCACCGTGGATACTGAAAACTGCCGCATGTTTTACTATTGATCCCGCCCGTGCATGAGTGAGGCCATGGAAGTGATTGGAACACTTGAATTCAATGATTTGGAGGGGTGTCACAATACTTCTGGCAATATAGTGTATGTTTGATAGGTTGCTCATGAATAAGAAGGTTATGTCTCCTGCCTTTCTTCAAACTATTTTGCACAATAAACGTTACTGTATATGAATATTGCTGCATATATTTTGGAAATATTTCCCTTCAATTTAAACTCACAGTAGGTATTCAAAGGGCATTGCTTATTCAAATATTTAAAAATCCATCATTCTTTTTTGCTTTTCAAATAGCAACGGTTAGTTTAAAACTGTCTAAATAGCTTTTTCACATTTTTTGTTGGAATTTTTGTACAATAATGTAGTAAATGTCACATTATGTGCTGAATATCCCATTGTATTTTGTCACAAAACACAAGTGTTTTTCACATTGTACATTGTGACAGTATGCTTGCTGTGACTGTTTGTGCCGTAGGAGCTGATTTGGCCTGGTTTGTGGCAGCTGGGAATTCCTTCCTTGGTCTCCAGGTGGCGCTGCAGAACTTCGGCCTGCAAGAGTGAATCAGACCCTGATTGACAGTCATTTTAGCCTATAGCTAGCATGCGTAAATCCAGTAAACCTAGCCCAGATAACTATTATGCTCTTAATTGTAAAAATGACCATAATGATATAAAAGGAACATTTTAATGTTCCAGGCAAAGTGATGATTCTGCCTAAATCACAATTAGGTAGACAGTTCGGGTTCCCATTAACTTGGTTTGTAAGTGTCCCTATCCTGCTCCATTTTAATGGTTGTGTAATTTTTTCCAAAGAATAACAGGATTAAACATAATGTTAACTTTACTATTTTTTAATGTGTTGTTGCGATTTTGGTTCTATTCTACAAAACAAAGGCAAGAATCTAAATCAGTACAAAGCGAATTGAGACGGGTGAATGCCTCATTGCCTTTAATGACCTTTTGGGCACAGCCATCAGCAGTGTGTCTGTCTGTGGGGAGAATGTGAACAAGAGGTTCACTTACCTCGACAGCAATACTCATGTCTCCGGTGAAACTTCCTATGAAGCTGGTAGATGGATTGGGAGAGTAATGGGGCTCATGAGGTCACTGGAAAGGGTTGTGTGGCACTCCCAACATCTTCGTAAAAGGAAGAAGATCCAAGACTTTAGAATCCTAGTGATCCCTCCTTTGGTACTGTGTCTTTGGAGAATCCTGGGGTACTGCTGGTTTGACTTTGTGTCAGAGGAGCAGCTGGTCAGGGAGTCCCGATTGAGGCACATTACCTGCATTGTGATGGAGAGTCAGTTATGGCACTACAGTCATGTGGCACGACTCCCTGAGAGTGATCCGGCTCACAGGATCCTCATTGCTGAGGACTCGAGCAGCTGGACCAGGCCAAGGGGACGCCCACAACGCCAGGCTGCAGCAGATAGATGGCCATGCCCAGAGGGTGGGACTGGACCTTAGGTTGGACTGGCGGGTTGTCAACTGGGACCCCGAAGCCCAAGAATCTGTCAGACAGCCAGTCTTAAGTCCTTTCTGCTGGTTCTCTGTTCTTGTTTCAGGATCCTCTTGAATTCTCTGCTCTGCCCTCATCACAGGTGCCTCTCATTAAGTCGTGCAGAGCAGCCACAGCCAGCAGCGCTCTCTACTGCAGGTTAATTTCAGATCGATTGCCAATTCTTGTCAATGACGCAACTGAACTGGCTGCAGAGCTGTTCAATCTTATAGGCAACACAGGTGGCCGATTTCACTGGTGCATGACCCATACCATCCAAGATAAAGTGAGATTGTCTTGTCATGGGACACATAAATGCTTCATTGTCTTTAAAATTGCTCAGTTGTATGTTTGAAACTCTGGAAACAGACAAACAAAACCATACATTAACATTGAGAAATCATCGCAGTAGCTTGAACGAATCAAATGTAGTTTGATAAGTTTCATTGTGCATATATCATTTAGTTTTGGTACTATCCATTTCCAGGGGGGTATTCCAGAAAGCAGGTTATGTGACATACCCGGGTAAGTTTAAGGGTAAGTTAGTGGATAACCTCAACTTT
>JAODKL010000037.1:7963194-7982438 GCA_026780765.1 Petrocephalus schoutedeni
GGCGGGCCCTTGGCATGAATTACATTAGCAAGTCATTAAAAACTCACATTTTAAAAGTTCATCTCTTGTCTTGGGCTCGAGGGCTGGTGGACTGCAGCTGGCTGACGCTTCACTTACTGAAGGGAAAGCAATTTTTCAAAAAAACGGGTCCATTTATTGCAGCTAAAGTCTTTATCATCTAAAATAATTATACTGTATAATGCATTTCAAAATGATACCAGTCAGGACGATACCCTTGGTATGCCCTCAAAGGTGGAAAGTTCAGGTCCAGTTTGTAACAATTAAAACCAGTTGAGTACAAAAAGTAAAAAAAAATAAATAAATAAAAAAAAAAATAAAAACTGGTCAAAATCTTGGTCTGGATTATCACTTTCTGCTTGTGAATGTGTTCACCTGTCATTTGGAAACGTTGCATCGCTTCATTCCGAGCTCCCTCAGCGCCAGCACTGGTGGGCAAAAGGGGCAGGGGCCCAGCATCACTCACTGTCAAAAAGAAAATGTCTATGTTGCAAATTCCAACCACTTGGGGCACACTGATAATGACCGATTATACAAAGGTGAAATTTACACAATGTGATTTTTTTGTTCATCTAAAATTGAGAGGGATTCAAAAACCACAGCAGAGGAGCAGCATTTTATCTGGAAAAATAACTAAATTTTCCTGAACGAGAGAGCTTTAAAGGATACTTACACGCCTGGAGCATCCTTGCCATACTGGCTTTAAAAAGCTCCTGCAGCTTTACCCTCAGCTCTGTCAGGACCATCTTTATGGCCCGGAGGGCATCCTCCGGGTTCACCCCCACCCTCATATCGCCGCCATCCTGGAATGGAGCTTCCAACATCTGGAAGCTCTGGGCAGGCACAGAAAACATTCACACAGCAGCACAGCTCTGCAACTAAGGCAGCATACTTCCAGGACTATCATGATAGGAGTGCACTCAGACCAACTTTATAAATACTTAGGATTCCCAGTTTCTTCGCAACAAGAACATTTACTCAACCTGAAAACAATAGATCAGGGTTTCCCCAAGTTCTGGTCTGGGAGAGCCAGTCTGTAACACGGTTTGCAGATTTCCCTGCTCAAACACACATACTGAAGCCTGGTAATTGGCTGATTAAGGAGTGTTTGACCAGGGAAATCTAGTCTAACAAAGTATCTAATATGGGTATATTTATATAGTATGTATCGTTACTGTACATTATATGTATAGTTAGGTATATTTATTATTTACTGTAATTATTTGACACCCATCTTGTCATGGCCAAATACAAGCCAAACTATGGTGACCCATCTGAGCATGCCCAGGTACCTTTAGAAAGCAAACACTGTCTTGGATGAGCACGAGTCTGCGCAGTTCTTTGTCCCGCCTACGCAGCTGTGCCAAATCCTGCTCCAAGCGATGAATCTGCCCCTCACAGGCGGTGCCGGCGGCGGCCTCATGGGAGCAAAGCAACTCGCTCACCTGAGCACTCATCTGTTCCACACAGAGTACCAGCTCTGCAAAGATCTGGCCACTTTCTCGCTGCAGAGCCTGGGAAAAGTCCTGAAACAAACATATACAATGAGAGAGGGTGGCAGAAAGCAAAACTGAAATAAGGTGAATATTACATACAGTAAAAATTACATTGTGAAAATTCCATTCATTAATTTTAGACAGGTGCTTGACAAACTATTACAAATAAAAAAAAAAATCCTTGTACAACCCAATTTGAAAATGAACCAGCTCACCACATTCCTGTCACCAGGCAGACGTGTGTGTGTGTGTGTGTGTGGTGTGAGGAAGGGGGGGGGGGGGGGTGTCTGATTACCTGGCCCTTTTCAGTCACTGAAGATCAGTGTATATTTTTGGCCACCAGGGGGGGCTTGGAAATTTTCTGCACAAGTGATCCCACTCCCACCGTCCAGCGAGTACCTGCCACTTGAAATTTCTCTGCACAGCCAAGCCAATAGCGGCAGATCTGCTTTACAACCATATGGCCCTGCTGGGTAAAGTGAGTGGAGGACGTTTGCATACCTTGTAGGCTCTAGCCGCCTGTGGTAGGCATTGCAGGTCCCTCTCCCTCTGCTGGATCTTTCCCTGTGTGTCTGCCAGCATCATAGCCATCTCCCGCTGTACAGACAGACAACATGGATGCATGTCACCGCCTCAAACCAGCCAGACTGCAGTCATGTGGAACGTCAGTCCCACTAACAATGTGCGTTTAAGGTTGATAAAGCCGTACCTCCTTCTCCTTCCTCTCCTTGTCAGGACTGACAGCACAGTGGCCCTTATGGCCATGATCCTTGCACATGTTGCAGATACACTCCTGGTCATTACGACAGAATAAGTCCAGTGGGCGCTGGTGATCAGGACAGAGCCTTGAGGCTCCAGGAAGCTTGGGGTACAGACTTCCCTCACCTGGGCACTCGTTCAGCTCTTCACCCAGCGGAGCGCAGGGCAGCGATGGTGCGGCGGAGCCATCGGGCGCAGGTCTTACCTCTTGCACCCTAATCTTCAGCTTCTCCATGGCTTCCACCAGTAAGGTGTTCTTGGCCAGCCTGGGCCTTGGACTAAAGGTCTGTCGGCACTGGGGACAGCTGTATGCTTTCCTTGCCTCCCCTCTGTCCCAGTGGCTCTGGATGCACGGCAAGCAGTAGGTATGTCCACATGGGAGAGTAGCGGGGTCACGCAGAGTCTCCAGACAGACAGGGCAGCTAAATTCCAGCTCGGAGCACTCTGAAGATGCCATGCGGAAAGAAGGAAGGGAACGCTGGGAAAAGAAATAATCCTAGTGAGCAATTTGAGTAAAATAAGCCAAAGTTGTCTGAGGATAAGGAACCCAGCCTGAGAACAAAGTAGTAAGAAGACAGAAACCCGGGCTGGGAACTTTTATTAAAAGCAAGCAGAAACTGCCGTAGAGACCGGAAAAGCTGGAGGAGCAGCCAGTTTTCTGGATCATCTGGATTCTTTTTGGTCATGTGTTATGCAGCTAGGAATCTCTACCAAAGCTGACTTCATAGCTGAGCCATGCAGATTAGGGGGTAAAAGGGGCCCAACCTGCTACCCCAGCTGGGCATCACCACTCATAAGAGGGAAGAGCAGTGGACACATCAACATACCCAAAAGACAGCAACACAGAAAAAGTACCCCCCCCCCCCCAACACGTACGCATTAGACCACAGAAGTAATAACACACACACTTTTCAGTAAGCAAACCCTAACCTGAGGTTTAGACTGGAACTTTAGCACTTCCTTTCACACATTTCACTAAGCGCTGTAGTCCACCCACACGCTGCAACAAATTCAACCTGCATCACCTCTGTCCCATTTTCTTAAGTCCCATAATGACAAACTTCATTGCCTGCACACCACAACGCACAGTAAAAAAAAAAATTATGGAAATTAATTTTTGATTAAGAATTTGAAGATTTACAACCAAATACATCAAAGACTTGTTGATACTTTGCCACAAAATGAAAATAAAATCCACCATTAAGTGGTAGTTAAGGATATTAAGTCTTTGGTGAAAGAAATTCTGTTTGAGGTGACAATTGCTTCTTTAAGTAATATATAGTAATATATACACTTTATATAGATTTAAAAAAAAAAAAAGACCCCGGATGAAAACACGGAAGTCAATAATAATACTGCCAACTAACCACCCAAAATGATAAATGGCAAGATAAGTGCTGCGGCGAGATTTGTTATCGCTTGTGTAAACCCTGTAGTAACAGTTTTATAAGCTACATTAAGTTAATTGGAGCCTATCGCTTTAAAAAATGACGCAGTAAAGGCAAACGAAGCGCTTCTTCCGCCATAATAGATGGTGACAGCTGAGGAGCTTATACTGCCGTCAAGTTGTACCCAATTATACTTTATATTTCCAAGGTGAGCGCCACTTCTTGCGGTTCAAAATATCATTTGGATTTGGTTTTCATATCGGGGTCAGCTGTCATTTTGAAAAAGTATCTCGCGCATGGTTCTCAAAGCCGAGCCCTTGCGATGTAGGCCGGACTTCGCCAAGTTTTCCGGCGAAGACGAGTCACTGACACGTCCCGGGCTTCGGCTTCGGTAAAGCCGCAGAGGGCGCTGCGCCGGCGCCGCTCGCCCGGATGCCATTCCAAATGAAGATACGCTGCGTGTATAAGGAGCGCGGTCCTCTAGCTTTAGAGGGGACGCTGCCTTAAATGCCACTATTCCGTTTATAATGTAGTTTATGTGGCTCAAGGTCAGACGGGGAAAAGCAGACAAAAGGGGCTCGGCGCACATGGCGCCTGTACGGTGCGCCGGGGCGGAAGGCGCCGATGCCCAAAACGCGGCGCGTTATGCTCCTGATGAGTCAGCAGACTTACCTTAACATCGGCGCACTCCCGAAACTTGGGACATTTCGTCACTCTTTTATGGGTCTGAGCACCTTTAGTCTAATTACCTGCGGCATAATCGCTTGATAAACTGTGTTCGCTTATATATTATCAGACTGGAATACAGTAGTCTCTCTGCAAGGTGAATTTAAAGGCGACATTCGGGGGGAAATTAGCGTAGAAAATTCTAAATCGAAGCTGGCTATTCAGTGTCATAGCGACGCTAATTGGTGGCTTTTTAAGCCATCGATTATAGTCGATTATTCGTTAATACGATTGCTGTCTACCGGTGCTGGCTTCTACTGCTGCAGGGAAAAAGTTCGGAAGAGTTTGATTTTGGCAGCTCTGCTGTAGATGTCAGCCAAGCTCAGCAATTTTTATTTCTCATTTTCGTCATAACAATTGTTAAGTTAATGAATGCTCATTTTATAAAATATATACATTTTTGTAATTTCAGTTTTAATTATGCAACACATGTATGTAATAACTAAAATATACTTTTCTTCCGTTTATTTGAATGGTGCCCTGTGGTGGACTGGCAACCCTGTCCAGGGTACTCCCCGTCTGTCTGAGATATGCTTACAGTTCCTCTGCAACCCTGATCAAGATAAGTGCTTGGGAGATGGATGGATGAATGGACGGGTGGATTTTAAGGGTGACACATTGCCACAGCTGCAATAAGAACTTCTACTTAAAGCCAAATTAAAAAAATAACATTTTTCAAGATGTTTAGGTATCCATTGTTGCAGACTTCCTCGGTCTGCCATAAGTCACAGAGATCGCTGCTGCTCTTTAGTGGAGTCTTTTCTGAAGTCCTGCTTTTGAAGCATGGCTGGGTAAAAACAGGGAAATTTTCCAGTTTTGGATACTCCTTTTCGTCCACTCCACTCCACGTCAGAGAAAAGAGAACAAAAGTGACAGAATTATCCAAGCACCAGCAAGGACTCTCTAAGCCATGCAGGCAAGGCCTCGGCTGGTTTTCTGTCCACAGCCTAAATCATTTCACTTCCAGGACAGGTGTTGACCTAGTTTTTGAGAAACTTTACCGAAAGGTACTGTTTCAAAGACCGAATCGAAAAGATACCAGAGAACAGCTAAGCAGAAGAATGTTAAGCTTCCTCCCTACTCTGAATTCTTGGACGCGGCCTCTCTTCGGCCGTCTTACTGGGAAAAGTACTGAAAAATGCACGCAAGCAAGTCTTAATGAACGCAGGTTGTGTAAATCCCACGAGGAAGACGGCCGGAATTCAACCACAAATGTGAAAACTGCATATAGTGTTACCTGTGGGCAACGGGGTTTGTTTGACAAGAGCACTCATTCAAACTGGACTGTTTGCCCGTCGGTGGTCAGGGCTCACAGTGACAGTCAGGTTCCCTTCAGAGGCTTGTGGGCCCAGAGCCGCTGCCAACATCACAGTGCTGCTGTCCCAATACGGACCAATCCTAGTCGGGAAAGCCTAAGAGAATGCCTGTCTGTGCAGAATGAGGCACGGTGCCGCCGTACGCTAGAGTCCAATGGGGCCTTGTACGAGAAGGACAGCCCGGGGACCTGGGCATCGGTGCTGGTGTCCCTGTGCCTGGAAGAAGGCGAACCGGCGTTCCTGTTCACTCTCAGGTCCAGCACTCTGAAGGGCAGGCACAAAGGGGATGTCAGGTAAGCCACCCAAGGCACAATGACAGAGACATCTTTTCATTGTGGTTAACAATCAGTCTATGGAGGTCTCCGCTGATTCCCACCCACATCTTTGATACAAAGTGTTTGTTGACTTCACTGCTCTGGTGCTGCAATCACAGGCTGTGTATGTTTGAAAGGGGCGGAATCACCTTAAACCTGAGGTTAAATGCAGTCGCCATCTAGCTTTGCAGGAGGGAAGCGGGATCCTTCGGACAGAGATGTGGTCGACACGGCACTACGAGAGGCTCGTGAGGAGCTGGGCATCACCGTGGCGACAGGCAGCGTGTGGGGAGTGCTGAAACCACTTAGGGACTGGGTGAGGACATAAGTGCCCTGTTCAAAATGTAGAAACTCGTTTCAACCCATAAGTACTGGTCAACACAGCTGGAAGCTGCTTTGGGATGCACTTTAGTTTATCTGCTTCACCCCACAAAATCTCAATCAACAGATTGTATGTATATTATCTACAAATTAAAATAGGTGTGGCATGGTACATGAAATCATAAAATGGGACATAAAATCAGAGATTTCATTTAAATTAATTTCATTTCCAGTCTTTAGGTACAAGTATAATAAATGTATAGATACGCTCAAGTATTAATTGCTATTTGGGACACACTTTACTTGAGGGTTGTGACCAAATATAGTAACTGCATGAAATATATGAACCGTTGTGATTGATTAATGACGGAGAAACATGAAATCAGTATGTAAGTAGCACTTAGTTTCTGGTTAATTAATACAAGAGTGTATTATGTTATTTGTGCCCCTTCAAGTAAAGCGTTAATGTTGCTTGTTTTCTTTTTGTGTTCAGTCAGGAATGATCATTGCCCCTGTAATAGCTAATCTGGGCCCCCTGGAGGCGCTATCCTTCCGTCCAAATCCTGCTGAGGTAATGACCATCAGATTAATTTAGTGTATATGCATGTTAGAAACTGTTGCATTACTTTTTCTCCACTATCTTGAAAAGCCAGGCTACTTCCACCTCATCGTGTGACTTCTGTGCCGCTCCTTTCTCCCCTGTCCAGGTGGAGGAGATCTTTACCATCTCGCTTTCCCACCTGTGCTGTCAGGAGAATCGCGGCTACACGCACTTCCGGAAAGGCGAGCGCTACAGCTACACCCTTCCCGTCTTCTGCAACGGGAAGCACCGGGTCTGGGGGCTCACGGCCACGGCACTTGACCACACACTCAAAGTCATCATGCGCCCGTAATGCCCAGAGACAGCAAATAGCATTGAGGCTAATATGAAATATACTCAGATAGCATCAAGGCTAATATGAAATATACCCTTGATTTGATCCATGTGGGAAATGGCACAGTTAATTTATGTAGTTGGAGTTTGTTTGGAGCTACAGGGTCTGCGTAACTTTGGGGACTTTTTTGCCAGCTGACGTTGGTGTGTTGATGTTCCCCTTGCACTATTACCCTCTTACACTCTTTAGTATAGACATTTCATGCCACACATGCAATTGCTGAGCGGTGTCACTGACCAATAAAGCAGTAAAGTATTTTGAAAATTAATTTTTTTTGTTGTTTATATTTTGAATGAATATAAAACTGTGAAAATGTGAAAAGAATAATATATAATTATTAATCATGTCCTACATATTTGCTAATAATGTATCCAAATTCTGGTTCCATTCTCTTTCGAATTGCAAAAAAAAAGCACTTTTTTCAGACTGATTCCATTAATGGTTTTCAGTATGTGTCATCAAAACGCATGGAATCGAAACGGCTGTTGTGGGGCACTCTGTGTCTGCTGGTTGTGGTGCAGGACCACATTTGTTGTTCCCATGAGCTTCTCAGATACTATTAGTTCTCATAAGAGTGTTTGACATCATCCTGGCCTCTTTGAACAAGGACAAATTTACAATGTGGTTCTTCTCCTGTAAATTGTTTCAAGCCTTATCACACTTATTGACTGAATATCGATTCGCTTTGAAGGTGTTAAATGACTTACTGTCTTTATTTTTTGAAGGAAACGGAATAATACAGGCAAGGTGTTGTGGAGTTTAATTTGAGGTATAATAACAGTTATAATAGGTATTTGCTCATATCACACTGCTGTGTATAATCTGTGACACAAAGTCATTGTTTTTAGTGTACAATACTTCAGTGCTGTGGTTCTCAAAGTATGCAATAGAGACTCCTAGTGGCACGCAAAGGTATCAGTGTGTTATAGGGCTGGGTATAAGAATAACAGTGCAGAACCTGCAAACTGTAACTGTCGTCACCAACAAACCTCAAGCCACCCCTGCACACCAACATGTGACCCTAAGCCATCACCCCCCTCGGTTAACACCTTCCCCACTGGTATGCAGAGCGATTCGCATTTTCTGAGTGTAAAAAGTTTGAGAAATACCACTTTAGTGTAAGAATGAAGGAAAATGTGCAATACATTCACTCAGCTGGAGCACAATCTTCTATCACATCAGATATAACAGAAACCTCTGTGAAAGAAATGTAGACAATATTGAGTTAACCTGAGCAGCTAGTGCATAAATGACAAGCCACATACTTCTGTTTTCTTCACAGCCTATTTGAGATCACACTGTGAACCTAAGACTAGCAAACAGCCACATCCTGTAAGAAACAAGCCACCACAACAAAAGCGGACAGACAGTTGGTTGAGACACCTGGTAACACAAGAAGGGAAAACCGAAGTTTTTGCCAGTAAACGAAGAAAAAAACAAACTTTCCCAAGCGATCTAAAATCATCATAAGCTTGAGTTCTTCCTCTTGAACCTTTGTAGATTGGTGCGGTTCTTTGTGTGACATATTGTGGACCTCGCATGCAATAAACGGCTCCCATAACCCAACTATTCTCATCAGAATGGTGATTTAGAAAATTTCTGTAACACTTTACGTATTTAAGTAGTCAACATAATTCAGTGGTGAACTTTTCTAGCCCTATAGCTATTGAAAATATCACCAGTATTTTTTTACATTTCTTAATTGAATAAATTACTTGCATACTTAATGCGAAGTGTTTCTGATGAGCAGCAAGTCTAGTTTTAAGATATCAGCAGTGTTGGGGAAGTTATTCACAAAAGCAACCCAGTATACAAAGTTTTTGGTCCAGAAAGTACAAATCCAGACCAAGGTTTCATTTCAACCAATCAGTTAAGTGCTCTGTGACTGTAACTCTTTATGCTCAACTGGTTGGTTGAAATGAAACCTTGGTCTGGGTTTGTACTTTCTGGAGCTGATCCTGTCTGTAATGTGAATAACCTCCCCAACACTGGATATCAGAGAGTGGGTGTATGTCATGGTCCAGGGAAAGGTGCTTTAGGTGAGGTGAGGTCTGAGGGCCATCCTGGGGGCTAGGGCATGGCACACTCCACCTGCTCGCGGGCGTCTGGGAAGAGCATGCAGTTAAAGGGCCAGCTGAGAGTCAGCAGCTCCAGTGCCTGGCTGCACTGCTGCTGTGTGGCGACACAGATGGAGCGGCAGGGCTGCAGTACGCCGCCCTGTGGGCTGCACTGGGGCACCACTACTGCGCAGACCAGCCTGCGCAGCACCTGGAAACACGGCAGCTCCATCAGCACCTGCCAGGATGAGGCACGGATCACCGGAGTCTCGCTTTGTTCCATCACCTCTTTTTGTGTGTGGGCATTTATGTAGGACAATGCAAGTGCACATTCTTGTATTAGCTTAAGTATTAAAGTGATGTTAAGTATTTAAGCTTTATGGTGGCCTAATGGTTAGGGATACATTCCTATGACTGGAAGGTTGCTGGTTTGAATCCCCAACCACCACGGTACTGCTCCCCAGATACTCAATAATAGCTGTCCATTGCTTTGTCACACTGTCTCATGTGGGTTAAATGCAGAGGATATGTTGTGGTTTGTTGACAATCATTTTATTATATAATGTGAATTTTAAGGTTTTTTATATAAAATTCTATGGCGGGCATCCCAAGTCCTGCATGTAGTTAGTCCTGATTGTTTTACTTTAAAAAGCTACTAATTAGAGCTTTATTCATATCTGAACTAACTGACGTGTTGTACTGCCCAGTTAATGACTTCAATGTCAGCCTCACCTTGTATTGCCGGAGTACAGTGGAGGCCTCCCTCTGGTCAGCAATGGAGAGCCAGATGTTGGGGAATGAGGTGAAGTTATAACTCAAGCCACGGCACATCTCCACTTTAATTGGCTCACAAGAGGAAGCTAGGGTAGATGAGGAGGACACATAGCAGTGGGTTCTTGACCTGGCCTAAGATTTGGATTTTTATAAAAGTAAAATTCAATTTTGTCATTAAAATATATATGTAACCATAAATTTTTCATACAATGTATGTTGTAAATTCTTATTTTTTTTTAATGTATGAGAAGGTTCTCGGGGTGGTGTGTGGCTCTACAGGTTAGGACTGATCAGAAGGTTGTGGGTTCAAATCCCTTAATTGGCAGAGTGATACCTATGTTAGGCCCTTGAACATGGCCCCTAATCCAGTGCTGCTGTCTGACCCTGCTCCCCGAGCCTTAATTGTACGTTTATTTGGACAAAAGTATCAGCTAAATAAATGTCGATGACCAAAGACTTTGACCAGGATACGAATTTAGAAGATGGATGGAAAAGACTTTTTCGCTTGTTTGTATAGCAGAATATTTAGTAAACCACTAAAGATTCCATCCTTTCTTCAGTGGCACAAACAGCAGTTCCTTTAGGATTAGAGCCAAAACAATATCTTCACAGGTATCCATCTTTGACCTTCAGACTGTCCTCTCCTGTGTATTAGTGGCCGGGATAAAGTGTGAGAGGACAGCAGCAAACTCACTGAAGGGGGCGTAGGTGGCGTTGCCACAGCCTTGCTCATCTGCACCGTCTGCGCAGTCGGCCCAGCCATCGCACAGCCACTTTCGGTGTACACACTCCCCGCTGCCGCAGGCGAACTGCTCCGGGCTGCAGCTTCCTGGATCTCAGGGAGCAGATGTCAGAGTGAAAGCCCCACTCCTCAAATCTCAGCCACGGTGCTCTGACACCCGGCCAAACGGGCTTTTCTTCTCTGCTTGCAAGATTCCATTCCATTCGCTATTCATTCAAATTCCCGTAACAGTTTCAGTTTCTAATCCACACAGTTTATTTTAACTTCTGACAATTATTACTAATGATATATTATATGAATTATTATATAATATTTAGATTTAATGCAAGGCCATACACTTGGGTATGAATAGCAGAGTACCCATACAGTGGGAGTACTGTGTGTGTTTAGGGCGGTGGGAGTTTCGGGGTTCATTTCAGCAATGTGCCTGGGTGAGTTTTACAGGCGTTTTCATAGCAATAGCCAATGAGGGCAGAACGCACTCTCTGACGGGGCGACGGCCTGGTATGATGCAAAGAAGCCACTGTCTGCTACGCCTTCGTCAGCCACAAAGAGGACGGTCATCGCAGGCCCCGAGGAGGTTAGCTCTGGGGGATGGCTGGTGCCGCAGAACCTGGGACAGGCAGAACACATACACCGTGCTCATACCTCTTCCAGCCACTAGGCTGCGCCAAATACCATATAACTGCATGGGGCACACTTCTGCATGTGTTCACCACACGCCAGCTAACTTTGAACACCATATATATGCATTTCTACATACCTGTATCTGAAAGCAGTGACATTTCCAGGATACACTGTACTATACATCTATTTTTTAATTATTTCTTTGCCATGCTCTATTATGCGATGTAATACGATTAGCGGAATTAATCGCAGGAATCAAAAAGGTTAGTCTTCTTGCCTATTGTTAGCTTCTTTTGTTTCCTGAAATGTGCTACATATAAATAAAATTATTTATAAAATTAATGTATGAGAAGGTTCTCGGGGTGGTGTGTGGCTCTACAGGTTAGGACAGGATCAGAAGGTTGCGGGTTCAAATCCCTTAACTGGCAGAGTGATAAATAAAATTATTATTATTAACAACAACAACAACAGCAATGATAATAGTAGCAGTAGTAATAGCAATATTAATAAAAAAATATATTTTAAAAATATTTTTATATTTAAATAACATATTTAAGTACAATGAAACCATTAAACGGCCACTAACAAAAAGCGTTTTGAAGAGACGGCATTGGACCTGCCCAAAACTTTGCCATCCCTTGTGTGTCCGCTGTCATGCACTTCGACGTAATCGAACTCGCACGTGTCCTGACTTTCCAGGCTGAAGTTGTGGAACTTCAGACTGATAACGTAGCCCTCTGCAACAGTTATCTGCCACCTGCACAGCTAATGGACGGAATGGACAACTGTATGAGATACCAGCCAGGTCTGTGCTAATAGGTGCAATGATGAAGATATCATTTAGGATAAGGTTTACTAGACAGGTATGTATTTACCTGGAAGTAAAAGCTAGTTATACAGTAGACAAGGATGTAGACAATGGTGAGGAATTATTTATATAAAAGGGGAACTAAGGGTTATAATGGTACTCTGTGGTTTACTTGCTGGTGCAGGTAAGGTTTGGGGTGGTTTGGACTCGATAGGGATCCCTCTGGTCCAGTCATTTGTCCTCCACATTCTATAAGCAAAAAAGAACAATGTTATTTGTTCCCGTGCCTAAAAATACTCACACCACTGCTCACTGGAGCTCATAGGGGAGGGCAAAACGAAAAATGATTGGTTCAGAGAAGTAACCTATCAGATTTTAGAGGAGGTGGGTCCAAGCAACTAGAGGAAGTAGGACAAAGACATCTGATTGGTTGTTCTGACATCTGACACAAGATATGATTGATTTTCTCTCTGAACAAATAATTTTTTGTTCTGCTCTCACAACATATTTGTGTAAATAAAACTTTCATGACCCTTAGTGGACCATCCTTTTTATCTATTTCCTGTCTGTCAATTGACATTATATGTATTCCACTGTTTATCCTGCTGCATTATTTATCGCCATTGTTTACATCAGTGGATTACGTATATATGTCCTTCAGTCCTTCCCACTTGCATTTTTAATGTATTTTGAAACCCTCCCCTGCGGGTGTTGGGTTAACATTATTTAGTGCCCTTACATACCTGCATATGGATGGTATGACAAAAAAAGTCCACTTGACGCTACAGTACATAAGAAACAAAGAATTTTCCCATGCTAATATGGTAATTATACACAATAAGGGGTCAATTATGCACAATAGGGGCAGCTTTTGGGTCTTTGATATGTCTGTCTCTATAGCTAGACTGAGGGCTCAGGTGTACTTCACCTTTGTGCTTGTAGTTGCAATTGGCCTCATCGCTGCGGTCCTGGCAGTCGGGCCGGCCGTCACAGACAGACACGGGAAACACACAGCGCCCGCCGTCACAGAGGAATTCATCACGGAAGCATCCCTCTGAGCACCAGCACACGGAAACACGCACGGTGGTCGCACTTTACAAGAATTACAGCCTTTACAACAACTGCAAACCACACATATTATGAACAGACACATAATGTTCAATGTCATTAACTGCAAATAAATTCTACAGCCATTCCGAAAATTATATTCCAAAGCCATTATCAGCCAATATTCATTATCAGCAGAATCATCAACTTATGATAACAGCATGATATTATCTAATAATCTCAAAATCCCATTACCCAAATCAGTCTATGCAATCTTAAAACTCCCCTCTTTTTGCAATTACCCCAGGTTTTTCTTCACTCTGGCTCCCCATTGCTCCTATAATAATGTCATCTAATCATTCAGTATAGCACATACTTTGGTGGGGCAAAATAGCCTGATACTGCGCCGTGAATCCAGTGCCCCCGAAGCTGCCGTCTGAACGGAATGTCACCCACACTGTACTGCTGTTGATGTTTACTGTAGGGGGCGCCACATTCCCACAAAACCTACAGCAAAGAGCCAAAAGGAGCACAGATACATTAGCATTAAACCAATAATGTAATATAAGCTAATAATAATAATGTAAGCTAATAATGTAATTATATTTATATACATATACATATATATAATACATTTAGCTTGAATATAATTATTCAAAAGGTGTATAAGTTAATATATAAGCTTAAATTATAGTAAACTTTAAAATGTATTTATGTATAAATAAAAAAATTTTTAAGAAATGGGCTCCTCTGATTGGCTCAGGTGAACCTGGTGATGAAGGGGGCCTCCTCTAGCTCCCCTCTGAACTCAAGCCAGTCAAAGAGACAAGGGTAGGGCCCCTCCACAGCCAGGGAGGACACACGCAGCTGGACCAGGGCAGGCAGCTGCACGCGGATCACCCACAAACAGAGGGTGTCTGGGGGGTAGGGCCCGGGATGGTTAGGGGAGCTGATAATCCCAGTGGGCTCAGTAAGGACACCCCCACACTCTGGGGTGAGAAAACAGAAAAGGAAAAGAAAATGAAAATAAGAGAAGCAGTGCTCACACGAAGTCTAATAAACATAAAAATGAACACATGAATAAAGTAATGATTTACTTTTTAAAACCAATATATTTGCAATTATTTACTGAATTCTGCAAATGTCCAAAGACGTTCTGTGAACAGTATGTCTATATATCCATTTCCAGGATTTTGCATAACCTCTTAGCCAATACAGGGACACATAAGCATCTCACAGGATGCACAGGGTCATTTAGAGACACAAATTTATGTAAGCCACATGGCTTTGGGCTTGAGGAGAATGCAGAAAGAAAGCCCACACAGGGAAAAATACCACACACACAGGGCTGTGACAGATAACGAACCCACAACCCTAAGAGGTGTATAAACAGTACTAATCTCTAAGCCAACCTTCATAGAAAAGCTATAGCCACAAATCAGTAATCACAAAAAACAATCATCTTCTGATGGGCAATTCTGAGCATGATCAGGAGCTTGGAGCCTATCCCAAGCAGCAATGGACAAAAGGTGAGGGAACACCAGCATTTTCAAATGAAGCGTCAATAACTATGTGCTGTATTTTTGACCCCACTAGATGGCGCTCTTGGTTTGCGTTGGTGCATGCTTTGAGTCCTTTTTTTGAACAGAGAGCGGCATCTAGTGGGGATAGAAAATATGGCCAATGGTTCATGAAGCTTCATTTGGCCATCACTAAGGAACACCATCACAAGGCACATAGACACATATAAAATCATATTCTGTGGATAATTATGAGGGACCAATTATCCTAACTGTGTCAATTTTAGCTGCGAGGAAGCTCACACAACATGAGCTGAATGTTGAAATTCCAACTACACTATTGTGGCAAGATATAAAACCCCTACCAAGGATGTGTGAGACAACAGTGTCACCCTCTGAGGCAACAAAGACACTTGTGGTTAGACTTACTAGGAGAGGCAACATCTACTTCTGTATATGAAACATCAGTGACGTACGGAGAGCTAGATGTCGTGGGGAGGGAGAGTAACACTCCACTCGATGAAGGTAACGGGGTCATGGTCACTTTCTCCTGAGTGTGTTCACCATTTACATCTGCATGATAGTAGGAGAAAAGCTGTAATCATTAAAACTGCTTTACTGCAGTGTTTCCCAATATGGTCCTCGGGGACCCACTAAAGCAAAGACGTGGACAGTCTGGCAGGTAGCTTGGAGGGAGCAAAAACATGGACAGTCTGGCAGGAAGCTTGGAGGGAGCAAAAACATGGACTGTCTGGCAGGGAACTGGGAGGGAGCAAAAACATGGACTGTCTGGCAGGGAGCTGGGAGGGAGCAAAATCAAGGACTGTCTGGCGGGGAACTGGGAGAGAGCAGAATCATGGACTGTCTGGCAGGGAGCTCAGTGGGAGCAAAAACATGGACTGTCTGGCAGGGAGCTCGGAGGGAGCAAAAACATGGACTGACTGTGGCTCCCTGAGGATTGGGTTAGGAAACACTGCTGTATCAAACTGAATCCAAATAATCAACCATTTAAAGAATATATGTTATCTAAGGCAGTCCATAATCACATATGGAAGTTGTTTCTTCAATTGCAGGAAAACTGCCCAGTGCTATTTTTACCATACTCACATTGATTTTAACATTCACATACTCGCACTCACACTCTGCACTTACCTATGAAGATGAGAACCAGGATCAGACCAATGACTGTCATTAACAGCAGGATGGACACAGTCACCAAAACAGCCCCATATGCAGCGCAGGATCTGCCCAGATGCATCACACTGAAACTGAGCCACCTATGCACTTTGGGTGGGATTTTGGGGTGGAGTAAAATGGAAGTGGATAATAAATGTCAAGGAGTGGGCTGCATTTCATGTATCACACCCAATGTACACTCAGTGGCCACTTAATTAAGTGCACCTGATTAGCACTGAGTAGGGCACCCATTTTCCTACAAACAGCCTGAATTCTTCAAGGAATGACATTATGCGCGGCATAAATTTTTTCCAGCTGCATGATCTATCGTTGATGCCTTTAACCTAGTACCTAATAAAGAGAATACTGTGTATTACAGTATATTTTTAGCACTAAGTTTATGTTCAAACAGCATTTTCTCAAATAAGCTTCTTATAATATATATATATATATGCATTTCATTCAAATATATTTAGCAGTTGGTGTACTATAGTTATGTAATTCGACTCACCAGCAGCTGGCCTAGACTCAGCATTACTGAGAGGTCTGATCCATTCCCTGCTGTCTTCTAAATGACCCTCGACTTCAAACGCAGGGTTGAGAAAGACGCTCTACATACATAAGACACAGATGTAATATATCGTTGAAATTATATTTACAGCAGAAAAAAAGAGAGATCGATCAAGCACAGGGAGTTGCAATTTTACAAAACATCTGAACACAGTTTTATACAGCTTACAGGTATATGTCACATATTGCAACCCATATTTCACAGCTGCCAATGTTCGTACCTTACAGATGTCAGATGATGCCATTTCCACGGTGACGTTTGTGCGCTCGGTCATTTTGGTGGGAAGTCAGATCTTAAGGACGGATGGCGCGATGACAACAAGTAATTAAACTATTATTGCGGCGATCATATATCGTAATAATAACAGCAATTTGTTGCAATAGAAATGACTGTGATCGAGTTATTTCATTGTCTATCGAGCTAGTTCTCAAAAAAACATGACAACGAAAGATAATACTGGCATCACTTTAAAACCATTAAGGCATACAATCTTGATTTTAAAAGCGTTATGCGCAGGTTATATAATTTTTAACCGTTTCCTCGTTTTTACAGGGAGAAATCTCCAAAGTATGTGAGGTGTAACAACCCCCCCTTCTACAAAGCCGAGTCAGCTGAGAGCGATGAACAGGTCAGCCGAAAGGCTGTGCTCCCATCAGGCAAGTTTTCCAGATTTCGAAACGTGTCCATTCTGAAATCTCTTTTATTTTCCCTAAGCATTTTGTACAGAAACATTCTCAGGAAATAGGCTAGCTTTTGTAAAATTCAGTCAGTATAATTCCCGTATTCTTTCATTCATTTGCTTATATCTTATACATTTTCCAAAGATTTCCTTCCTTATATCGAAATGGTTTAGGTAGCCCTGTGATCGATGGACAGCACATACAGGCTGCGGTCTGTGGGTGGATGGATGGGAATATTTTGCGCACATGTTTTAGTTAGCTAGTCATAACAGAGTATATGAGCCGCGCTTGCTAGATGGCGGCACTGCAGCTCAGGTGTAAACCTCAAATGCTTTGTCCCTGTGAGCAGATATGTCACCCCAGACACTTTAAGCTGCTTCAAGATTTGCAAACTACAGTTCTTTTGTGCTTTAACTGGTGTGTTTCCCTTATTGAGAGACGCATCCAGCTGTTTCACATTAACATTAGTGACACAGCAAGAACTCCGTGCTTAAGTGAAATTAAAATGGGAGTTTACAAATCCTATCCTAGCTTAAATTGTGCTCCCTGATGTGGATTATCTGGTCACCCCATGTCAAATTTACTGAAGTAATATTTGTCTATACCACTGCATAAATAAACATCTGCTCTTGGTAAAACTGTCAAGTAAAGAAATACCTTGTTCATCACAAAAAAATTAGGAATTAAAGTAGTGAAAGCAAGCGCAAACACATTGTCTGTAAGAAATATTGCACTAAAACACAACTGAAGTCAAAGTTTAAGTTTACTTTTGGAAGTTAATGGGTAATCTTTTGTCAAATAAAAAGATAAAGATTGTTTCACAAATGTAGTGTGTTGGCAGCACAGTGTGTAGTGTGTTGGCATTTGATGCCTCATTACGAGACATGATGTTCAAAGCGAGCACCACGGGCCTGCTCTGTGCAGCCGTGCTGTTAATCCATGCTGGTGAAAGTAAGTTTTTCTAGTTTTGCTCTTTTTTTTTTACCTAAAACTTGATGTAAACCTTGAATTTTAAATACTTTCTATCATGAACATTGGATCGACTTTGCTTACACCTTTAATGAAAGTGCCATTCAAAAAAGTAATAATTTGTAGGATTTTGAATTGAAATGGGTTTGTGAAAATGATTTACTCATTAATGTATACATGTTATTCATATTATTTAGTGTTTTAAAAAGAGGTCTGTCAAGGCTGAAGTCAACTGTGAGCTGAAGGTTGTTATATTAAGATATACATGGAATAGAAATATATCATTTTGTACAGATTTGCAAAGGTTGACACTGGTAACAGGAAATTTATGGGACGGTGGGTGGTGGAATACAATTTTTATAGATGGATGGTTGAACAACAAAACAATTGGCACTGCAGGAAATCTTACCAGGAAATGGTAGTGAGACTATTTGCAAGATACGGTATTTATTTTCTCTATAAATGACAGGGGCGGCACTGAGCCCACTGGGTGTTGCTGCTTAGTAAATTAAACCGAAATTACTGATGGAAATGTCTTACAGGATGGATGAATGATCAATTATGTTAGAGCCAGAGGGGTTCTGTGTGTTTAGGGGTAAAATCAGGTACAGGGTGATCAAAAATCAAAACTATCATTTCATGTAGGTTTCATGCGGCTGGAGCTTTGCCTCGCTGTACCTGGAGGTTACATGCAGCAAACAATAACAGCCTCTGAAGCTTTCACCATAGATGTTAGCCTTACTAACATACTCGGAAATGCAATCCATTGTCTTCTTATTCTTTGAGGAGGAGGTGTTGTGCAGTTCTGTGGGCTAGGATCCACACTTAGAAGGATGCCTGTTGCCAGCAGCGTGATTGTGCCCTTCAATACGGCCCTTAGCCCTAATTGCTCTTGGGCAGAATCTCAAACTCAATTACCCAGGGGCACTGGCGTGCACAGATAGAGACGAGGTGGTGCTGAAGCACTTGCCCTTTTGCCCTCAGTCCAAAAAAGTGCCCT
>JAODKL010000037.1:8000004-8012387 GCA_026780765.1 Petrocephalus schoutedeni
AAAAAAAAATAAATAAATAACATTTGGTGATTAGAACTGAGAAGGTATCCTTACTGTTTTGGGCAATGGCTGTGAGTTTCACTAAGGCACCAGAATGCATTTTAAAAGTGTAGAGGTAGTGGAGGTAAACTTAATCTACACTTCTAAAGCTTGTTTCCCTGTCCAAATAGTGTCAACAGATGATTTAGCATAAACGGTCGCACTTTACCTGGGGGGACTGAAGTAATGTAGTAGTTCATGCTCACTTAATGCATTAACAAACCAGTAATTACATGTTAGTTACATACTGATCCCATGCTTGTTCGTCATCAATAAATGATGACATGATGACATGTTCATGTATTCCATTCAGGAACTATATTAGTTAACAGCTAACTAACTAGTTAATTGACTAGTATAGTTCCTGCATTGAATACATGAACTGTTATAACTGATTAATGATGAACTAACACTTAGTGCATCAATTAACCAACAATTAAGTGTCCCCTCAAGTAAAATGTTGCTGCAGAAACCTTACTGAGCCCATACAATAATTAATGGTTTATTTCAGAACAAAAAAAAACTAATGATACATCCAAATGAACAGTATATATGTATAGAACAGTATATATGTATTATGCATAGGGTTGAGTATTGTATGTGGTATCAGTCAAGAATATAAATAAACTCGTACTTGCCTGCACAGGTATTGCAGGTCTCTGGTCCTTAACAGTCATTTCCTGGGAGAGGTGGGTGGTGGTCTGCAAGCCCTTCGGGAATGTCCGGTTTGACGGGAAGTGGGCCATGGCTGGAATTGTCTTTTCCTGGGTCTGGGCCATCCTCTGGTGTGCACCTCCCATATTTGGCTGGAGCAGGTATTGCTGAGACAGAACCCATTTAAACATTTTAAACACAATTGTAAAGAACATGTGACCTTTTTTGTTGATATTTATACAGTAACAAGCATTGTTGGGGATCAATGGCGTCTTTAAATACCATATTAAATGTACATAACATTAGAAAATTTGGTAACACTTTACTTGAGGGGACACAAATACTTGGTAGTAATTCAGTTACACCTGAAGTACAAATCATGAATAAATATAGTCACTACTTGAGATAAAAGATGTCATGATTCATTAATGTTGAACAAACATGAGATCAGTATTTCACGTGTTATTCATGACTTGTTCCTTCAGTAGCTCACAGAGGTTTACAGAATTAACAGATATAGTAATAAATATAATAACTGCTTGAGATAAAACACGTGTCCCAATTGATTTATGACGAACAAACATGAGATCAGTATGCAACTAAAGACTTTGTGGTTAATCGGTACATAAGTAATAGAATAATCCTGTATTTTTTGTGCCCTATTAAGTAAAATAATTCAGATTCTTGGTCTTTTCTTCAAATCAAAAGCCAACAAATGCTTATTTTTCGGTTAATTCGTCCTTCAGTTAACAGTAATCACTGGCTGTTCACCTTTTAAACAGGTACTGGCCCCATGGACTTAAGACTTCCTGCGGGCCAGACGTCTTCAGCGGCAGCGAAGACCCCGGGGTGAAGTCCTACATGATCACCCTGCTCCTCACGTGCTGCATCCTGCCGCTGTCCATCATCATCATCTGCTACATTTTTGTGTGGTCGGCCATCCACAGCGTAAGCATGATGAGGAGGATTTGCCGTCTTTACAGCAATGTCTAACCCACAAATACAAGTTAAACCAGCTCTCGTCAATGGAAAATTGACAGCAAGCAGGAATAGTAAGACGAAATTAAGATACGGTATCGTGCAAGAGACTTAGACAAAGAATGTGTAAAGCTATTTATCTACGTAGTAAGTGTATGGCTGCTCAGGAAAAAAAAATAACTATTTAACATTAGAACATATGCAAGAAAAAACTAGCACGAATTTCCTCTTATCTCCAAAAAGTCACTGATATCTTATTGGCTAGATGATCACACGCTTCAGTTCCCAAACCGGTCCTCAGGGGCACCTCAGACATTCCATGTTTGTTAAGTTTCACCACCAGCTCACTTAATTAATTAGTTTTAAGAAGTCAATGAGGTGTTGATGTGTACAAGGTGTTAGTTTAAAAGCTGAGACCTTCTGCTTACTGTATGCCCCCCCCCCCCACCAGTTGAAAAATCTCTTCTTCTTTGCAACAAATGCATGGGTATATTGGAAGGTTGGTGCAAACCCTGTGGTGAATTTAGGAGTTGTTTTGTAGCAGCTAAACAAGCACACCTTGACAGGCATAAATCATAGTTTTACTCCAACATCAAGATAATTTAAACAGCATTTTATTTGACTGCCTATGACTTTTGCACAGTCCCACACATTGCCTGAAAATGCCGATGACACCGAATCTACACCTATAAGGTTTTTCAAATTCGTAGTTTTCTGCTGTCGGATTATTACCTGCAAAGTTATGTGTCAGGAATGAATCTGTAGCATAAGGGAATCGCAAGGTGGACACAGTTGTGCGGTGTTCATCGATGAAAATACAGCTACCATCTTGACTTCAGTGCTGCAAAAGAAAAGCATCTCCTCCTCCGCTCTGACCCGCCGTAGGTGGCACAGCAGCAGAAGGACTCGGAGTCCACGCAGAAAGCTGAGAAGGAAGTCACCAGGATGGTCATTGTCATGATCGTGGCGTTTGTCATTTGCTGGGGCCCCTATGCTTCATTTGCCACGTTCTCCGCCTGTAACCCGGGCTATGCCTGGCACCCGCTGGCGGCGGCGTTACCTGCCTACTTCGCCAAGAGTGCCACAATCTACAACCCCATCATTTATGTCTTCATGAACAGACAGGTCAGTTGAAAGGAGAGGTCATAAATTATACCCGTCTTGGTCACCTGCTCAGTCTAATACGCACTGAGCCAAGTTTCCAAATACAAATATCCATTGATTGACTTTGCAATATGCAAGAAAACTTCTTTTTTTCCATCCTTCTTGGGAAAATACTGAATATTTTCTCCATGCCTGTTCTTCTCCATTCCCCTCCTCACAGTTTCGTAACTGCATCATGCAACTTTTCGGCAAAAAAGTAGAAGACGGTTCTGAAGCAACCACCAGCAACACTACAGAAGTCTCGACTGCATCATAGTCCGATACCCTCGCCCCGCCTCGGTCCTTCACCAGGTCTCACAGCATGGATTTGATGATGATGATGATGATGATAATGATGACGAAGGAACTCAGAACTCACGTTGAACTCAGAATCATTTGTTACTTTTGGTTTAAGGATTTCCAGATCACAAGCCATTTTCCCTTTATGCTCAGGGCCAAGGTATTCCATTGTGGCACTAACCCAGGGGTGGGGAACCTGATCCATGGAGGGCCAGTGTGGGCTTTTAGGATGACCTCTCAATCAGCCACCCGCACCCACACTGACCCTCCTTGGATCAGATTCCCCACCCCTGCACTCACCCAACAGATATGACAATGATGTCTGTTGCAGGAACACATAGCCCAGAAAGCAACTGTAACTATTTCAAGCAATTTAAATGACTTAAACTGTAGTATGCAATTTCAGTTATAATCAGTATTTAAAAATCCATACCACTGAGATTAGGAAACATGGTTTTGCCATTGCCTCTGACTCCTATGGGGCAATGCAGATCACACCTGTCATTACATTCATGCCATTTTGAAGCATTGCTTAACTTCTACACTACTGCTACTTAAAGTCCCTCTGGGAAGATTATGAAGCCATAGATAAAATCTGGGTCACACACACACACATATACATATTTTATATATAAAATAGTGAAAATACCATATGATTCCTGCAATTGTCTGTGGAAGTGCTTTCAACTGACTATTTTTATCTGGCAGGGAAACAAGCATTACTCAGCTAAGACTGTTCAGTCAGTAAACTGATTTCTCCAGCCCAGTACAAGGACTTGCGCTTGCACACAATACTTATGAGTATCGATATCTAGCTCTGAAACTAGCTAGATGTGAATGCAAACAAAAATCAATAAAAAAAATCTATAATAGCTGCCAATATGTATATGTTATTGTATTTTTTCTAAAGCTAATAAAATGGCAAGAGATGAAAGGAAAAAAAAAGGTTTTCCGTTTTGCACAGTGAATTTTTCACTAAACAGCACAGCAAACAGCTCTCTTAATTCACTCCCCTCATACAACGCAGGGTAAATATCTTTATGTGAATAAAAGTGTTTCAATAATGGGCGTTTTAAGCAATACAATTACGTTCATTCACAAATTCCATACTTGCTACAAATGTCCACCTATGAATGTTCTTCTTAAACAACACCGGGTAGGAACGGCGAATCACTTTACATGCACTGGTCTGGGATGGATAACAACTACCAACTCAAAATGCAAAAAGCATGCAGAAGATCCCCCAGATTCCGTCCCGTGCACATAGTGGAAGCTCTGACCTAATTTCATTCTTTTGCCATTTCATTGAAAATGTTCTGCTTGCTACAGCCTCATATTCTGAGAGAAGTATGAATTGAAGAATGAACAAATATTGTTGAAAAGCAAATTTATTACATCTTACAACAAAAAGATGAAGGACAGTCTTTTCCCCCAAAGTAATCTCAAGAATCTTATTAGTGAAAAATCCACACGATTCTTCTGACACTACCACAAACAAATAATTCTTTTTAATCCGCCATTAGTGTGCTAAATGCTAAAACGATGCTGCCCTGTTTCATTCTAAGTCCTATTCTAAACGCTAAAAGACTGATTAGCTGGAAGAAGTGTCACAGGTATTTGTAGTGCTCAGCACCCGGAGTCATTCTCTTTCTATTGGGCGGGGCAATAAAAATATGCGCCAATCACCCTTCAGAAAACTGCCTATAGAGAGCCTCTGATTTGCTGTCCGGGAAACTCGGGACAAAGTGTATTTGCAGGATCTCAGAAAAACCCTCAGACAGACTTGGTGCGACAAATTTGTTCCTGCAAAGAAAAAAGAAAAATCCTTTAATGCATGGGATTGGGAAACTTTTATATAGATAATCCAAACTAAAATGCTTTTGAAATAAATGACATTACAATTTCCTAAGAATCTTAAATCCAATGATTACCCAACAATCAAGGACAATAGTCCTTTGCAACTTGTCCAAAGCTTTAACTCACTTATAGCTGTGAAAAATCATGTCATTCACAGTGACATGTTTCTTCTCGGACGGCACCATCTCACGGAACTGTGGGAAACAAAGTGCCGCAAGATGAGTCAGATGCATCAATAGGGGGCAGCAGCGAGCACAGGCAGGACTGGGTGCAGGGGGCAGCAGTGAGCACTGGCAGGACTGGGTGTAGGGGGCAGTAGCGAGCGCTGGCAGGACTGGGTGCAGCAGTGGTACCCACCCGGTTGTTGTGTTTGGCTTGTTCCAAGGTGGCTGAGAAAAGGAAGCAACGACAGGCCACTCCCATCCTCTGACAGACATCCACATACCTGACAGTGACAAAATGGTACATCAGAAGGTGAAAGAAACAGAGGACGTGGCTGCAGAAATGAGCAAAACGCCCCATGAGCAAACAGAAAAATGCACAGGAGTCCTGCGAGGTACCGTTTGCGGGATTCAAGGTCGGGATTGGTGTTGTCCACGGCGACACTGCGGCCCTCCTTCAGAGCACGCTCACAGGCCGAGACGCAGTTCTGCCACGACCCCAACGTGTCCTGATGGGGTGGGGGGAAGCCATGTCATTCGATTCCTCTCCAAGAGTGATTACAGTACACCACAAGCTCAGTGTCACCATGAGCCTGCACTGGATGAGTTAGAGAGGACGGACGGATGTCTCATCCAGTCTTTCAGTGTATTCTAAAAATACCAAAATGAGCAAAGTCAATGGCTGTTATTTAAAAAGCAGAACAAAGGAAAAAAAACTCCTGGAGGTCCCAGTTTCTTGGTTCTATCCCACAATTCTTTGTTGTAGTCAAAAACATTTCAGGTATGTGACACTCATTGTCTGATGTGACTCTGAGAATCATATCATGAGACTGGGTAACCAGAGCTGCACTGGACTGTAAAATCTAGGCATAAAGTCACACTGACAATAGTTTATTCCCCCTCCCCCGCAGCCACCATGACACGGTCAATGCCAGGCTGTCATGTTGGCTATTGTGACATCATTACCTGATTGGTAGGATGTTTTTCAGTAGCACTTTAAAGAACACTGCCCTGATGCGTATACGCATTTGGGCGCTGCAGAACACTCACTCACCCTGTTCACGTACACATAGCCCTGTGGAACGACGTGTTTCTGGAAGAAAGTGGATTTCCCAGCTAGGAAAATAAAACAGGAAGAAGTTCCACGAGGACAGGAGGAGGAGATGACCTCAACATCAAGGCAGTCAATGATGTTAACATGCAAATGAGACGATAAAACGTACAGGCCGGGAAGCCCACGGCGACGATCGCTTCCTGCCAAGGAGACGTGACCGCAGCGTCAGGCGGGTCGCACAGCCGGCCCTTCGGGTCGCACAACCTCTGAGCAGAGTAAGGAGAAGCATGGTGCTCTCAGGTCACGCACCAGCAGTGCCGGGGTTGAGCCTCGCTTGCCACAGGTCCACACCAGCTGCTGTAACTTACCGGGTCAAAAGGTGGCAAACTGTAGGGGGCGACCTTCCAGCCCAGGAAGAACTCCTCTGGGGTATGAAACTGCAGCCCGATGTTCAGGGCAAACTAGCAAAGACAGACACTGGGGAATTAATTCCAACACACACTGACACTGTGAAGGATCAATCCGCCAGAGCTCATACCCTCTCTGCCCCCGAGACATAATCGTGAGCGAAAACAGACAGACAGAAAACGGTAGCCATGCTGGCGTGTGGCGTTCCTGCTCTCAAGACTCTTACCAGTCTGTCACTGCAGGAGAAATCCTTCTTTTTCTTGCCTGGTGCCCAGTTGGCTGGTCGACCGGCAGCATCTGCAGATAATCATCAAAGCGTCCCATTCGATATTTACTCATTCAGCAATGCCTTAGTGCAGTGTTTCCCAATACAGTACTTGGGGACCTACAGACAGTCCACATTTTTGCTCCCTGTCTGAAAGGGAGCAAAAGCATGGACCAACTCTGGGTTTTCTTCACACTGAAGCTGAAACTGTGAGAGAAGGCTGCCTTACCCCCAACGTAGAAGCTCTGGGCGCAGTCAACGGCTACGCCATCATTGGCCTGACACAGAGGAAGAGGAAAGTTACATTTCATGCATCAAAAGCACAACCAGCTCCTTATTCCAAAGCCCAGCTGGACTGTCTTGAATCCAAAGCCCAGGAATGTGCGGGAGTCTCGTACCTTTTCACACAGGTGATCCCACATTCCCAATACAGGCTTTCGATAGATCCCAGGGCCGGCCGCTACAAGTACCTGGAACGGCAACATTAAGGGAGACATTAATGTAAACATTGTATCAATCAAGACTAAATGAAACATCAACACTAGTGGCATTCTGTTTAAAGCCTGCCCACATATCCATCACGCTAAATTTGCATCTAACCTGAACAGGCAGCTGCAGCGTGTTCAGCACGTCCTCCACTTTAGACTTGAACACCTCGGGCCTCTGCTTGCCCCGAGCGATTCCCATCTGATTGGTGAAAAAGACCACCTAGCGGAGGGGGACAGAAAGACAAAGAATGCCAACTCAGCATCACTACTGGAAGGTCTTCTCTGATTGTTGGAGATGACTGACTGCATGTCGCTAAGGAATATTTGACAGCTGGAGATCAGACGAGACGACTGAGGAGAGAGAGGACCACAAAGTTACTAACCTTAAAGCCGTCCTTTATCAGAGTAGCTAATTTCGGCTTAATCTCAGGGTACAGAATCCTGCAGGTGAAAAAAGACAAACAGTAAATACTACCAATAAAAGCGGTCGGGAGGAGCAGGAGAGACAAGCCACTCGGCAGACCCACCTCCAGTCATCTGGACTTGTTGGAAACACTTTGCCTGACTTGGTGGTGATGATGCAGCCATCCAAATCGAACCCTGCAATCTGGACAAAACACATTTCTGTTCAACTACATCTGACCCACTAACACAATGTCTGCCAATCTGGTCCTTGGGGACACGCAGATGGGTCTACATTTTTGCTTACGCCCAGCACATGGAGCAAAAATGTGGATTGTTTGGGAGGGTGCAAAACTGTGGGCTGTGGATCCACGAGGACTGGGCTAGGAAACACTACACTAACAGATGCACGTGACTCCTTACCACCTTCAAACAATTCCATGGCATCTTCTTCTACATAAACTCTACATAAACAAAGATATAGCCAATAACAAAACATCTCCCAGATCACTTCCTGCTGTATGGTTGGGCACTCACCTTCTTCCTGCCCGTGACCCCCACCGCAGTGAAGAGCATTAGGTGTCCTATCTGTTCCCATTGGTCGCGGGAGCAGGGCGTGGGCGACACCGCCATTTCCACGTTGCGGTGGGAACTGCTTGCACTTTCCGCTATCTCCTGCAGCCTCTTCAGCTTCTCCTCGATGAGGCTTTCCGCGTCCTCCTCCCCGCTGGATGGATCGGCCTTCCGGACTCGCTTAGCAAGGAGGTCGTTGTCTTGGCTGTAGGGCCTCTTGACACTCTAAGTGGTTTCAGATAATTAACTTGCTTTATTTTTTATTGTTCTACAAAACAATTACCTAAATTCAGCTATTAATGTTTCCAGATGAAATTTTGCTATACAGGCAGTCCCCAAGTTACGAACGTCTGACTTACAGGCGACTCGTACTTACGGACGGACTGTCATCAAGCCCATCATATTTAAAAATCAGGTTAAATAGAATGGTTTGTAATAAAACCCACATGTGATATTCATTAAAGCACTGCATTCTTTCAGCATTCTCTTGGCTCAAGGTACAGTACAGTACCACATGTAGCCACTTTTATTACTGTATTATTACTGTTATTATTATTAGATATTGTATTATTTTTCCAACTTGCCTACAAATTCGACTTAAAGACAGAGTTAGGGAATGGATTTTGTTCACAACCTGCGGACAATCTGTTCATCACAATCATAAAATTAATTTTGTTATACTGTGCTCAAGTTACCCACTGTCACATTAAAAAATACAATATACTCTTCACACTACTTAAAAATCAGTACACAGCAATAATCAAATTTTCTATGTACCTTGATTCAGCCTCATACATGACACAGGGGCTTAATGGTCAAACCTTTAGCATTGTCCCTTCAGGGTTGGGGTTTTGAATCCTGTGTATACGGAGTTTGCTTGCATTTTGCAAATTCATGCAGGTTTCCCCTCACGCTCCAGAGTCATGCGGTTAGGTGAATCGGTGTATCTGAAATGCCCATCGTATGTGATTGTGTGTGTGTTAGTGTGTGCTCAGTGAGATACCTTTTTGGGGGAAGGATTAAAGAAATCTGTAATACTGCGCTTCTGGCTCTCTTTGTGCGGTCGCTGGTTGTTCATCTTCTCTTTTTCCTTTGGAGTTACAGGCGAGGAACTTCCACTGGGGCTGCCAGAGAAACGGGCGGTGAAGGGGTAACTTTGGTTGACTAGGTAGAGTGTTGATCCTTTTGTCAGGCACCCAGAATTCCCCCTACCCAGGGCATGGGCATCCAGGGAGGAGGGGTTTGGACCAAGCTGTGATTCACAGACATGAAACATGAGACAGATCAGGCTGATGGTCGACTCATTTTGAATAATATAGCACTTTTGTATTTGCATTTGCCTACCATGTGTACGGCACAAAACTGATTTAAAGGTTTTTATTGCCAGATACCTGTGTCACAATCACTGACTGGTCTTCATAACGGGCCACCAGCTTAACTGTGAACGATGACAACCAGATACAAATGAAGATTAACTGATAGCAATCGTGAGGATTTCCATGGGCGAAGTTCCAAACAAATGCACTCGCAGTACAGACTCACCCTGATGTCTGGAGCATTTCCTGTCGGACACCCGAGACTCGGGGCCCCGGCCTAAGATTAACGCCCTTCCATCAGCCAGCGCCACACTGGCTCCCGACTCACTAACCAGCACACACTGCATCTAAAAGGGGACAGACCAGGTTCCAGTGCACTGTGAGATACTTGTGAGTGCTGGAAATATATTTGGACACTTTGGTGAGGAACCATACACAAACATCAAGAACTGGATCATTTAAGCTATATGACAAATATTGCAATACATTAAATACAGACCTGCACTGCTCAAATCCCTGTTCATCCCTAAATTATTGTCAGGGATTCTCTGTTATATACATAATATTTCTTGGTCTCAGTTTCTTGTTTCTCTGTTCTCAGTGGTTCTAGTTTTAACTAATCAACATTGTCCTTAGTTTCTTTCAACTCCATTCTTAATCCTTCCCTGTCTTCATCTCTTTCCACCTGATAACAGCTTGTTCAAAATCAAACTACTCTGACTAAACATGGCCAGTTCATTTCCCACTATTAAGCAGTCTGCTTTAAATAATCATTTGATCTGTTCCTTGCCCTGCAACTGTTTAAATTCTGTCATTGCACAATTGTGGCGAACCAGAGCCATCAGAGAAAGCATGGAAGTAGAATTTGAATGCCATACCAGTCCACCAGTGGGTAACCAGACTAATACATTCATGGTAATTTAGGATTACCAGTACCTCTTTCATGCCTTTGGAAAAAAATTAATGGACAATGGGAGAAGACGCATGCTCTGCACACGCATAGCTGGGGTTAGCTGGGGTTTTTAACCGTTGATTAGGCTTATTTTATTATTATGACGTTATACTCAGAATCTGCTGAGAAAGTGCCAATTAATTATTGCAAAGTACCATTTGAGGACATGCAGGATTTCGTCACAAGTGTGGTTTATATAACGCCGGCCAACATTGCAAAACAAACCTATTGCTTAATCTTCGTCTTGAGAATGGCTGTGGTTTAATCTATAGTTTAACTTATAGTTTAGGGCTAACCTATAGTTTTCTGCAGAATGGATACCAAATGTTAAATACGAGACATTTATTTCGTGGAAAGGGAACTGCACTTCGAGCTTTTTCACGAGCTAGGAATTTCTAGTAGCATGTTTCATTACAAATGTTATTGCCCAAACATGTAATGCTGGAATCGGGTCCTACATTTGACGTAACATTGGATCACTTTTGCGAACGAAACCTGAAAACTGACCTTGTGTTTACTATCTAAATAACTATGTAAAAACATATTTACTCACCGTGTATGGTACGTCACGGAAATAATTCCCCCAGATATCCGAGACCTCGAAATTTGGTTCCGACGTAAAATCCACGGGTTTCCGGCCAATATTATTTAAGTAGTCATGGGCCGTCTTGTTTGAGGAATGGTTTCTGGTTGCTTTAAACTAAAGTACGGAGCTTTAATCCTCGATAAAGTAGCAGGCCCACATGCAAGGTTGCTAGCTTCAGTCAGCTTGACGAGGCTGAAGTTGGCTCCTTATTCAGATTTTCTGGTCCACCTTACCGAGGCTTACCTTCAGAATTTCATTAGTCTTTCGATTCTTGCCCAGATATTAATTTATTAAATGCTTTGGGTCAGTGAAAACAGTAGAGGATGTCTGCAAATGATATTGCTTGTTACTTGCCTGGCTCAAGTTGTTTTCACCTTCAAATCCACCTGAGAACATAGCTCACATACACATTGCTTGTCATTATGTGATGATTTCCAGACAGATGTTCAAGGAGTTAAACACTTTGAGCAAGTGGAAACTCACCTCAGAAAGACAGTACATGATGTATGCAAGGTGTATGTAGGCAGGTACCAAATGATATCACTTTCAAACATCCGTCTTTCTGAATTTTCACTGGGCCAAAATGTTTGACCCCTTGAACTCCTGCCTGAAAAACATTACATGATGATATTCAATGTGTATGTGTTCCCAGGTGAACATCAAGGTGAAAACAACTTTGAACCAGGCAGGTAACAAGTGATATCACTTAGAGACATCATATACTGTCATTCTAAATTTTCACTGGCCCAAAGCATTTAATATGTTAATAAGAAAAGAAAAAAGAAGTTGTGAAGGTAAGCCTGGGTAAATTAATAAAAGGTGCAGTGGCATTTAAGGTGGAATGGGAAATCGGAATAAGGAGCCAGCTTCACCTGCATAGGGGGTTTGGGGTGTGAGAACTAAGGTCTAATGTCCATGCATATTTATCATTGGGAATTTGACACTTGGACCAATGGTTTGGGCTATCTTCAACCAATGGGCTGGCCAAAGGGGTGTGCGTCCAGACCATTAGCATTATGACCCTGGACTCAGCTAAGGGATGGTCTTGATTAAAATATTAAACTTTAAATACATGCAATTATGTGATAGTCCTTGATCAGATTCATATTTGGCATACTTTTTCCATCAATTTGACACCACATATGACATAACTACCCAGAGATTTACACATTTTATATTGGGAATTAATTAATGCAGATTGTAAAAT
>JAODKL010000037.1:8014389-8046190 GCA_026780765.1 Petrocephalus schoutedeni
GTCAATTAAGAAACCTAAAGAGGCACCAGTTGATTCACACAGGGGAGAGGCCCTACCAGTGCTCCCAGTGTGAGAAGAGCTTCAGTCATTTAGAATACCTAAAGAGGCACCAGTTGATTCACACAAGGGAGAGGCCCTACCAGTGCTCCCAGTGTGGGATCAGCTGTAGTCAATTAAGAAACCTAAAGAGGCACCAGTTGATTCACACAGGGGAGAGGCCCTACCAGTGCTCCCAGTGTGAGAAGCACTTTACTTGTTTAGTAAGCCTGAATAGACACCAGCGGATTCACACAGGGGAGAGGCCCTACCAGTGCTCCCAGTGTAAGAAGACCTTCAGTCGTTTAGAATACCTAAAGATGCACCAGCAGACACACACTTCCAGTGTGGAAGGAACTTTAGTCTTTTAGAAACCCTAAAAGCACACCAGTGGATTCACACAGGACAGAAGCCCTACCAGTGCTCTCAGTGTGGGAAGAGTTTCAGTCGAATAGGAGAAATTGAGAGGCACCAGCAGACTCACAGTTGACTGTTCGACTGTATCACAGTCAGTCCATTTAGTTTGTTGTTGAGTTTTTTTTTTTTGTGAAATGCATTTATGCTGGGGTCCCCTCATCAGTCCTGTTGATCTTTAGGATTTGTTTTACAAAGAGTCAGAGGCAGTGTTTTAATTACAAAATATCTATCTTAAGACTACCTTTTGCAAAGGAACAACGAAACTGAAGGTGCAATTGATTCAGTGTGAGGCATAAGAGTTAAAAAGACTAAGAGAAAATAATGAAACGAATAATAAAATAAGTTTAAAAAAATAAAAAATAATTGAAAAAATAGTCTTCAACAGCAAAGTGGTTTTAGAAACACAAATTATACTGTTGTGTATTCTTTGGAAGAAGATCAGGGCCACTTGAAATGAATTTCAGCATTCTGAGAGTCTGAATCCTGACATTACAGCAGGGGTCTCAAACTCCAGTCCTGGAGGGCAGGTGTCCTGTGTAGTTTAGTTCTGTCCCTGTTCCACCACGAACGATTGAGCTGAAGAGCTGTGTGGTAATTAGCACAACGAGCTGTGAGGAGTTGAATCAGGTGTGTTAAATAAGGGTAAACCCCAAAAATGTGTAGGGCTCTGGCCCTCCAGGACTGCAGTTTGAGACCCCTGCATTATATAGTCAGAAGCTGGCTGCAGACCTCAGGCCTCATGCAAGACACTGAGCAGAGAGCACAGAGCTCCATCCTTTGTTTAGAGGCCTAAATGGAGGTGTCAGTGTTGGTGGGAAATGACACAACTGGCAGCATTCCTGCACATTCATTGTTTTGGATAAAATGTATAAAAAATTTACTTTCAGGAAGCTATAGGACATTATAAGATAAATATTGTGTGAACTATTTGTAACCATCTGAGCAAGTGTCATTTTAACAATACTTGTCATATTGGTAAAATATTATGTCATTTTGAAGACAAAGGTAAGTTTTTTTTATTGTTTGTTACACAGCATGTTTTATTTGGGTTTATAAGTCTTGGTTACAGGTTTGAATAGGGTTTGACTACCATTCTTTTGTGTCAAACATTTCTCTGACTCATTACAGGAAACTTGATGAAAAGTTTTTAAATTATTTTAACAGATTCTGAAGAAGAGTTGTTGCAGTTCTGGTAATAGCTTGCCTTTTTGATGCTAATTTGTGTTCATTTACTAGATAGATGTGTATATACAGTACTGTGCAAAAGTCTTGGGCCGTCGGAGAAAATGTTTAATACTATTTATCTGAGTAGTAAGTGTTTATTTGCTCAGAAAAGAAAAATAATTTAATATTAGAAAAAAAGCAAACGTGACACAATAAAAAAGTAACTAGTTCTTCTGCTCTCTAAAAGTTACTTATGCCTTGCTGGATGGCTAGATGAACACTGCTTCTGTTCCCAAACCTCTCCTCAGGGGCACCTTAACCTTTCCATGTATTTGTCATATTTCACTACCCACATACTTAATTCATTAATTAGTTAAAAGTCAATGACGTATTGTTTAGCCATAGCAGGTGTGTTTGTGGTCAAGTGGGAAAAAAAATAAATGTGTATTGGATAGTTGTTGAAAACACTGAGGTGAGAGCGGTTTTGAAATGATTACGTTTTGACAGATGGTATTAAATTTCTACACTAACATGAAGATAATTTGAGCATCATTTTCTCTGACAGTCCAATACTTTTTCAGAATACTGTATAATCTAAACTTCTAAAAAGTTGTCACATTCTGTCACAAGCTAATTAAGCAACAAAACCTCAACAACAAACATTAAAAGATGATGCAAGTACAATGGTTTCAGGTTGTTCTAGAAGCTGAGTCATTTTAATACGGCAGGTCTTGTAATCAAAAGATCACCGGTTTGACTCCCTGACCCGCAAGTACTGCTGAGGTCCTTTTCGAAAAGGAAAGAAGAGCTGATGCAGCAGAGCAAAGGTGGACATTGCTTTTCGGTTTGATATCGCACGATTTCTTCATTTAGTTGTGTATAATGCAAACCCTTCTAATTGTTTTTCTGAATGATAGTTAAATAAGATGCAAAGCAATGAAATGATGGTTTTGCTTTTCATTGTGTCGGTTCTCTTCGCGACACTCACTGAAAAGCAATGACTCGTACATTCCTTATCCACATGGCACGCTTTCTGCGTGCTGCACAGTCGATTGTTTTTCCGTGTATGCCGAAGTTGTTTGTATTTCAAGGGGGCACAAATTCCGCTTTATAGTTTTATGTTGTAAATTATGATTTTTCAACTGTGTTAGGATAGGTAAGTGACTTAGGCCAGGATGTGTTTCGACTTACACCAAAGCCGGGGTATGTCACTGTCATAGGAACGGAACTGTCGTAAAACGAGGATCCCCGTACCTTTGTCCTAATGGTTAGGGAAGTGTAAACGTTGCTACCACTGAGGATGCCAGAGTAACGCACTGCTCCCTGGCGCTGAATTAACTGCCCACTGTTATGTCACATTGTCACATATGGGTTAAATGCAGAGGACACATTTCGTTGTTGTGTGTAGTGGTGTGTCAAAAATGACAATCTCCATTTCAAAAGCTGGCTGGAGTGAGATTTTCAGTCTGAGACAAGTCTGCACACATATTTACATGTATGTAACAATTTTATTAATTTGTAAATAGTCTGTAGGGTTCGCAAACTACCCCAACGCCTTTGATGTAGTTCATTTTAGGTTTACAGTGCAATAATATAGATTTGCCGTAAGATTTCTTGTCTGCCTGAGTGTCTGAGAGCGCTTCACGCCAGATGCCTGACATTTGGCAGCCCTGCCCTCGTGACAAGTCTATCCGATTATCTTAAGTTAAACATTATACCTCCCTTAAGTAACTCACTGCTACTGGGTGATGAAACAAAAATCCAGTTTTACGTGTATATGGCTATTCGTAAATATAATTGAATTGAAAAATTGCGTGATGTTAAAAAGAAAAAGAAGCAACGAAAATCTTGTTTAGGATCAGGTTACTTTGACCAGTCCGAGGCACCACAACCTGAATTTCATGGTAAAAGCGCCACTTGCGGTGAATTATCTGTTTGTTTTTTATCGGAATTTCTTTAGGATGACATCATGCGGGTTAAAATGATTAACCTAATATAACAAACGTAATAAGACTCATTGTAACGTGTCTATAGGCTAATCCAACAACGCCCTTGTTTATCTTAATATTACATTGCTTAACAAGTAATGAAATCCAGGTCTTATTGTATTGATTATTGTAGTGTGCATTTGCACGCCAGCTTCACCCCACCGCTGTAACTTACAGATCTTAAGTCACTGGAGTTCAGTCACCTGATTCAGTGGCGCATGACAGAGTGCGGGGGGCAAAACAAGTTAAAATACAAGGGTCTATTTATTGGGATGATGAACAAAGCCAGATTAAATATTGGAGGCTATACGTCCTGTAAAAGTGGAATGCAGTGACAGGAGAAATTAACTTTTAGAACCCAGACTAGGAGCAATACAACTTTTTCTCCAAAATCACCAAAATTTGTATTCCCGTGGATTCACAAGCCATGTTCCTATTATTTCACACTTTCATATGATGAAGTAATTGTGACTAAAATCTGATCAGTACCCTAATGACAATCCAATCAGACTGGGAATGTTGGGAGTTGTGGGGTTGATGCATTGTTGTTACCTAAGTAATCTTGTGGATATATGAATAACTAAATATCATATTACTGAATAAAAGACAAATATTTTGGAAAATCATACTTGTTTGATACCCTTTTTCCTATATGTTTTTACAGTTTTTGTGAGTACTACATTTTACCTAATGTTACAGCATTTAAACATTTCTTTCATATGATGCTTAAAAATGATTTAATCTCTTATTTTAAAAAATGGTCAATTCGTTTTTGTCTTACAAAAGAATTATTCCCCATTGTCAAAATTTTACAGACAATTTCACAATTACAGGCGCATTCTGGGTATGGAAACTGAGTTACCTTTTGTCAATATCTAACCAAATATGGTAATTATTGTTTAATGCAGAACTGAGCTTGGGCAATCTTCTGTACAATTTAATAAAAATAGCTATAAATTCTTCAGAGTCAGTTTCCATTTTCAGTCCAAACTCTTTCACAATCATTCAGTTGTTTACGATGTACCATGTTTCTGTAAATGAGATGAATACCACAACATCTGTAAATAGTAAATGTGGTTATATGCAAAAAAAATAAACATACAATATATAAATGCACTTTTAATAATAATTTAATAGATGCTTTGTTGATCCCCGTGGGGAAATTGTCTTCTCACCTCCCCCAACCTCACTCTGTGTGAGAGCAAGCCTGGCTGTGAAGCGCAGCAATCTCGAGGGGCGCCCAGGAAGCTGGGGGTTAAAGGTCCTGCTCAAGAGTCCACAAACGTGCCGAGGTTGGTCTTGAACCAGCAATTCCCCGATTATAGGCGCAGCTCTTAACCCGCTGAGCCACTTTCTGCCAACTAGCTCCCGCCTTTTTTACATGATGAAGCATTTTTTGCCTTTTAATTTCAATTTAGTTTTCTTTAAGTAGGGGCATGTGAAGCCAATCAATTTCGTCAAAACACAATAGCGTAAATAGATGTTTGGTTAAAATACCTATCACAACGACCTATGCACCTCAATTGCGCCATCTGCTGGGTAGTGTAATCAATAAACGTATTTCTGTAGCCTGAAACGAAGATATTGGTTACTATTCCTTATTGCGTCACACAACTATTTTTGTATTTAAAAAGGAAAAGAAATATGCGTATCTAAATGATAAATTTGATAAAAAGCATAAAACAACCTCCTCCGTAGAATGTCCCTTTTTGTGGGTCATTGTGTTTTCAGTAAGCGACTTGAGATTGAAGCTAATAGCCTTATAATCATGGATTTTTGGTTGAACATGTATGGGCTAATACTGCAACCCAAACTACTACCGTAAAAATGTAAGGCACTAGTACAAAATATGCTTTAAAAATATTTTCATATTTGGAGAACACGAAATAATTATATTACAACGTTATATATAGGTCTACATTGTAACGTTTCACTTTTCAATTGGCTTCAGATAAACTCGTTAACTTTTACTAAATCAAAATATAATATATGTTATAAATTTCTTGCACATCTGTACGTGTTTGATGGATTTTGAGTAACCTGGTATTAAACAACTTCTAACACGTAACTGAGGGAGAAAATACAGTCCGTAAAATTCTACATAGATTTATAGATACCCCAGTGTTTTCTGGAAGGGAGTTGCCTTTTAATAAAACGCAGACATGACAACTGACGACGTGGAAGCCCGGTGAACAGGTGATCTGGCTGTCGGAACGCTCACATCATTTCACCATGTTTGTAGTTTATTTTCTGTCTGTGCTGTAGTAACTGATCTGGTGTCATGCTGCCTACTACTCTCCTAACCATCATCGTTAGGGGCAAAATTGTACAGCTGATCTCGGATCAGTTTTGAAATGTACAATCGCGCCACTGTATACACCAGATACGCCATAGACTTCCAGCAATAGGAGGTCCAGTATCATCTGCAGACAGATCACACAGGGAAACGCAGTTAGATGTAAGTAGCTTAAGGTTTGATAACTCGAAACGCTTAAAATTTTGTTTCCCATGTTACGCAGTTATTAAACACGTATTTTGTAAGCTGATGTCAAGCGTATAAGTTAGGGTAACTTAGCATTCTAACATGATTCTGTGCACGTTCGATGCAAAGTTATTCCCACCCTTAAAAAAGAAAAAGAAGCGAGAAAAGGGTTAAGAAAACAAGTTTAACTTGTTTAAATTGACTTTAAAGTATTTTTTCTCTGCAAGTTAAAATGGTGTTTATTATCGTTCATACATTGCTTAATTATAACGTTCATACAATATTGCTTATAAAACAAATACAATGAAACTGGTTTTGACCAGGTTTAACATTTTAAATTCATTGTTAGGGAACTATCGAGTCCTTATTTGACCCGGTGGTGTTCCGTTTCACTTGGATGGAAAATGAGGAAATGTGTCATACATCACTCGGAAAGACCAGTAGTCACTTACCCTAAAAAAGTTTGCTGCGGGTACACAAATACGGTTCCATACATTTTTGGATCGGCTTCAATGTGTTGGTGTAGTTTAGTGCAGACGCATTGTACGGTCAAAGAAATAAACCTATGGTTTCCAAATCATATTTACATTTGGATATGGCTTACTGTGGGATGAGGAGATCTGAGAATGTACAAAACAGCCGTCGTTCTTACTCAGAGGGGTCATTTTTATCATTGTCTTTCACTTGTTAATGTATAAATATATGCAAATTTGTGATCTATTAGTGCTTTTGTTTGGCTCAGTTTGTAAATAGGGCTGCGGCAAGGCATGACTACATCCCTGAAAATTGCCACCCAAACCAAAGCTGCCGTAATCCTTGCATAGACATTCATGCCCCCACCCCGAATGTTTTCCTGTTTTTCCTCCTTTATGGGCAGCCCTGCATGTAAAAAATTCCTGGCTTTCCTCCACAAGTCTGACAAGTGGGCATGCCAGGTAGGCTAACATTTTACATCCATAAGTGGCACTGAATCACAGAATCCCGAGGCCCTTGTAAACTGGGTATAATATGAATAATATGGGCATGACAAAAATAGAAACATTTTATATAGAATTAGGCTACACAACTATGCAACTAAATGCTACATATGTTACACCATAGAAAAATGGTGAAACAGGAAAGAAGTCTGGTTGCAAGTCGTGATTTGCTTTCAAAGTCCTTCCCTTTGGCTTCGGAAACAATGTTGCGTTTTGTTTGTGGGGGGCCTTCCGATCGTAAAGAAGGGTGTATGGAGGTTGCGGGACTTGAAGATGTTTCTCCTTTTTCTTTTGCTCAGCCTGTTTGTTGGTTTTTATTGCTGTATTATTGCTGGTTAGCAGTCCTTGCGAAACAAGGGCGTTCAAGAAAGACAAAACAGCTTACGTTCAACTCATTTCAGCTACTGCATCACCTTATCAAGGGCTTTAGGACAAACATATAATTCACATGACCAAAACTGGGGATTATTTATTTGTTTGAGGCTTAATGTGAACAATAATTGGTTTCTTGATAAACCAGAGTAATATCCAAGAAAATGACACCACTGTTTACAGAGTGATTGATTTGTTTTTGGCTCTCCTTGTTTTGTTCATGCCCACTCTTCCTCAGAACAAAGAAAGCTAATTTACTCATTAAAAAACTAATTTAAAATCTGTGCCCTCGTCAACCTCTTAAAGTTACTGTGCCAGAGAAGTATTGCTATTATTATGGACACCAATATAAAACATTTCATTATTTCATGAACTAAAAAAAAGCAGTTCATATGAAAGTTTGGATTAGAGTAAATTGCCAAATAAGAACAAGTATTTAAATAAACCGAAAGAGGATAGCTGTTTATATAGTTCGTAGAGGGTCTGATTGAGGTGGTTTAATATTTAGTAGTTTGTGTGTATGAAATACAGTGTTTGTGGGTTATGTACAGATAGTTTCTGAACAGGAAAAACAGGTTTATGGTGTCACATAAGGCCCCGAGAGGTGTGTATATATGTATTTTCACTTAAGCTATACTCACATATACCTGAAGAGGCCCATTACAACAGAACTGTTCCGCAATTGTGGAAATATACCATTTGGGGTAAGGTTTGCTATATGCTTCTTTAACTTTTTTGTATTAGCTTATGTGTCATATGGAAATGAAAAACTCGTGGAGTGTTGGGTGTCTTTGCAACTTGTTGATTTATTTTTAAACGTATAGCATTGCTCTGATTTTGATCAAAAATGCAATATTGACTTGAGTAAGAATCAACATCAACATTTTTTCTATTTACAGATCAGTCGAAAAGTATAGTTTGATTTTTGGTGGAAAAAAAAAACGTGTTAAAATGCTGTAGACCTGGCCAAAAGTCTGAATGGTTCAAAACAATTATTAGACAAAAACTGGTAGGTGTAGGTTAAAGTCTTATAGATTTTATTAATATTTTTTTTGTTTGTTTGCAAGTAGGGAAATCATTTGCACCAGCTTTCCCTTGACTAGACAGGCCACATCATAATGCAGTCACAAATATTTTGGCTCACTGTCACACCCTTAAATCGCTCTTTGTTTGGAAGGGGTGTAGATAACAGGACATGTTCTCCAAAATTCCAAATTCCAAGAACATAGGGTGGGATGCTGCTATTGCTGCTTTATGTTTTACATTCATATAAGCTGATTCACCTTAACTTCCTTAGTGCCGTCGTACAGAACATTTTAAGCAGGAGTGCCTGATAAATACAAGCTGGTATAGAATTCTACTTATGTTGGAAGTTGTGAATTGCATTTGCACCACTTGTAAATAGTATTAATAGCTTTAAATGATTCATTTGATACTCTACTTTTTTTTATATTATACTACAGCATTTCCTTATGGGGTGAAAGTAAAGCACGTTGCTTTTGGCAGGGTATATGATGAGGTTCTTTTATGTGCAAAATTGCTATTACAGGAACTGGTTCCAGGCTCAGCACAGTCCCATAGTTTAAGTGCAGGATGCTCACTGCTTTTTCAGGCTATACGAGTCTCCACCCTTGGCTCCAGGCCTCTCCTGTGACTCGCCCACACTCCTCTCCTGTGATGCGTTTTCCCTGCTGCTCTTCTGTCTCATAGTGCTTCACCCAGCATTCACTATTTAAAAGGGATCCCTGGTCTATTTGTTCGGAATGTGGCTGATGGGTTAGGCCCTGGACCACACCTGATCTACACACATGCAGCCTGTTTTTCCATGCACTCAAGTGCTTTAAACTTCAAACTAAATTGGATTTTTTCCCCCTCCCTTTGCAGTTTAATTTATTTAGCACATTTTTTTTTCCAAAGCGACATACAGCTGATAGAGCAGGGTCAGCCAGTCCCTGGAGCAATTGAGGGATTTAGGGCCTCACTCAGGGGCCCGACTCTGACATCACTCCGTAAACCTTGTGACTCGAGTCTGTGACTATCCAGTCACAGGCACAGAGTCTAACCCCGCTGAGCCACACACTGCCCTCTTTTGGCATACTTTGTTAGCACACTGATGTGAAAAAAAGACTTAAAATTACCAAAATAATGGTGCCTTATGTGGATGGAAATTGCACCGCTATATCCTGCATCTTATATTGTATTACCACTTCGCTCTTGGTATTTCTGCATTTAAATGACGCAGCTGTTTCATTCCACAGGATCCTCCTATAACGAGACGCATTTAATAACATTAGCATTAGCTTCATCCGCTCACCAGTTCTGTGCACCATGGCCCGTGCGAAAGCGTACAGCACGCTGATGGGAGGCATTAAGGAGCTGGACTTCCAAGGAAAGGCGGTGCCCAGCGATCTGGTGCTGATCGGCGATGAAGCTTTCCCTCTGGCCATGAACCCCCGGGGCCAGGTCCTAATGGCCGCTTCCGGTTACGGCATGGGGCGCCTTGTGGTGCTGGGTCATGAGGAGTACCTCACTGCCTTCCCCTCTGTGGTGAAGAACGCCATTGCGTGGCTGCAACCTCCTGGCGCCACCCCTGTGGGCATCCACCCTGCTTGTAGCTCATTTGCCAAAAGTCTTGGCTGCCCCACAGAGGTGGGCAAGTTCCACAAAGGGATGGGGATCTATGTCACAGACGCCTACAGTGTGGTAGGGACAGAGGAGGAGCTAGTGAGATACCTGAAGGGTGGAGGAAGCCTGATTGTGGCCGGGAAAGCCTGGGACTGGGCCAAGAAGAACCCAGGCCGGAATGCTCTTCGAGATTTCCCAGGAAACAAGGTGTGCAGCGTGGCTGGGATCTACTTCTCGGAGCATCAGGGCAACCTGGGTGTATTCCCAGTACCTAAGGAGATTCCCTCCAGCTGGCTGGCAGTCTCGTAAGTGCTTGGACCACGTTTCAGCGGGGGGGGGGGGGGGGGGGGCGATCACTGTGGTGATTTGAAGTGCAGGCGTAATATTTCCTCATACATTTCTGTACTTGCAGTTAAACTCGATTTCATGTCGGCTGTATGTTTCCATCCTAGGATAGGCAAGAACTTCAAGGATGACTACAAGTTCCTGCTGGACGGGGTCCCTGAGTTCGATATAAGGGGCGGAGCCCTGCCTTCTGAGCTCCTGGTACATGGTCCGTTGGCCTTTCCCATTGCCACCACCGAAAACGGAAGGGCCTTTTTCGCCGGTGCTTATTACGGACAGGGCCGTGTCATCGTGGGCACCCACGAGGGCTACCTGGGCCGTGCTGAGCTGGCCCGCTTCCTGTGCAACGCGGCGCGCTGGCTGGACGAGGGCCGAAACGGCTGCGTGGGCATCCAGCCCAATCTGACTGCTGCCCACTCCCTGCTGGCGCAGTCGGGCCTGTCCTGCGAGCGCACCAACTTCAGGGAGGACCTCAGCGTGTACGTCTGCAACTCCTACAGCGACGAACACTGCTCGAGGATTCAGCAGTTTGTGGCTGAAGGGAAAGGTCTCCTTATAGCTGGCCATGCATGGGCCTGGGCTCAGAGCCATGGCAACCAAGTGCTGACTGGTTACCCCGGCAACCACATCCTAAATAAAATGGGTATCAGCATCTTGGGAAGCACTGTGAACGCAGGCCTTTACAAGGCCCCGAAGCCGGAAACAGCCTGTTCGGAGGTCTACCACTTCCGGCCCATGCTCCAGAGGGTCGCGGGCCACGTCATGTGTGGGGAGCCGCTGAAGCCGCAGGAGATGGAGTCGCTGAAGCATCTAGGTCAAGACTGCAGTACCTACCTGAACATGCAGGCTCACAACAGCCCCTCTTATTCATCCATCGTATCCGTGCTCACCAGCGTGGTGAAGCAAGGCAGGGTGCCCGACGTTGGCAAGAAGCGCCCCGTCAAGGATCCCAAAGACCATTTCCTCCTCAATGTCGGCAGCCAGCTGTATGAGGTGTTGCCCAATCCAGATGAAATTGTACCCTATATTGTCAAACAGAAGGTCCAGCTCCCTGTGGTTGCCAACTCCAAGGCATTCATCAATGGAAACACTGCCGGTGAACTTTCACTCAACCCCTAAGATTCATTAACTAAAGATTCATATGTATAAAATATTTTAAATGCATAGTAAATTCACTAAACCCAGAATTTGTATCACGTTCGCCTTCAGGCCTTGAAGAATGGAAAAGTACTGGCCTGTACCTCGCGCCTGGAATGAGGACCTTTGTTGCAGTTCCTCAAACAATTGTTGGGAAGGGCTGGAAGGTAAATGCCTGTCACATAATTTGAGAGCACAAATATAGGTCGCTGCAGACTGGAATAGTGGGTGTGTCAAAAGGTTAGTAGACTTGTCAAAAGGTTCTGGGTGTGTCAACAGGATGAGTTTGGCAAAGTGGGACCATGCACATCTTTGTGGGTGAAACCACGCACATTTGCGCTTTCTAGAAGTATATGGGTTAGTATGAACAAGCACAGGAAATGTCGATTTGAAACAGGTGTTTAATTATAGATATCGGTTAATCATAGTGGTTGCCTGACCTATATGTCTGGTAAATGTCTGGTCTCTTTCCATAATAATGTTTATTGACAGCAGTTTCGGCCACTAGAAATCACCTTTTGGCACGCCTGCTCTATTGCACACGTCACCTTTCGACACGCCCACTACTCCGTCCTGCGGAGGCTCACGTCTCCGAGAAGATGCACTCAGAAGGTCTGTATTAACCTGGGTGTGACTCGACTCCTCCCCAGTTGCAAGTCGGTTGCCAGACAGACAATCTTGGCAACAGCGAGCAGCTGAAGAGAGCACCTGTGGTGCACAAGCGCATCCCCATCGACTCGGAGATGGTCCTGGTGTCTAACCTCTGGGGCGGACTGCTTTACTTGGTGGCACCCTCAAACAGCACAGTAGGGGATTTTGAAATCCGGGTGCAATGGGCCATCCTTGCCCCCTACTACAAATCGGGTAAGAATGCCTTCACACCATTAGGGTCTCCCTGGGAGATCAATAAAGCATCATCTATAGCCCGGATTAGATAATAGCATAATAGTATAGTGAGATGTTGTGAACAAACCTGCTATACAGCTCTGGAAAAATTTAAGAGACCACAGCAAAACATTTAGTTTCACTCATTTCTCATTTTATGGTTATGCTTATGTTTAAACTATAGATTTTTTTGCAAACTCCAGCTTGGTTCTTCCCTGCTTTCCGTTAATGAAAGGTTTCTTCCATGCTTTATGGGTCTTCAGACCTGCTTTTTGGAGCCTGTTAAGAACTGTCTTAGCTGTTCACATAACTGTGCGCACTTAACATATCCCATTCCTGTTGAAAGCCACTTGAGGTCACCCTCCAATTTATGAGGCACTGCCGGATAAGTTGACGGTCACCTCTGGCGTTAGAAAGTCGCTTCCCTCCTCTACCTGGCTGGTTTTTGGTCGTTCCCTGCTTCACCTTGTTCTTGTGCACTGCTTTCTTAGAAACGTCCAGCCTGGAAGCAGCCTGCTGCTCAGTGTAGCCTTCTGCCAGCAGAACCAGGATTTAAAAATACAGATATTTTTTAAAATATAGAGTGGTCTCCTCATTTTTTCCAGAGCTGTATATTTTTGAATCACATGATTACAGATCGTGGGCTTTGCCTATTTTTCATGCATTCATGCAGACTTTTTACAGATTTGTACTCTCAGGGCTAAAAATGCACCGTTTGCTTAACTGGTGTCGTGAAATTTCTCATACCATGGGTTGTGTCTATGAGAGTCTGGCCTGCAATAAGTTGGCGTCTCATTTAAGGTGATCCCGTAAGAGGATCTAGTAAGGGTCAGCTGTCCTGTGTTTCACTCCAAGCAGAGTACCTTGGTGACAAGGTGATGCAAACACGGAGCATTTAATGGCCAAATTTGAGCTGTGACCTAAGTTAACTTTGTTTTTTCCGCGACACTAAAATGCATGGCACTGAACCAGCTCCAGCTTCGATAAATCATGATGAAACGTAACTCAACGTAACTTGCTCCCAGTATATTCTGTCACTATTTGGAATTTATGAACAGGAATATCAAGTCTGTCTCTTTTCATACGGACTACCTATTAAGTAAGAGTGTGTTTTCCTACAGATCCATCTATCCATCCATCTTCTGTACGCGCTTGTCAATCTATCACAGAAGTTATGGGCGTAAGGCTGGGAACAGCCCAGGATGGGGCACCAACCCATGGCAGGGGGCACGGTGCCAACCTCCATGCCACCCTCTATGATATGTTCTGTATATTTTTATATATATATATTTTTTTATGTCCAACCTCTTTTCCAGGACAGGGTCACCGGTAGGCCTGGGTCTGTCTCAGGCAGCCTAGGGTACATAAGCTATCAGGTACAGCCCTGAATCCTTGTTGTTCTCACCAGGAAAGACCACGGTAGCGGAGTGGGTGGGCAGTCTGCGGGTTGCCCCCGCTCCCTGGGCGGAGCTGGAGTTTGACAACATCATCCTCACCATGAAATCCAAGATGGTGCGGAATCTGGACAGACCAGATGAGGTGGCCGCCCTCTGGGACTGCATCATGAGGGGCGTGGCTGACCTGGCCGTCATCCCAGCCAAGCTGCCCCGCAAGGAGCGCTTTGTTGGTGACGTGCAGATATCTCACGGCAAGTCTGCTCTCCGCCGCCGATCTCCATCGGTGGATCCTCAGGCTAGCTAACGTGCTAGGTACTATGGTGTGTAATTCCCATGACCTTCCATTCCCCAGGATTCATGCACGCGGGCTACCCGATTATGACACACGCCCCCTCGATGAAAGACCTCCTGGACCCCAAGGTGGCCCGGGGGAGAGGCATCTGGGGTGGGATCCATGAGCTGGGCCACAACCAACAGCGGGGTGCTTGGGAGTTTCCACCAAATACCACGGAGTGCACCTGCAACCTGTGGTCCATCTACGTGCACGAGGAGGTCCTGGGTGTCCCCCGGGCCAAGGCCCACGAGGCCGTCAGTCCCAACAAGAGGAAGGAGAGGCTTCAGCAGTTTGTCAATGAAGGGAAGCCCTTTGGCAAGTGGGAGATGTGGACGGCCCTGGAGACCTATATACAGGTGAGAGAGCCAATGTGCCTGAGAAATGGGTCTGTACTAGACAGGGACACATTACCTTCTCTGGTGGCCCTAGGCTAACGTGGCTAGGAGGCCCAGTGTTGAGCCACTTGAGCTGCAAACGAGGATATTTGGTGGGGTGTTCACCGGAGTTTTAATAAGGACCCTATGATAGCCTACACATTAGCAGGCCCTCTGGACTCTGGAGTTAGCTGCTGGTACAGTATGTGGAGTTGGTGACCTAAAACTAGTGTTTGCCTATAAACCATGTGCTGTATTAGTGAGGAAGGTGCTGCATACTTTACCCAGAGGCATCTATGTTGGTGAGAACTAGACATTTTGCGGTATGTGGGTGATTGGAACAGGACACTGTAGAATACATGGTCGGGTCAGGAATACGACTTTCAGACATTGCTCAGAAAGATATCTAGAATTATTTTTGTAACCTCCTAGCCAGAAGAACTTATCTCTCATCTTGTGCCGTGTGGTCTTCTGCTATCACTCAGCTCCAGGAGAAGTTCGGCTGGGACGCCTTCAAGAAAGTCTTCTCTGCCTATCACAACATGAAAAAAGTGCCTAATGACAAAAATGAAAAAATGAACCTGTACGCCGAGACCTTTTCCAATGCCGTCAACCGGAACTTGGCACCCTTCTTCAAAGCCTGGGGCTGGCCCATCAGTGCCAGTCTTGAGCAAAAGCTGGCTGGCCTGCCAGCCTGGAGCGATCACCCAATGGCCAATTATGCTTGAGTGGAGAGCTGGAAGGCTGAGCGAGCAATGCGTTTGCATAGTCAGGAAAAAACCAAAATATTCATGTTTATCAATATGTTTTTAATTGGTGAACACAGAAATTTATGATTCATTCATGTACTTTTGGAAGAGAAATATGGCCCAGTAAAATGAAGAAAAGTAAATAAAGGGATCTAGTGCAGTAGAGAAGAGAGTGGTGTGTCTTTGTTTTGGACAGATGGGTTTTGAAATGGTGGTGGTGCACAACCAACATCAAAAGGAATGTAAACCCACTACAGGCATTTGGAATGTGGTGCACACACTCCTTCCGGCTCTGCTGTGTATTCCTGGTCTCTGTGTTCTCGCCAAATTGTCTGTCTGTAGTCATTTTTTTTTCAACCAAACAAATTCTGTTCCCCTTTCCTGAAACACCATCACAAGGTCACAGAGTATTTAAAAAGTGTTCAGGTATCTACCCCGGTAAACCTACTGTGTGCTTGAAAGCGCTTGAACGTTCCATGTCTTATATGATATATGAGTCATATATGGGGTGGCCATTCATCCATCATCTAACCGCTTTTCCAAGAGAGCGTCCCAAGGGAGCCTGGGGCTCACGCCAGACAGGGCAGGGGTGCACTGTGGAGGTGATGCCAGGTCATTATGGGGCACATGGAGACACCCTATCAGTAATTTAGAAATGCCAATTCCCCTAACTGTGTACCTTTGGACTGCGGGATGAAACTGGAGTTTTGAAGGAAACCGGCAGAAGACGCATTTGCAATAATCAGAGAAAGAGAGAATGAACAGGATTCAGACCCCCAACAGTAACTTATGAGGCTAAAGTGATACATAAAGCGGCACAACACATCCAATACATCCATCCATCCATCCATCCATCCGTCCATCTGCTCACTATTTATCCTAGTCAGGGTTGTCTTTGGGGTGGGGGTTCTGGAGCCTGTCCCAAACAGCATAAGCACAAGGCCGAGGTACATTTTGGATGGGATGCAAGTCCATTGCAGGGCAACACTGTATTTTATGATATTTATATAAAAAAATACATGTAGTAGAGGCAGATGTCATTGTGCGCAACAGTAATCGAGAAAGCAGGGATTGGGTCCTTCAACGGCCATGAATGCACAAATGTTTGTTCATTTTTACTTAAAGATTTGTTTTAACTGGTCCACATTTGTGTGCCGTCTCGCTCAGTTTGGCTGATGTCTGGATTTTTTGGTAACAAAAACAATTTCTTCATCATAATCCAATTTTTGGTAGATTTCCTGAAATGGTTAGGATCATTGTCATGCTTTTTTGGCACAATTTAAAATCAGACAGATGGCCTGATTTTCTCCCAATGAAGATTATGGTTCCATCAATTTTGTTATCCAATTATGTTAAGGCTGAAAAGTAGTTAACAAAAATATCAGTTATAGACTAATCTGTCTAGATAATATTCTTCCGAAATGTACAAGATCATCTTGCATCACCTACTGAAAGACAATCAGGAGAGTTTTTTAGAGGGATAGTTTCTTCCTGGATGACTTCAGATGATAACCAATGCTGTTTCAAACTACAGTACATGTTTCTGTCACACTGGTCAGGTACAAAAATGTGCTGATGATCTTCTTGGAATTTTCTTGGAAAATGTGTTTGATTTTTCTTTGTTGATCTAGGGGGAGAATGCTCATATATAATGGTAGCACTTCAGTCATTCTCATTGAGAAATTTGGTAGTTTTCGCATATCTAATCTTACTCCATGAAAAACTGAGAATTTTGGGGTCAGGGAATACGGTTAGCTGGGTGCTGGAGCAATCAGAGTTACAGTAAGGACTCTGCTCTAGGATTCAAACCTACAACCTTCCAGTCCCGGGCACAGATCCTTCAATTTTCCATATTTGCCTTCAGTCACTGTCAGAGGTGGTTAGTAAAAGTAAAAATCAGTAAAAATTTGTTTCAACCAGTTAAGTACTCTGTGACTGTGACTCGTTATGTTCAACTAATTGGTTGAAAAGATTGGTCTGGATTTTTACTTTCCGGAACTGAAATATCCACCTCTGCTCACTGTTGTCTTCGGAAGTCTCTTTAGATCAGGACTGCCCATCCTTGCTCCTGATACAGATAATCAGGCCCTTCAGTAGCTTCTCAGTATTAGAGCCAGCGATGCTAACACGCTACTGAAGGCTCTGTCTGTGGGTCCCCGAAGACCGGATTGGGAGAAACTGCAGTAGAGGATTAAGGCAGCCATGTGGCATTACACAAAGGACAAGGAAAACCATGGACAGGATGCCAGTCCACTTCAGGGCACACAACCACAAAAAATGGACGTTTTTGGACAGTAGGAAGAAGCCCACACAGGCAGAGGGGGAACATGCAAACTCCACACGTGCAGAGGGGGAACATGCAAACTCCACACGTGCAGAGGGGGAACATGCAAACTCCACACGTGCAGAGGGGGAACATGCAAACTGCAGAGCAGGGGTCTGGCAGTGCCAGGCAAGAGAGCAGCCCACAGAGTCACCATGCCAACCCGGTCCTACTCAGGAATAGTATAGCTCATAAATATTAATTATTATAGCTCATGAATATTAATTAAGATATATTTGTAATACACAGAAATGAATGAACAGGCATTGGGTTCCTCTCTGCGGCAATAACTAAGTGGAGGCGAAGTTTTATTAGTATTCCCAGCATAAGCATTTTAGATTTCACTATGTTTTTATATATATATTTTCTTTGTTTTGCTATTTACCTCGAAACATTTATAAATAAATGGTTGAATGCCATACAGCCATTATTTGTTGATATCCTGCATATACATGTACTGTATATCCACATCTGTGCAAGTAAAAGCATGAGTGAGCTTGACAAGATTTGGGTGCCGCCCATCGTGTCTCCATCTGCTTACTGCCGTGTGTCTGGAGAAAATAGCCAAAGTGATCAATGTGAGGTTAATGGCTATGTAATGAAACAGGCACGGCACACTTGCCTTTCAGAAGCAGGTCAGATATGCTCCTTTAATGGTCTATGCCTGCAGAATGAGAGTTCATACTGACTCTTACAGGAACCAGTAGGTAGTGCTGTTTGTTTTTAACCCACATGCTTACAGGTCACATTTTTAGGTCCTCTAGCTGTTTTTAAACCATGCATGGCCTATCAGTGAGGAAAAGTAAACTGCTGTCATGAGTCCTTCCATCAAGTTCTTGACTTCTCAGGTTCAAAGTTAATGGAACATCAGTCTGCCAGAGCCAGCATTAGTAGATACTTACACTATATGGACAAAGACCATGTATAAAGCCAAGCACCTAGCCATGCAGTGTGGTCTACAGACATTTGTGAAAGAATGGGTGCTCCTGAAGAGCTTTGTGAACTTTAATGTGGTGCTGACATAGGATGACACGGGGGGGGGGGGGGGGTCGCCGAGTGCCGAGGGGCAAGGTGTGTTACCTGCCTGACCGCATTGTGTGAACTTTAAAGTTTGGTGGAGGAGGGATAATGGTATGGGGTTGTTTTTCCGGGATTGGGCCAGTCTTCCAGTTTTTGGGAACAATTTGGGGAAGGCCCATTTCTGTCCCAGCATGATTGTGCCCCAGTGTGCAAAGGAAGGTCCATAAAGACATGTCTGGGTGACTTGGGCTGTGGAAGAACTTGACTGGTGCCCTGAGCAAGGTACCGCCCCCAAGCACTGCCCCCCGGGCACTGAATTAGCTGCCCACTGCTATGCCACATATGGGTTAAATGCAGAGGACACATTTGACAATGACAATTAATCACCTTTTACTTTCGTAAACCTGTGGAAAGCCTTGCCAGAAGAGTGGCAGCTGTTATAGCTGCAAAGGGGGGACCAGCTCCATATTGATGCCTGTGGATTTAGGGATGCCACTAAAGTTCCTGCAGGTGTAACGGCCAGGTGTCCTAATACATTTGTCCATATAGCGCATACCCAACAACAAAAGGTTCTGAGTTGTAAGACTGAGACCATAAACAGTAAGAATCTGAAGCAATTCAAGCTATCGCTCCAATATAGCTTGCAATAAGCCTTATTAGCGTTTGCCCTGCTGAGTTTCTCTCATGATTGCTTATTTCATCAGCCTTCCATTGTTCTGCTGTATCTTAGCCTAGCTGGGTTATTATGTGATGCACTCTGCTATCTATGCATCTGTACCAAAACAATGAATCGATCAAGTACTCAGGCAGTCTTTGTGTACTCTCTTCTGCTGCTCTCTCTTCTGGGCCATCTGCTTCATCGCTTACAGACCACTGGCAGCTCCCAGGCCTTTCATTTGTGGCAATATCCAGAGAAAAAGATCCACACATTAGCCTCATCCAGGCTTCCGCATTAGCTCATATCATTGTTTGCTTCGCCAGAACAGAGCCACCAACTCCTAGTCGTTATAACTATTGATCCAGAGGCTCTTGCATGTCTTTTATTAAAGTGTTTCTGATCTGTGATTGGGGCATTTATAAACAGTATCGCTGCCTTCTGCCCTTTGCTGCCTGGGATAGGCTCCAGCCCACCCACCGCCCCTGACCAGGTTTAGGGGTTAGAGAATGAATGCATTTCCTTATCAAAATGGCCCTTTGTGTGTGACTGTGTGCATGAAGGTGTGTCCTGCAAAAGGCAGGCATTCCAGTGTAGATGGCCACGCCTGGTTCCCTAGGCTTCCTGTGACCAGGCTTACCAGTGACCAGTACCGAGGAAATTGTTATGGAAGATGGGCGGAATACTTAACCGACTTCTCTACCAGGTCTAGTTTTTCCTGCATTGTATCTTTCTGTGTTTTATGCAAAGCTAGATCTTGATTCTGTTCCAAAATACCTGTTTAGGAAATTGTGCTATATGAACAGGTTGACAGATTGATTAAGAGACGAATTGTTGATACGATTTTGATTGTTTTAAAAAACTAAGTTTAATAAAATGAAAATTTGTAGTAATTACTGTAGGAATTGCATAGTGCCCATGCTGACAGTATTTAGTCCATTTGCATTTCCAACACTGCACACCCAATACGGCATTTTTACCCCATGAGGGTGGCACTTCGGTAAACATCTATTAATTTTTAACCATGCTTTCTGAATTTATTTAAATATATTTATTCTATACTTCTCAGGGATTTTCATATATATATTAACATAAAATGAATTTGCTTTGCATATTACTGCATGACAGTTATATACGTTTTTAGATTCCTGTGTTAGTTGTCCTTTCACTTAAGATCCCAGGATATCACAAATCTTAAATTTGCTAAAATCCAGTATTTTTGAGAAAATAACGTGCATGTAAAAATGCACCAGTAATTACATTTTATTTTGCTGTGTGTATTCCCTGCCTTGTGCATGTAGCTTCCGTGATAGGCTCTGACTCTGCACAGGACAAGCGAGCATTGAAAATTTATGGATGGATGGACTGCTATACGTTTTTATAATCACAAGTCCGTGCTACCTTAGAAAACCCTTGTCAAAGACACTCATAAGGACTGCATGTAATTCCCAAAAGAGCCACTAGATGGAACGGTTGACTAGACTTTTATGTCGCTGACTTTGGTTCACAAACAGCACTGGCTGCCTTAATAATGAAATTACCGAAGCAGGGATTTTGTTGAATTTAAATGTGCAGATAGAATATAATATAGTTTTACGGTAAAATTGCCAACTGAAAAATATATTTTCTTGACAGGACACTGAAAGTCGGTCTACATGACGGCCACATGTGCATGTTATTTCTCAAACTGCTCCACTTAATTACTCAATTAGCTCAATTTGGCAAATACATTTTCAGAAATTTAAAAGAGAAAAAAAACCTACATCTGATCACTGCATTTCTTTGTCCCCCACAGCTAATACACACAACATTTTACTTCTGAGATCTTGGAGCAATTTGTGGGTATAAATAGTATATATAATTAACCACTAATTGCACAATTAGGCCATGAAAATGGATTGGAATGAAAACCATCAGATATACAGCCCTCTGTGGACTGAGTTTGAGACCCGTAGTGAATCGTGGCAGAGTTTCTGTAATGCATCGACGGTTTCTGTGTGTTAAGAGAGCATTGGTGCAATAGTGATGCAAGCAGAAGTTTGATAATATTGTTGGTGGTTTCGTGAAACCACAAAGCACTGCTGTGTTACTGCGTATAGCCACAGGCCCCCATACCAACCAAAAACCCTCTGGATACATTCCCCCCTCCATCTGCATGTATCTTAAGAGGGAATATCAAATCATGCATGGCTTGCTCCGGCAGCACATATATCAAGTAATGCATGTGAACAACTTGCACACTTAGAGGGATGCTTCACACATTCCATGACAGTGACCAGCTGTTGGGTCCATCTTCATGGAAAAATAAGCTGGCCGAAAATACAGACAAAAAATGAATACTACTGCGACAGAGCTTGCACAGAAAACACAGTCCCGGAGTTGGTTTCTCTGAAATCTCTCCACACTTTCGACAGAAGTCGTTCACAGTGAATAAATTTTCACGTTCTTCTCCGAAACGGCATTCGTTTTTGCAGGCGTGTAAATCCTACCTGAATTCCAAAGCCACATCCTAACTAAGACATGTGGGTTACTGAGTACGGACCAAGCGCAGTCATGGCCGTGGCCCGTCTCCGAAGCTTTGTACACCGAGCGAAATGGAGAACTTCCGTGGAGCTGCGGTCAGGTGTCATTACGATGCAGTTTTATTGGCGGTGAATGTGAAACAGCCGGATGCTGTGACTCATCCTAGTAAATGTGTGATAAATTACTCAATTTCATGAAATGTAAAGGGGCTGCATCTAAAATTGGAGCCACACCCCGGGGACTGCGGAGCGATAGGAGCGCCGCGGCCAAACAAGGCCACGCTTCCGTCACAGATGCGCGCTGTCACCGTGTCACCGCCTGTCGCTAAGGTTACAGATGCTGCGGACTCAGTTCACAGTTACTAGAACAGTAGTGGAAACAAAGAGGCTGGTGCCTCGGGGGCAGATAAAAATTCTGCGTTTTTCTTTTCAAGGGCAGGTTGCCGATCGGTTGGCATTGTCACCTAAGCATAAAAGACCCGTCTCCAGACCAGAGAGCAGCGGCGGCTCATTTCATGAATTTCCCATCAGCCCCCCAAACAGCATGAATTCACATTTATTCATATATTTCCTAATGTATTTATTTATGATATTCAGTGATACCCCCCCCCGCACCACACACACCACCTTCCAAAGTCCATTACTGTAATCCATCACGGTGGCATCCCTTGACACACAAACAGCCTCATTGCCATGGCAACCACCTCCAGCCCAGCTATGCGCAGCTCTTCTCTGATTGGCTGGATGCCGGGCAGTCTGAGCCCGTCTGGGAGAAGTGGTAATTGGCTGGGAGTCTTCATCATCCACCTCCCCATCCACCCTTTTCACACTGGGGGAGAAGGGGCAGAGGGATAAGGATAATTAAGCCAAAAGGGAGGGGCATACATATATGGTGGGGGTCGGTGGGGGGGGTCGGTGAGGGAAGTGAGTATATTCGGATCCCAGGGGAATAGATTGTTATATGTGGAGAGGTGGGGCCAAGGGCCTTTTCTTCCAACAAATTTCTCTGTACTGTACTGTAAAAAGTGTGCATAGAGCAAGGGAACACTGTGCAGATAAGGCACATATTTGCAAATGCCAGCATGTGCCACAAACAGCCAGACTCACGCCTGGAATGAGGCAGGTGGCTCTGAAAAATCAGGATCATATTTTAAAGCAGTGTTTTCCAACCCTGTCTTCGGGGACCCACAGACGGTCCACATTTTTGCTCCCTCCCAGCTCCCGGTACCAAAAACGTCAACTGTCTGCGGGGCCCCGAAGAATGGATTGGGAAACACTGGCTTAATAGAATACTAAAATATATTTAGTCAAGCATTTATTACGTAGTATTACATCTTTTATTGTTATTTAGGGGCATAAAACGCTCATATATATAGACTAGGGACTGTTTTATAGCGGCCATGGCACATCTGATTCTTCCATCCCTTTTGCAGACCAACACGATACTTTTCTCTCCTTTGGAGGAGAGCTACAAGGCTGCGCCGTTTTTTTTTTTTACAGCCACCTACTTCACTCGCGGGCCCAGTGACGCGCCCCTCCCCCCCCGCCAGCCGTCACCGCCCGCGGTAATGTTGACCTGCGTGACCGTGTGAGGGAGCCCTAACAGCTACGGTGCCGCCAAGCCTGCCGGCCAGCCGATACGAGACGGCCGTCCAGCCGGGGTCAGCAGATTCAGGCCAGCTGGCCCTTCCAGGCAGATGGTGGACCCCAAGCACTGATCCCGGATCAGCAATCCCAACCCTAAGTGTGTTCGGTGCTCAGAGGCCACTGTCTAGGCCTTGCCAGGGCTGGTGATGCTGTTTGCCAGCCAAGGCCCGCAGTGCCTGGCACCCAGGCAGAGCCAGGGTTCTTCCCACCAGCTGCCGTCAGTCTGGTGCCCAAAACCCCACACGCTTAAATCCATGGGCGGATTCATTCTACACAGTATGGAAATATGAGGGGGGGGGGGCGGGACTGTCTCACACATGCAGGCGCAATGCTAACGCTCACGCAGACGGTCACCCGCGCATCAGAGTAAAGCTACGCCTCTTTTAATCATCTCCTGTCTCACAGCCGCTCTCCCGACACAAAAGCAGGTGAAATTCTTGCGCTCCCCTCTTGCCAGGTTTGAAGGCCATGCCAAAGGGGGCCCGACACTCATCCGGAACTCGACAAGCCCAACAGCACGGTGCGGCAGACTGTGTACAGGAGTAACTGTGTTTTTATTTCCGGCTTTGAAATGGAGGGGCTGCAAAAAATGAACAGGAGAGAAATACGGATTTAAAACTCGAGTATCAGATTGAAAGACTAAATGGATTTACACAGGATGGTAGTAACGGGGACCGTTATTCATTTGCAGTTGTCATTTCAAAGCATTCCAAGATAAATAAAAAAAAGAGAGAGAGAGAGTCCAACATAAACAAAGTGAGAGATTTGATCCCTCGAGTAAGTGTACAAACAAATTCACTTTTCTGAATTTTTCAATAGTTTACGAGAAAGCAAAAGAATCCACACACGCTCACACACAGGAGTTTTTCTTTTTTTTTTTTTCTTAAAAAAAAAAAGTGCAAGCAAGATCACAGCACAATAATTTACAATAAGACTGTCCCCATGGTTGCTGGGGATTGGGCACATTCTCCAGGCACCCCACCCCGCCAACCAGACCCATATCTGAGAACTGGGGGGAGCAAGAAAATTCGACGGAAAGGGGAAGGGGGGGGGGGCCTGATTGCATTGTAGGAAAAGTTCGACGAAGTGCTTGGACAACACCCTCACGTCAGGGTGTCTCCTGAACAGCCCCAGATAGGACCCTGCAATGGTCCATACCACAGGGGTCTCACAACACTGTCCTTTTTCCACCAGAACCCCAGGTCCTTCCATTAGCATTCATGAAGTTCATCTTCACCCTGCCCATCAGAATCCCTCATTACTGACATTCACGTTAGAAGTTCAAAAAAATCAGTCATATGACACTTTCGGCCGCACTACATTAAAAATAAATGCTGGTTCCGGAAAAATCCATATTTAAAAAAAAAAAAAAAAAAAAAAACAAACAAACAAACCAAGACAAGAAACACCAGCACTCAGAGATCAAATTCAACCCAATGTTGTCTCGTGGAAAATCAAGAGAGGAGAAATTCTTTGGCTCTCCTGGGCTTCACCAGTCTTCTAGTCACATTATTCAGGGGTCCATTTGTATTGTACATCTTAATGCCAAAAGCCATGGTGCTGGAAACCATCCATGAAGGATCTCAAAGAGGTCATCAACAGTACAGATAATGTACATTATATACGTTACAGGTTCAAGAGTTTCACCAAGTAGTTACTGACCAGTAGCTGGTGATTGAGAGGGTATCAATAAAGGGAACTGGGAAGTATTTAGCATTTAGCACAGCAAAGTTACTTCCTTCATGTAGCCCACTATAGAAACAGGCCCGACTGTCTTTGAGACAGAACAGGTGAGCCAGACTAACCGTATGACATTCCTTGACCGTCCAAGATCTGCTTCCTGACTCCTGATACAATGGAAACTGCAGGGGTTTGACCCAGCCTACACACACACACACACACACACACACCAAAAGCCCCCTGCTGGACAATCTCAGGGGGGTTATGGTTGAAACATTCCTGCCGAGGCACTACATAAAAGCAGGAACGTGCTTTTGAACCCTCGGTCCATGAAGCACGCGCTATCTGCGAACGGCCCAAACATTACAAGCTGGGAAGATGTACTGCACTAAGCGCTTGTGGCAGGACGAGATCCAGTGGGCAGCGGAACCGCATTCATCTGGCGAGACTGAGGCACTCATGGGGAGTGGCACAGCAGGGTAAAACGGGACGGCAAAGTACCATTAATCCCCCCCCCCATTCTGACTCCCATTCTGTTTCTTCTCCAAATATTACCCCCCTCAAATCCACAGCTATTTTCATCGTCTTAGATCTTCAGCTCCACCTCTGAAAGAAAGCATAGAGGGTGGGCTTGGGCGGTTTCCAGTAATGTGGTATATCGCGATATTTCATTGAAAATTTCATCAGCAAGATTTCAAAATACTGTAACAGTGTCGCTTTCAAATATCCCTTCAAAATACGATATAATGTGGGGACTTGACGGTATAAAAATTCAATTCCACTCCAAGCCCAGCGGTGGGTCGCTTTTTCTCCTAGCACAGAACGATGTCATGTTTCCTGCGTTACTTGCTCGTTCCCCCGTAAAGCTAAACCGCAGCACTTCACCAGCAACAAGCGGGTCGCCTCTTTGGACAGTACAAACACCAGCGATGGAGGGAGGGGGGAAAAAAAGTCTCTCCAGAAAGGTCACAAGAAACGATGGGACTTTGGGTTAGAGACGGACTCGCTTCGCCGCCAGCTCGCAAACACACGCTGGCTCACCAAAAATACTTCATGTAACACGTTTTAATTAAATGTCCTAGCGCACGAAACAGCCTGACAGATAGCAATGAGCTCATCCTACACTCATTATCATCATTAATCTTTTATACAAAAAAATAAGTTTCTCTTCAAGAAGAAAGTTGAAGGAGCTTAAACAAGGCTTCGGTCGAGCCCGTCTGTCAAAAAACCAGAATCAGTTGTGGCAATACTGTAAAAAATTAAATAAATGGAATAAAGGAAAATTTATTCTAAAATTCCGATTCCTTCGGAAGCCCCGCCCACCCACCCTTCCCATAATTCCCACTAAGCACCTGGTCAACTATAGTTGCGTCTTTCCACAAAATGTTTAAATGCACACAGAGATCTGAACCTCCCTGGAGCAAGTTACAAACACATTATTGCAAATTAAGTGTGCTTTTTTCCTTATTTTATCCATAAAATGTTTTCAATAACACCTAACACCATGCAAAGAAAAAACGAAAATGGAAAAAAAAAAATCCATTTGGGCTGTTTTTAAAACAAGGCCCGATAGATTTAAAAATCTGCATTGTTCCCGTATTTACAAACGCACCTTCGCATACACACAAAAGTGAAAGCGTTATCAAGTCCCATTCAACTCACAGCAATCCGATATTGGCTTCTTCTGTTTTTTTTTTTGTTTTTTTTTAAACAAGGCTTAAAGTACAGTCTGTCAGAGTCTCCTTGAAATCTTGACACAGGAGAAGTTTGCGGAAGTTGGGTGCTCGCGGGAGCTCGCTCTCCCTTTCGTGGTGTTTACCTGCTACTCTGGGTTGCCATATCGGACCCACGGTATCGAGATGTCAGAGATGTGGCCGGGGGAGGGAGTGCATCAGCGGGACGCGGGTGAGCACTTGTGGCTGCGCACGCCGACCACTCGGGAGGTCGGAGACCATTTGGACTTTTTCGGCCTGTCTTCCCGATGGGACCCGCGAATCATGAGTCTGTATCCATCTGACGCCGGGCCTCCGATTTCTCCCACAGAAGTACGGCGCCGATCCGCCAGGGAGGGGCCATGTTAATTTCTCCACAGCTACGGGCCACTGGCAAGGGGGGGGGGGCTGGACGGCGAAGGCTGGGGGCTCGTCTGACGGCCCCTGGCGTCAGCCCAGAGCAGGTCACACGATGTCTGCCCTCTCCCCCCCTCAACCCCCCCAGCACCAAGGTTACGTGAAGAGAGCTGACATGGGAGTAAACATAGCCCTTCAGAGCACAGCTTAAGGGCACTCTGGGCGGAAGGGTCCAACTGGAGTGCCCTCGTGCGTCTGGTGTTAAACGGCTGTTCGGCTAATGGAGTGTACGGGGCAAGTGAGCATTCGTACTGAGCTCGTTTGGCTTCGTCATTAGTACATCATGGTGGGAAAGAAAAATCATAACAATAATAAAAAATAAGCTCCCGGCACCATTCCTGAAAGCGCTCCTGCTGGCCACAGAGGGGAGGAGAGGAGGAGAGATGGAAGCGGTCAGGCACCTGGGCGAGCAGTGCATTCTGAGTCGGGTGCTGGCTGTCCACCCACTCAGGAAAGATCCGGAGGATTCTGCCCATCTTTGGGCCTGATAGTTAAGGAGGGAGCCTGAGAGGGGGAGGTTGGGCGGGACTAGGCAGGGAGGGGGGGGGGCGGGGGGGGGGGGGGGGGGGGCGGGGCGGGGGGGGCGGTGGGTGGGGCTTAGGTAAGGGTGATGTAGGCCGACGCCTTCTCCTTCAACTGCCGCAGACACAGGTGGCAACTCCAGCTCCCTAGAAGGAAAAGAAGGTCACAATGTAATTCCCAATAGCCAATAAGACTTCAATGATTTTGACAGGCACGACTATTTAGTGCTTTGTGATTAAACATGCAAGGCGTTGAGCGAGAAGACAACAAAGATACCGAATGTGCAAAGTTGTAGCCGGGGGTGTTGGAGGAACATGGATACCCGGGGAGACTCAGAGGGCCCAGAACATGACAGGGGCCCTCGATTATGTAAAATTACGTGTTAAAATAAGTATGTAAGGATGTAAAGTAGTATAACATAAGAAATTGTGGATCTGTGTTTAAAGTGCGTTGAATGACATTCACGTGAAAAGCTAAGGGTAGCCGGACCGACGCTCACCCACCCCCCCACAGCTGCTACCTACCCTCTGGAGGTTCTGCCATGGGGGGGCTGAGGCAGTACATGTGGTACCCCCTGTCACAATCATCGCAAAACAGCAGCTGATCCTGCAACATGGGGACAGGAGTAAGCGGAAGCTGCAGAGAGGGAGACTGTCGCCCGGCCGGGCACGTGTAAGGAGAGGGGGTTGCGTAATTTCTATATAATCGTTATGCATGATTATTCCTGCATTGTATTAATTGCTAAAAAGCAGACACGCCAAGGAGTCACAGTGACCCTTCCAGGTCACATATGCATAGCGCTGGAAGACATCAGATGAATCGAAACTGCAGTTTTTAGCACCGCAGCTTAACCTAAACATTTATGTACAGCCTGCTAAGTGTGTCCCCAAATTTCACAAGTATTTATTTCAAAGATTAAGCTACCTAAAAGCCACATAATTTCAGCAAAGGTTATGCTCAGTATGTTGGTAATACCTACACCTATCACCATAGGTGATCTATCTATTCCATAACTATAATAATTATACCGCGATCAGAGCGATTTCATTTTTTGTTTGCATTAAATATATGTTGATCTATAGAGAGTAACTTATGCACTCTGCAAATCATCAGCTAATGTCCCGTTTCTCTTCAATCAATGTTTTCTGTTAAGAGTTCTCATAACGCGATGCTATGTCCTTGATGAAGAATTTTCTTGCCGAATAAGTTTCTCATTTATTTATGGTGCTATACAAAGGCATAAAGTAGCTAGTATGATTAGCAAAAATATGAGACAAAAATGATAATTGAATTCTTTGCAAAACATCAATAAGCCCCGATTCATGCGTTTACAATTATAATAAACATTGTATACAAACATCATCTCGATGCATTTATCATTAGCCACAGCCGAACTCACAGTGACGGCGTTAGGCCTGCCACAGCTGAACTCACACTGACAGCATTAGGCCTGCCGGAAGCTCCTGCTCCATTGTACATTAAGGGAGGGGGTGGGTAGGGTTCACAGGGCCTGATCCTACCCACGGTGACAGAAGTCACTATGTTTTTACGATTCATTACACATAAGTTGAGCGAGTAGTTTTAATCAGAAAGAAGGTCTATGGGGGTTACGCAGAGCACTGGGCAATGGGCTTGGCGGACGGCCAGGCAGGGCGGTTTGGTGTGGGGCTGCTTACGTCATTCTCCGAGGTGCCGCACAGGCTGCAGGACTTGCACTCGATGCACTGCCAGCGGTACGTCCTCACCGCGGCCGTCATATTAACCGTGAACTGCAGACATGACGGGTGACCTGGACGGCAAAGAGGAAAGCACGTGAGCTCAAGGATGACATTACCAACGTCATCACCATCACCATAATCATCACCATCACCATCATCAACATCATTGTCATCACAGTCATCAACTTCATTATCCCTGTCATCATGATGGTTAACATCACCGTCATCATCACCATCATCAAAATCATCACTACTGTTATCATCATCGCCATCATCATAATCATGACCATCATCATCATCATCATCATCACCATCGCATCTTCATCACCCTCATTTCCGAGATTGCTGTCATTACCAACCTGGTCATCATCATTACAGCCATGCGATTACCATACTATCATTCCTCACACTTTGATTATCACAAATGGTCATGCTAATGCATTAAATGTAATACAGTATCGCTTAATTCTTCTGTCTGGGCTTCATTTTGATCGATTTCACAAATGTGCTTCATTAATTAGCACCAACTGAACCACGTATTGCATTGTATGAGGAATGTGAGCCCTCATCTGACATCCTAAAGCCAAGACTCCGGGCAGTAGGAGTTCAGGCCCAATAGCTTCTGGAAACCAGTTGATTTGCAGTTTTCCCCATCTCCAGTCCTGACTGTTCAACAGCCTCATTGGGTCTCAGCAAGGGGCCACAATAGCTGCGGGGCCCCTGCAGCCCGGCTAGCTCCGCGCCCACCCAGCCGTACCTGACCGTCCGCAGTCCGCACAGGAGATAAGGTCCTCGGGACAGCCCGTCTTCTTGGAGCCACCCAGGCAGAAGTCACAGTAGCCATTGGGGATAACAGAGCCGTCGGGAGCCTTCTTGGCTGAAACGGGAGCAGGAGGAGGACTTGTGAGCATCGGAGGGAGCACGCCCATGTGGGAGGGCACAACCTGGGCCAGCCAATCACAAGTCGACACACCTCCGGACAGAAACGAGGGCCCGCCAATCACAAGTCGCCACACCTCTGGACAGAAACGCCTTAATAACTGTGTCTTTCCGTTGCCATCACCACAGAACACGTGTAGCTTAGCTGTAACCAGAGGCGCGATACGGAAAAGAGGTGGGCACAGTACGGACAGAGTCCGAGGTACCACGGGGATGGGAGTGGGGGGGCAGATGTTCCTCACGGGTCATCCGCAGCACAAGTCAAAAACCCGCACAGCTCAAACAGGAAGCCTGCCAGCAGCAGGAACTCTGGGTGGCCAAAACACGACAAGAAATAAAATCGGTGGAAGAGGAAATAAGGACTTGAGGAGGAGGAGAGACATGCCAAGACAGACCAGAGAGAGGCAGAGGGGGGAGGGAGGAATCGCAAAGCAGAGACAGGGGGGGAGGGGGGGTGGGGGGGGGCGAGAGAAAGAGAGAGAGAGAGAGAGAGAGAGAGATGCCAGAGGCATGATGGCCTGCAGATGGGGTGCTGGCTGCACCGGGCTTTCCCCATCCCGTATGTATGCTTAGGAACAGCGAGAAGCACCGTCCCATGGAGCTTGGCAGCGTGGGACGCGCCTCCAGCCGGGCGTGGGGGGGCACGGGCTCCTACGGGATACCCTAAGGCTGCTTTGATATTGTCACGGGGATGGAGACAAAAGCAGACCTTCTGGGCCTTGGAGGCAAACAGGCCCAAGGTGGGACTCATTAAGGCGGATATACGGGGTCCCTGTCTGCGGTTTGCTCCCTCTTCTACTCGGCAAAGTATAATCACACTCCATGAGTAATTACCCCCGTGTGCTTATTGACACGGGCTGCATGTGCCCGGATTTATTGCACTAAAGTATCAAACAAATGCATACCTATGCACCTACCTAAACACGCCCTGCACAGCCAGAATTACACAGCACAGCAAACTCACGCACACTTACTATACCTACACTACACACAGAAACCTGCCCACCCTCCAGTCTATTCAATCAATTAAAAAAACAGACACACCCAGTGCTGCATACAATTCTATCCACACCAATTTATCCATTCTAATAAAACAGGCTCAATTTTCTTCACACAGCAATGTATCCAAATCACTAAAACACCTACACAGACAATGCCACTCACACACACGGATCTGTCCGAATCATTAAAGCGTGCGGACGCACACACACCCACATACGTGTAACGCTGTGTGATGCTGGGGGCAAAAGCCTTTGTGGTGCCGTAATCAGGCCCGGTCTGGTGTGTGATTTGGAAGGCTTGGGGCCACACTGAAGTGGTTATTAATCCTGCTCTCAGCGGATCGTGACAGGAGTGGGGGATGG
>JAODKL010000037.1:8046290-8056709 GCA_026780765.1 Petrocephalus schoutedeni
AGTGTGCGGGGGGTGGGGGGGGGCTATGCCAGGGGGAGATTGTTTTCTCCGGAGAGGCTGCTCTATAATCCCTGTAGAAACACAGAAAAGCACCCCCCCGCCCCCCTGCACACACTTATTACGTGCCCGAGAGACACTGTCCGTGGTACTGTACAATCCTCTGTAGAAGACACAGGGTCCCACATTCAGAACAGTATAAATATCCTCACGCAGTGCATACAAGGCAAGCCAATCACATATAAGATCTGCGAGCTAATTACACGTGGTGAAGTGAAGAGAACGGGCTTGGTTTTGTGGTTTTGTGACACACTGTGTTTCAAATATGGCTGATAAATAAGGTTTGACTAGAATGAAATTCATCACAGGACCCTAAGAGACAATAACACAATGGGAGTAATTCATACTCCCTAAACCCGACACAAAATCAGCCTATGGCTTTTTTCGCCTGGTCTTCAATGCGGGAAACGGAGCCAGATCATTTGGAAATTGTGGGACCGCTTAAGATCTCAACCTCCTGTGTAACAGAGAATCCAAGATCCCTTGATTCATGAAGCAAGTGGGTACGAGCTGGAAGAGACTGAAAATACGTGGGGGTGGGCGGCTGACCGGAGGAATGATGCGACAGGCTTCGGCGTGACAAACGGCGAGATCATTCCAGTTAAAAAGGAGGAGCAGCATCTGAAAAGGACACGGCAGAGGAAGCCCCCGCAGCCGCCAAGCCGCGAGGCACCAGCAATGCAGGAACTCCCCCTGCGCTTCTTATTCAGCCTTCCTCTCACCAGCGTGCTTTGACGTCCCCGGGGTGTGTAATGCTGAAATACACACAGACACGCCCCCATGCATGTGTCCTCAGCTCAGGCGTCATATCCTCCCCCCCAAACGCAGGGGACCCGGAGCGGCTGCCCCAGACGAGTCTGAATGACACTTCCTGCAGCTCTCCTTGATTGACAGAAAGTTATGCGAATGAGTGCGTGAGGGCGGGGCTACAGGTCCTGGGGTGCGTCACTGACAGGCCCTTTCATCTGCCCCTTCCCAAACCGACTCCACCCCGCCCCCTCCCCAGCCTTAGGAATGGGGGCCCTCATCACAACAGAACAGAACACATCTCCAAGTGAGAAGGTGAAGGAGGTTGGAAAGGAGGCGATAGGACCTCTGGGGCTGTCGAGGGTAAACAGCCGCCCCCCCCCATTATTCCCCCCTCCTTCCCCCAGTACATCCTCCCACCTCCCCACAGCCCCGAAACACCCTTCCAATTACGGAGAGAATATAATAAGAATCCCACACTCCAACGCTTTCAAGTGTGTCTTGGGTCTGCAGGGAATATGGGGAGAGTGTACCCCGCCCCGCCCCCCAAGGAGAAACCCCATGCTTTTTCACGGCTTCTCACCCCCCACACTCTTGGGCTCTTGCACCAGCAAACTGATAAACTGGTAACTGACTGAAACCTGTAAACTTTAGCGGGAATCTCCTTGTAACCGGCAGCCCCTGGGTCTCCCTGGCCGCACGCAGCGTCTAAGGGGCACCCGGAGCGGGCCCGTGCTGCCGAAAGTGCCGACTCCCAAATGCGATTCGTCTCCAAGCACCTCCGCAAGCGGCCTACCCTCCCACCGGGCCGGCGCTGAAGCAGACCGAGAGCGGCGTCGGGGGGGGGGCCAGCAACGCGAGTCGGTGCGGCGGGGCGTATAAACGCACCTTTGGCACCGCTGTCACCCGGCCGCCTATTAAACGGAGCACGGCCCCAAAACGCCTCCGATTCACGGCCTTGCCACCACGCGAGGTCCTACCAGCAAGGCGCACATACTGAGGATGACGCAGACGCTCCCAAGCACACCTTCCTCACACAGGCCTGATTTTACTAAGATGGTATTGGAAAACATTTATCCATTCATAAACATTAATTACTTCTTCCATTGCAGACTTTAAAAGCAAAGAATTTTTCATATTTTCAAAATACGAAATTACACGTACCAGGCATTTCACGCCGTTCCTCCATGACTGCTTTTAGTATTTATGGAGTATAATTGGCTTACTTAAATGCCATTTTGCAGTTCAATGTACAGACCAGAATTAACATAACTAAGTAATATAACAAGTAACATAACTCCTCCACAACAGCAATTTAAATCGAAACTAAAACACATAGCAGATAATGAATTGTCTATTCCTGTTGGGCTAGCTTATAATATTCTTCAATTTCTTTCTCTTCACATCACAACTGTTGTTTTATGCAAAAAGTGCAGATTTCGATTAATGTTTAGAACATCAAAAAGTAAGTATTGATAACCAAAATATTACTATCATATTCCAAAATCCCTGATATAAATTCACTTTTAATTTTACTCTACTATGATCTTCTTTTCATTCAAAACATTACCCTATAAAAAGCTAGAAAGTATTCCTGATGAAATATAAATCTAAATTTAAAGTAGTAATTAGTATTTTGGTACTGGTATACATACTGTTGCAGTTACATACATGTTCTTGATTTGGCATTTTTCAGATGCATATTTTTGGTATAACTTGCGAGCAGTTGGCCAAGTCAAGGCCCTAAGAAATAGAGAGGAAACATGGAATACTGTACAATACAGACAAGAAAGCTACTACAGTTAGCTTGTCTGTTGGATGAAATGGAGACTGGGAAAATGGCCAGCCCCAAACAGTATTTAAAAAATAAAAAAACAGGAGTTAACTGCGATAAACGCGAAGCCATTGTGGGTGCAGGGCGTGTGGTGTGTGCCAGACACAGCACACGGCGTTCCCGAAACAGAGACGCCACACGCATGTGCACGGAACCGCAGCACGCCTCTGCCCCGCCCTGCCCACTCAGCGAGTCATAAACGGGGAGGCCTGCACAATGAGAAGCACAGTCGCGAAAATTGGGGACCGGACGGATTTGCTGCATAATAAATCCTGATCGATGGATCCAGCACGCTCTGGCTAACCTGCACGCCCCACGCCAGGCTGCATTTAGGAGGACCAAGGTCCTGTTAATAGCTTTAGTGCAGCCACTGACACACACACACACACAGCGGAATGCTGCACATGCACAATCGCAAACACACACACTAGAAACAATGCAAGTTCACAGCAACAATTACACACATACATAGAGAGGAATACTGGGCATTTAAAACCACAAAAATGCACACTCGGACTCACTAACTGATGCTTCATCTGCATGGCTACACACACGCACCAGCACTGCACACAACTTAATACAAAACCCGCAACTCGGTCTCTGCTGATTTTCTGCTGGGAAAAAAAATTGCATGGACTACTTGAAGATTTCCCCGGAGGATAAAAGTACATCAGTGTAGAATGTGACAAAAGAAACAGAGGTTAAAAGATTATTCCTGTGTCTCTCACATGGTCAGGGAAAAATGTAATTAGTTTTGTTACATCACAATTTAAAGCCTTCACCCACAATTCTGCAGTGCAGAGCTGCAGAACGGCCAGGTCCCGACTCCGTAAGCATACGCAGGTCCAGCTGAAGTGGGACAGAAGATCACAGGCATGCATGCCCATTAAAAACCATAAAAAAAGTGAAATGTGATTTTGCAGGAGCGAGGGTTTTCTGAATGAGGTATTAAAAGGTAAGGAAGGTGACATCCTTGGACCAGAAAAACCTCAACCAGGACGAGCCAAGATCCCAGCATGCTTTAATGCCCAATATCAAACTGGGCACAGCAAAATACCACTCAGCTGCCCGTCTCTGGCAACACGAATGGTACATCAGAAGGGGATTTCAACTCCATCTTTTTTTTTCCTTTTTTCCTACCCTTTAATGAACCCTCTACCCACCCCCCCAAAAAAAATCTTGTACCCACCCTGCGCCCTTCACTCCCCTCCCCCATTCCCCACTAACAAACACTCTTCCCCCTCTGTGCTCAATGTACATAACAACATACTCTTTAGGATGGGGTGTGGGGGGGGGGGGCGGGGGTGTGCTCGCTCATTGCCATGACAACGTGATTGCTAGGCAACAGCAATCTCTCTTCCTGCTTTGTTGCCGAGCAGCAGTGGCAGTGACAGCAAGGCGGCGAATCGTGCCATCGCACGCCTGATCGGGGCCTAGGAAGGGAAATATGGGCGGGTGGGCTCCGGCAGAGCAACATGGATGTCGGGAACGTGGGGGGGAGCACATGACAGAATGGGGATCCTTAAAAATGATGGGGAGCGCATAACGAGTGCTGGACTGCTCTCTCTACAGCCCTGATGGGAGGCTTATACCATAAAATGGGTCAGTTCTCATAAAGCTCGGAAAGAGTCTGAACGCATTTCATTCCAAAAACAAATGTCTCCATCGTTTTTATGGTTGTTTCTGCACCTTCTGACCTCAGTTATCACAAAAGGGGTCAGCTCATAAAAACAGAAGGGGGGGGACTTAAAAATTAAAACTGTCCCATCAATATCACAAGCCATAGGGTGCTACATTTACATCCTCTGCATGGCTTAGAACAAAGAGAGCAGAGCAGATTGCCGGATCGGGAGTTCAAGTGATCCTTGTTGGTTCAGCAAAACGTGAAAATAAAAAAGAAACAAACAACAACAAAAAAACAAAACCCAGTGACCTTCACAGACCTAGACTGTATGCCCCCGCCCCCACATCCCCCACCCCCACCCACTGCTAGTTTGTCCATCTAGATAAAGGAGCGTCTGCATCCACATTCAGGCCTCCTTAACGTGGCCCATCCAGGTCGCCCCCCCCCTCCCCCCATGCCCCCCCCCCACATCCCTGCAAAACCAATTTCAGGTGCATGCGAGAAAGACAACCTCCAAAGCAAACAGCCACCGCCCCACCCTGCACTGTATGAAAAAGCAGAGGAGCAGCCATGAATTTTAATGCGGCTCCTCCTTTCTGCCGCCATCCAATTTCAGCAACAGAAATAAGTTAATAGCAAAAACGAGGGAGAAAATAGATAAATAGCACAAAAAATGAGAGAAAGAAGAAAATCTCATCTTCTGGTTGAATAATGCATCATTTTTCAAATAAAAAAAAACTGAGTGTGGGGGGGAGGGAGAGGGAAAGAGAGAGAGAGAGAGAGAGGGAGAGAGAGAGGGAAGGGAGGGGTGGAGTAAAAATTAAATGAAAAGAGAAGTGAAAAAAAGTGAATTCCATCAAAAGCTGCACTTCAGTCGTTTGCAGTGGTCTGCAGAGTAGGCGTAGACTGCAGAGCCAGGGCTGTCTAGACACAGTAACTGCTGTCTTTCTGACTCTTTAATAACACATGAATAATGTACAGCCACGACTGCATTATTAACGTTTTTTATTAATATTTGCGGTGCAATGCATCTCTCATATATATATATAAATATATATATATATATATACACAGACACACAGGCACACACTGTATATAATATTTGTTTATACATCTACATAAATACAGGCACCCACATTTGCCCATGTAAACAAACAATCGAGGATCAGTAGCATCCTTGTTCTCCATCTCCACACACACACACACACACGCACACATCTTATCACTCCCCCACCTCAATCTACTTCAGAATAACTGAGACAGTGCGATTCTTCATCCACGGTACAAAGAGGCATTGAAAGCCACAGGCTCGACACTGTGAATAATAAGGCCAGAATGTGCCCAAACGCGGCAGACGGAGATCAGGAGTTTCCCGGCCGAGGGCTTCACCGCGCCTCCTACCGACGTGTGTCCACGGAGCAGCGGCTTCCCCTAAACCTGCTCTTTATCGACCGGGATATCAAAGATGGCGAGTTTACTCCCCCATGTGGGTACCACGTCACATGTCAGCCATACATGGACCACCTAACACATCTGAATATCAAATGAGTGTGAATAAGAATCAAATTACTGCTTTCAGTCCATAGGAAACAGAAATATACTGTTGACATGTTAGCAATTTGGTATGTAATACCCTGTTATAATGTGAACTGTCACTGCCTATAGCCTGGGCCTCTCTCATATCAGGACAGTTATTAATCTGGGATTTACAGATGAAATGTATTAGAGGGTCTTAAGCACTGTATAAGGGCTGGGTGCAGAGTATCACAGGGAGCAGAGAGTTTCCCCTTTCAGCAGGGGTCCCAAGACACGCTCTCACAGAATGCAGGTTTGTGTAGTCAGATGCCAAGCTAGATAGAAGCTGAGGAGGAGATGCTCACGCTTGTGGTTGTTTTTGCGCTGGAAGGGCAGGGTGTGGCGCTCTGAGTCCTCCTCGCCCTCCTCATCCGCCAGGTGAGTGTGAGTGTAATGGTAGCTCAGGCCAGGCCGATTCTTATAGCGCTTCCCGCAGACTGGGAGTGGAAAGACAGACAGGCTATCAGAAACGCAGACAGACAGACAGAAATGCAGACAGAAACGCTGACAGACAGACAGACAGAAACGCTGACAGACAAACAGACAGGCATAAATGCAGACAGACAGACAGAAAATCAGAGAGACAGACCAACAGACAGAGAGACAGAATTGCTGACAGACAGTCGGAAAATCAGAGAGACAGTCACAAAAGCAGACAGACAGACCGCCCAACAGACAGACAGAAACGCAGACAGACAGACAGACAGACAGAAACGCAGACAGTCCGTCAGTAAAGTGGACAGACAGACAGATAGACAGACCGACCAACGGACAGACAGAAATGCAGACAGACAGTCAGAGTCAGAATATTAGTATTTTAGATATATATAGATATAGTATTTTGACCAGTGGTATCTGTACTTTTACTCAAGTAATGAAGTTGTCCACTTCTGCATTTCATAAGGGAACAATGACAACAGCCTAGGAATCAGAAAAGCAGACAGACAGACAGACAGACAAACAGAGGCATTCGGCCAATGAAATACCAGGCCGTCTAATGCGTCAGCAATGGAAATTCTATATCTCTAACTTAAAAAAAAAGCCATTCTGAGCTGGACAATACTGAAATTTAAAAAAGCAAATTAAATGGCATTCGAATGGACATTTATGCAGATTTCATAATCATATGTGATATTATTATGCATAAATTTCACTGACCAGTCATATGGAAATGTCTAAATTTCCAAACTTGTTTTCTAATTATTTACTAAAAGCCTCGCAACCTATATATCGACCATAGAATACTAAGCCTGTGAGTTATGTGGCTGTGCTAAATGCAATAATATTTGTCTAGGTTTCTGTGGCCTCTCAAGACCACAACTGTCAGAGGGACAGCGATGTTTGTTCCCGGCTCTGAGGTACTCACTGTCACAAACGTAGGGCTTGTCTCTGTCCTCCATGGAGGCTGGTTCCTGTCTTTTCCTCATCCCTCCAACTCCACAGGCCTGCAGAGAGATCCACGCACACTAAAATCTTGACATTTGCAGCTCTGAGAACAGTCACAAATAGCAAAACTCACATTAACCAAATAGTATAGCTGCCCTGTGTGCCATACTACAGAATTCTACAGTATACATGACAGGATTAGCCCTCCGTTATATAAAAATCAAGGATTAATGCACAATGAGAGTAACACAGGGTTTGCCAAGGTGTGAAAATACAAAGGCCGGTATCTACTGCTAGTGGATTCTGGTCACTTGTGCAGAGACACTAGCTAGACTCGTTGCATAACCGCAGCTTTTTTAAAAAGTTGCATCACCCGTCCAAGACACTGTCCTCTAGAAGAAGTTGTGCAAGCAAATTTGCAAATATTATATTTGGTGGTTTCAGCATCTGACTGTGGACGAAGCACAGCAGTGTAGTGACACACACAGATACAGAAGTGTCCGCATTTAACACCAAAGCAAGGGCAAAGCACAGAGATGAGGTTTGGGGTTGGGTGTGTAAACAGCGGTCACATGCCGGTAGATTAGAACAAAGCGAGCTGGACAGACGCGCACAATTTGTTCTCTAATTTGAGGATGTGCCTTTAACTTCACGCCAAAATTTGCTGCCAGCAGGATTTCTGCCCCTGAGAGATGCAGCAGTGTTTCTAAATGGTATCACATTGCAGTCACAGAGTCATTCGATATTCGACCAAAACGGATCCAGCGCAATACGGACGGAGCCCATGCTGACGCGGTGGAAGATAAAGAGGAAAAGAGGCCTTCAGTGGAAAAAGCCCCCTGGACCGACTGAGCTCAAAAACCTTGCGATTTATCCAGAAACTGCACAGATGCTAACTGCTAAATGGCTATTTATGCTAACTTATGTTATCTTGTACGGCTTATTATTCAGGATGATATTATTAACATATCTAACATTAATGCATGCTAAAGGAACAATTAAGAAACAAATATATGCATATTAGTTTTCCCGAATCCTTATGCATTTGATGAAAATTAGACCTTTATACGAGGTCGCACGTGACGTTTAGCATATAGCTAATCCTACCATCACTGTTCTCAGTCCACTTATTAAAGGAGCTATTGGAATATTGACTGATCTGACTGAAAGACAAACACACTTCAGACTGATTTAGAGCCAGAGCGGCACTGTGAGAGATGTGGCCCGGCATTCGGTGGCTCCCGCTCCTCAGCCACATTCATTCAGAGCCAGAGCGGCACTGTGAGAGATGTGGCCCGGCACTCGGTGGCTCCCGCTCCTCGGCCACATTCATTCAGAGCCAGAGCGGCACTGTGAGAGATGTGGCCCGGCACTCGGTGGCTCCCGCTCCTCAGCCACATTCATTTAGAGCCAGAGCAGCACTGTGAGAGATGTGGCCCGGCACTCGGTGGCTCCCGCTCCTCGGCCACATTCTTCTATTGGTCTCTCTGTCCCAGCAGATACGGAGAAAACATTAATTTCCCCACTTCACTCAGAGCTAAGGCCACAATATTTTTAAAGATTCTCAATGGGTGGCAGAGTCGATTGTGAAATTATTGGAGAGGGGAGGGATCTCATTAGGTATCTGCCGTGTGCTATACGGATGCTTTATGGGACATGTTATTCCATATAGTAACATGGGTAACGGTGGCAACCGCAGCCAAAGAGACCACAGCTGGGTCTCACCCTGTCCGGGGACACACTGCCGGCTTTTAAATGTATAGCTTTGGGTGCTCTAAATGATTCAGTCCCATTTTAAAATCACTTGAGAATTTCTGAGTGCCTCAAAATGTTACCTCCAATTCTGTTGCCCTGACGAAGTAAAAAAAGAAAAAAAAAACTGATTAAAACCACCATGAACACAACTTCTAAAAAGCCACCAACTCAAATCCCTCAGGATGCAAGCTGCCAGGTTCCCCTCAGCATTTTTACACTGGAGGTTCGGGGCGTAAAAGGAAGCCATTTTGAGCCAGGATTCATCAACACCATCCTCTGCTGCACAATGGGCAGGGGCCGGTGGCTAACAGTTGGGCTGTGACAGCTTTATATATATTTTCTTATTTCTTCCATGTTTGGGGCATGGAGGGGGGCACAAACCGCAGCCGGGTAGCGAGTAGGAGTGATAAGGAACAGCACTCTGGCTAAGCATCTGCATAAAGCCTGACACTGTCACTCCACTTCCCACTGGTGAGAATCCCGCTCATTCGTTTCCACGGCGTCAGCGTTTAAACCGCGGCTTCCGCGCATTCCGGCGGCCGCGACAGACGGGCCCTTTCATGGAGTTCCACTGAGGGCGTTCGGTCATAGCCTCTCAGCATTTTCTTAGCCAGGCAGATTCGTGGACAAGGGAGGGTTAAAACATTAGGCTACGGGGGCGATCTCACCACTGTGAAGGATTAACCTTCACGTAAAAATTGATCATTTAGATTGCACATAAGTCCTGCTACAAACCAATGCTATTTTCGAATGTGCTTTAGGTCGCTTTGGCTTTTAAACTGTTTTTCAAAAATGAATTAAGTATTTTTAAAGAATTCTCTCATCCTTGATTTGGCATTTGTTAAGTGAGAAAAAGGAAGGTTTATATACAGTATAAGCACAATGGTGTTACAGAGATTGAAAAAATACCAGTGACTTAATATATTTTACTCTCCACATCCAATACAAGAAAAAGCTAATATCTCCCATTTACGACAGCGGTTGGAGAAAAGTACGAGACTTCTGTCTGGGAAGCCTTTGGAAATATGCTGGTGAACAAAGTTAATGTGATTTAAAAATATATATCTTTAGCCAGAATTCTGCTTAATGTGAATAAAAATTTGCAGCTTAATAAAATGCAGAGGAGGCTCAGTGCGAGTCACATGTCCTTTGGAGAGAGAGTGAACGGCAGGAGTGCTTGCGCACCACGATCGAGTGCCCGCGGGAAAATGGGGGAAAGGCTCTCTTACCCGGCCTTTGGTGCGATTCTTACGTTTCGGTATGTCGTCCTCCATCTCCTCCACGTCGAGCTCGTGAGGGAAATCCCCTACCAGCAGCTTCTGCAAGAGAGCAGAGGGAGCCCCCTTTCAGCAGGGGTTCCAAGACACGCTCTAACATAATGCAGATTTATAAATATATATAAATAATATATACCTCAAAATTAATCACACACACATAAATA
>JAODKL010000037.1:8061726-8082815 GCA_026780765.1 Petrocephalus schoutedeni
TAAAAATGTATACATGCTGTACATATTCTATTGCACCACACAATACTTCTTCAGGGAAGACTAGACTTGCCACTCAAACCAGACATCAAACATCAGAAGAACAAAGGCCCTCCGTGCACACACAGCCCGTCAGAACCCCACCCCCCCGCACTGAGACCGCGGGCCGAGAACGGAGCAGGATCCACGGAAAGGGCAGAGTGAGGCCTCTTGCTAAACCAGAGGTTAATGGAAGGCTTGTACACGGTGTAATTTATGCATTATGCATAAACACCGTGGTGATTACACGAGTCTGCCAGCTAGCCCGAAAGTCTCAGTCTTTTTCAGCTTTGCCCACCGGGACGGGAGCCGAATGGTATGCCAAAACAACTCCTGCAGCCCTCAGGTGGACAGAGGACTGCACGAGGCGGGGTGAGTCCGTGGCACTGGGGCTCTGTGGATGGTGGTCTGACCACTGACTAGGAAGAGAGGATTTAGGCTCAGGCAGGGTGACAAGCCACACTGAGAGCCGAGTATGTACAAGAGAAGTCACTGATCTATATACAGAAATGTATAAATCATGGTGGCCAATAATTCATTTATGAACAACTTACGGAAAAATTATCTTCAACCATTTTCAGCAGAGGACAGACTTTTCCTGCACTCATGTAGGTATGGTTGCAGATATCCACGCACACACACACACACACACACAAAATGCAAAGCAGTCTCCTGCCTCTCCACAGTCACCCCCCATTCCAAGGCGCAGTGATCAGAGCCATTGGAATAAGTCAGTCTCTCAATAATAAGTTGACAGCTGTAGAAAATGGCTGCTTTGAATTTGGTCGCTTCTCCAGCAATCTCATTACAGTATGCCTCGGCCGTTCGTCCTTGAAAGCTTAAAAAAAATAATAAAAATAATGAAAGGTTTCGGGTTAGAGCACGAGAGGGAATGGGATGAGGCGGCGTTCGTCCCTGAAACCGGGCCGACACGGAGGATGCAAACCGATTCGCCAGCAGCGCGCTCCCACGGCGGCGCGCACACCTGGCCACCGTCACAGCGCATGCGCCCCATCCGGCAAGGTGTCGGGTGCGAGGATTCTCTGGGCCCTATATGCCAGGCGAGACCGGGCGTGTAATTACTGACTTTACTGCCATATGCTGGCTTTTACACGCCACTTTTCTGTATTTGAGTCTGAATCCACAATATGAATTTTAAATAAGGAACAACGAGCCTATGGTGCCTCCGCGGCTCAGAGGAGAACAGCAACGGAGAGAGTCGGTTTCCATTGAGCAGAAAAAGGAGGAAATACAGAATCACGACACTGGCATATAAAACAAACACTCCGAACCGCTACGCATTTCCTCGCACGGGAAACTAAAACAAGCCTTACTTCTCCCCCAGTCTTGAAGTCTCGACAACAGACAAACAGACATAAGCAACCAGCGGAAAACAAAGAGCACCCCCCAAAAGCGCACATAGCCAGGAGCGCCGTGAACTTGCGGGAGACGGGGCCGGCCCTCCGAGGTGGCGCGGCCCGCACCCTAACCCGCGGCCGCCTGCATAACCTACTTTTCTCTGGCTTTAAAGAGGCCGGGGATTTAAGGGGAAGGGCTTGCATTTTCAGCCGTCAGCTCTCTCTGTTCCATATCTGCACCATTCTTTTGAGAGTTTATGAACTTAATCTCCCAAAAACTTCATCTCCTTGCTCCAATTAGTTACAATTAACATTCTGCCTGCTGTAAAAGTACCGGTGAGCTCCCCCTGCAGGCCAAAGGGGGTTAACGGGTGAATGGGAAGCCAACATTCTGCCAGGCTTGATGCTGTTGAAAATCAGTCTGAACACAGGCGCTGCTTATAATAATCAAACTCACATGTTAATTTATAGGACACGCACATACAAAAACACTTTACGAAGCACCGTCTGAAAACCAATTACCGAAATAAGTGCTAACAACACATTATTAAGAATAATTTGCATATTCTGCCACCTGACTAGATCTAGGTCTACATATCTATTAAAGTCATTGTGTAACCTATTGGGTAGGAAGTGTTATAGTGATTCTTTTCCCACTAGCCGTGTTTATTGTTCTTTCTGTGCAATCCAATGCACATCTAAGGTACAACAGCGGTACCCTGACTAGCATGTAAATCCCGCGAGCTTACAGCTACACATTTAGATCTCAGACCACTATTCCATTGACAGTGGAGCTGCACAGATGGTCACAGGCAGGATGGCTAGGTGTGCAGGCTGCACAAGAGCAAATAAAGACAGAGTATCTAATGGCCTTAGTAATAAAAAAATAATAAAATAAATAAAAAAAAACACAACAGCTCCCGACTGTGCTCATAAGCCTCTGGAAAATGCCACTGGCCGGGGCAACAGCTTTTGTGAGCTTTGCCTTTTGGATATGCAATCTGCACGCCCATCCCCCACGTCTGCAGATTAGACTATGCAATATCACCCCCATCCACAGCCGTGCACACCCCTCCCCTCTCCATCCCTCTCTCTCAGTACCCAGTGAAATGATTTCTCTCTTTTTTTTTTGTATCCTGCCTCTACAGAAGTGCCTTTGCCTCTCCCTCTGCACTCTAAAGATAGCTGCCACGCCGAGGAGGGCTGATCTGGGGAGGAGACGGCTGTAGCCGGAATCAGAAGCATACTGCCCCCCCCCACCAGAATCTCCCATCAGACACCCCCACCTGCAAAAGTTAGTGCCCAAAAAACAATCACAAATCACCGCTTCTCAAAAACCAGACAACCCTCAAATAGTACCAGTTCAGAGAGGAGTATACCGATGCGGCCTATAATACCACTGGAGTTCACGCAGGATGGTTTTCTATAGCAAGCTTGTGTTGTCTATCCACCAGCCTCACATTCCTTAAAGGTGGAGAGGCGAATGCTACAGCTATGCAGCCCGGTCATCCGTGAGCTGTATATATTCACAATTCCCAGCTAGCATGCGGAATCGTAACCTGCGGTGTTGTGCCTCTAACGTACGTACGAGCGTGCATTCCTCCCCACAAGCTCTGAGAAGCACATCTAAACCACTGCTGGTAATAATATTTACATTCCCGAGACGCTGTGCAGGCTCGCAGGCGAGACTTGCGGCCTCTTCGCCCGCCTCCAGCCAAGCTGGGGAGATTCCTAGGCACGGCCCCGGCATGGATGTAGCGAACGTTCCCATGCCAACGCCGGAGAGACGGCCGTGCCTCTACAATGCCTGATTCTGGGTCCGCGCAATGGGTAAGTTGCTACGGTTTTCGTTGCAGCGTAACAGAGATTCTGCTGGAGAGGCATATAAGCTAAGGTGAGGGTCTAATGTAAAATAATATGGTGAGTCAGACAGGTGGGGTGCAGCAGAGTGAGAGGGGAGGGGTTTGCACCCCTACCAATTCCTTTTTTTTTTCTTCTATATTCTCCTCAGATTCTAAGGATTCCGGAAAAAAAAAAGAAAATGGCAGACGGGCTGTCAAAGCCGGTGGAATAAAATGAATATTTCTTCCCCCTGCCCCTTAATAATGTTCTGGAATTGTGCGTGAGGATCCGTCCGCGTAATTGGAACAGTGGAGTAGCTATAAATCTCAGCTGGGAGACCTGCATTCCATACGAGATTGCCATCCACCGATGCTGCACTTGCAAACGGACAGTGTGGAATGAGTGTGCACTCGCACGCGTGCACACACACACACACACACACAAAAACAAGCATCCGAAAACATGCGACTATTCAGCAAGCATCACACGTATACATACTTAGAGAGGCTCGCAGACAGTCGCACATACATTTATATGTATTTTAATGCTGCATGATTGCATTTATTGCCAGGAAATCCCCCCGCCACCCTTCCACAGACACACACACACACACAGTGCTTAATAATGCTTCCTTCTCCCTCGGCGAGAGGGCGGCTTTCGTCCTTGTCGCGCGTGCAGCAGCAGACAGTATCTCTTCCGCCGGCAGACAGTGAGTACGGTGACCCAGGCACCGCTCTGAAACGCAATCCAGGTGAGGCCGCTGCAGCAGTCTGCGCGGCTGCAATGACATGCACTGCAGTGTGGCCCCTCGGCCGCCGCGCGGCCCCGAGTGCCGGCCCCGAGTGCCAGCCCGGAGCGCGGCGAAGAAAAACTCACGATTTGGGCCAATTATTTGCTAACAGAAAAGTGGGGAAACTAGCAGTTAGCAAGTTTTTAATTATTCTCTCTGCTCTACTTTCCCTCTGTCCTCTCTCTCTCTCCATTTTTCTATTTTTGTATTTTCTACTGGCACTTTGTGACTTCCTCTTCACCCAGCACTTCTTTCTCCCTCTCTTTAACTATTTGACTTCAAGAATATGTTCATGAAACAAATACTGGCTGGTTAGTTCACAGTTCTAATCCTCCACTCATCCATCTGTCCATACATCATCCATCCATCCATCCATCTGCCTTACATCCCCAGAGCCAGGATCCTTTTCTCCCTATGTCCTTCACCTTCAGACATTTCCACGCTGGTTCCTGCATGCACCAGCCCCGTCCTCGATAGCTTAGGACCCTGTTGGCCTAGAGTCATGTCTCCAAAACACAAGTCGACCAGTCGATGTGATATAAAAGTAATGGTGTGAGTGGTAGTGGAGGGGGGGGGGGGTGTTCCCTGTCCCCCAAACTGCTTTGAGACTAGTCCACGCGCAACACTTAATGCATCCAACTTCTGATCGCTCGCTGTGATCGAATGACTGACACAAAGTTGGCGAGCTTTTGGAGAAATAGGTCACAGAGCTAAAAATACCTCTCCATGTCTCCACTCTCTTCATAAGGACAAAAAAGCATGTGCTCTGAAGGAAGAGGCACCAGGGGCCTTTCGTCACAGCGCCGCCCCGGTGGTTTAAATAAGCAGTCTTTTTAACATTGTAGATGATGGCGGAGGATGGGGGGGGGGGGGCAAAAAGATAAAATAAGGCAAAGAACAATCTAGATGAGGGAAAAGCTCAGGTTCCAACATGTTCTGCAGGCTAGCAGCGCTAACATCACCTAAACGTGGAATAATATATAACCCCCCACCCCCCTTTCAAATCAGTGAGGCAAGACAGAGTAACTACTAGATCAGTCAGCAGACGGCATCCTGCTCGGAACAAAGTGTCACAGAGAGCAAGGAGAAGTGAGAGACAGAGGAGACGGACAGACTGAAACGATAGAGAGCAAAACAAAGGCAGAGGGGAAGAGACAGCAGTGAAGGAAAGGATGGGAGTGAGGGAAGGAAAAATCAGAACAACAGAGGGGGAAAAGAAAGACAGAGGAAAGGGAGGCAGCGAGCAAGGGAGGGGCAGAGGATGAGGGTGGTGGTGAGGGGGACAGGGGCCCAGAGAAATATAGGTGTTACAGAGAGGGAGAAAGAGAGGGAGAGTGGGAGAGAGAGAGGAAGAGAGAGAGAGGGAGAGACAGAGAGAATTCAGACCAAGGAGGCATTTTGAATTAACTAGGAGAGTCAAGACTGAGAGGGTGAGAGAGGGAAAAGAGATGGATATGTGGATATGGGGAGATTAATGGGGCACTAATCCCATAGAAGAGGGTTAAGGAAGGCTTGGTGGAACACGGCTGATTTTCAGGACGTCTTCCTGCAGACTGGTCAGGCAACAGAAGACTCAAGCATGCAGCTTCTGGTCAGAAGCACCGAGCTAGGAGCTCAGAAGCTTCTCCTGAGCTCACTTTCCTCCAGCTCAGATAGTATGAGTGGGCTTGGGGGGGGGGGTGAATGCTCTCAGCATATCGGCCAGGATCCGAGCCTTAGCCCGCAAGCGGGGCCAGCAAACACAGCGGCATCGGCTAATGGCTGAAGTTGTGGTAGATCTAAGGTGGTGGTATAATAGCTGTTGTTACGGGCTTCGTGGTAATATTACATTTTTCTGTCATTTTGACTTTCAAATTAAGGTTAATGAGGACAATATACTTCCATGTGCAGTTTCTAGACCCGACTTAATAAAGAGAAGCCAATTAGTTTAGCCAACCCATGCTGTGTACCTGACAGCGATAATACTGTCCGCTGCATTAAATGTTATCCAAACCCGACAATAGTGCCAATTTGCTGGGTGTTTTTCTGGCGTATTTAATCTTCGTGAATCTGATTGATTTGCCAGACATGGAATTTCAAGGGCGTGAGGCATCCATTCCTCTCCCAACTGGAAGGGGCAGTTAGGCAACGACCGGCGCATCCATGCGGGATACGGGAAAGTGCCCCACATAAAGCGATCAGCAGATCAGATTCTGAGGAAACCCACAATTTGACACCGATACCCAAAACGACAGATAATTTAACATACCGCTTTATAAACTTACATTTATCTACCTATCGCTACTCCCCCGCAAACATAGTTATCGGCAAAATGACAAAAAACCGCTTTGGTGTTGGCCACCCGAGGGACCATGCTGATGATGTGGTGAGATTCACTTTCCTGAGTAATTATTTAAAACTACACGTAGCGTGTAACTTCTTAGAGTTGCCTTCCAGATATATACCCAAACCCACAGCCGTCCAGGGTGGAGAACATGTAAATATGCCAATTACTAGATAACACGGAGCCATATTAAGTTAGTCTGTTTAATCCGTTACAAATAAATAAACTGATTAATATTACAGATGAAGCAACAGTTTGAGGTTAAAAAAAACAGTGCAAGTGCAATCAGTGCACTGTTTGCAAGTTCACTTTTGCTTTCGCCTAATTGACCATCATATTTCTGGTTTTGTTTTTTAATGTATTTGTATATGAATGAAAATACCGACACCCATTCACAGCTCTGGCAACTGCAAGTTGTCACCCAAAATCATTCTGAATACTGCCTATAATCCCACTCAGAGCCCATTAAGACGCGTACATGCTACTTTTCAAGATAGGCAGGAAATGTCGCCAATCTGAATTTGTTACAGCCCCGTGACAGCGGCTGAATCTTTGCATCGCAACACACACACACACACACACACACAAATCCAGGTAACATCTGCTCCGCTGCCACAGCCAGAATGCCGGCTTTCTTTGTTACAAGTAGACATTCCAGACGCAGTTTAATTGGCACAGCCCACAAAAAAAATCATCGACAAAACAACTACGATCATTTATGGCAACTGGAAAAGAAAGTCCTCTCGGTTGAAGCTACATCTTATTACAGTGACAGAGGCAAAGCCACTACTTGGCATCTAGCCTGTGCTGGCAACTGGCTGCCGCACGCTCATTTTTTCCCCTACGATGGTCTGCACAAAGGATCGGGAATCCAGTGTGAACTTGACGGAATGTGCACCAGCGTAGCCCCGCTGCATTCGTGCCTAGGCGATTAAAGGCGAGGGCAAAACGCGCCATACTGGCCCAAATCACTAAAGTACAAAAAAAAAACATTTTCCGATATCGGACAAAATTTGCTCACGTTGCCGTAATTGTTAACAGTGAAATAAAAACTCGCCGATACGCACGCAGAAGCGCCGCAAATGACTTTTCCGCGCTGCAAAAAAATAAAAAATAAAATAATAATAATAGTAGTAAATATATGTAGATATATCACAAGCAAGGACGTTACTATCTTCCTTTTGGCAGAGATAAGCCAGGGAGCATAGGGGCTGGATAACGGAATGTTTGTTTCCTGTCCGATTTTGCTACCTGTTTATAGTCTAACGCCATTCACAGGTAAGCCGAAAATGCACATTCTTTCAGTACTTCTGTTCGCATCCACGGCAAGCACACGACAATTTCAGTCTCCAGTGATCAATAGGCTATATGAGCACTAAATGCCGGCTCACCTAAATTGTAGTTTAACATTCCTCCATATCTCCGATATGCATAGCTAGCTAAGCCAGTGGACAACGATCGGCGAACGCGCAATTATTTCATATATCTGAAACGTTCCCACTAAAATACAAAATAGACCGGTTGTTACTTTCTGCTCTCGTCCCATAATTATTTAAATCGCCATAGTTACGTTTCCACCGCTGCTTTTAGCACTTTTAACGATTTTCAAGTGTTTCTTAAAAATAATAAAATAACTGACAGCATGAAATACTTGTAAGAAACATTTACCCAAAACATCCAAGAAAATGTCGCTACTTACGATTTCAGGGGATTTTGAACGACTGTGGCCATTTTGATATAGTATGATACAATGTAACACTGCAGATCCCGGTATTGTACATGTAATATAGCAGCAATTTTCAATTTCATTCATTCTCTGGGGCTGCGGCTAGAGCAGGTAGCCAATAGGAGAAGGACTGTTTATCTACATTTTTCGGGATATGTAGTCCATAAGCAGACTGGTAGGAAGGGTGGTGGCGGCTAATGTACTACAACTACCAGACTCCCATGCACTTCACAGTATAGCGGTGTCGCCTTGGACTTGGATAAGCCTGACTATCTACTGTAATGTCAAGGTTGGGCCACTGGACTGTCAGTCTGTATATGCCGCTTTAGGTAAAAAACGGGGTATAACGGTTTTTTTTTTCAAATTGCAAATACAGAAATTGTTTTAAGGCCAAGATTGTTTGCAGTGTATTAAATTACATTAAATTACTATAAAATCTATTACTATAGGCAAATTAGGATATATATTGTTCATAATGTAACTTCTACGAACGTTCGTGTTCTGCATTTATTTATTATTTTGTGATTAGGCCTGTTTTCCTTATGTCACCATGTTTATTCGCTTAAGTAGATGTACTGTACCAGTCAAAAGTTTGGACACACCTACTCATAGAAAGGTCTATTTCTACTCTCTACATTTTCTACATTTTAGAATAATTATAAAGACATCAAAATGATTAAAATAATATATATGGAATTATGCACTGGCCAAAAGAGTATTTTAAAAATGTTGGAGGGGGCAGCTCTATGGTTTGGGACTTAGAAGGCTGCCAGTTCAGATTCCGTGGTCAACATAGTGCCATCATTGGGCCCTTGAGTGTGGCCCTTTACCCCAATTGCTCCCGGGACTGGCTGCCCCTACTGTCTCCTCTACACCAGTTTCTTGAGGTAGCCTCCTAGGTTGCTTTTCCTGAAGGAGGTCCCATTTATATGCTGATTTATTGGCTTATTGGCTGTTTTTCCTTCACTCTTTGGTCAAACTCCTCCAAAACCATTTGTAGATCTGGTGGTTAGGTCATGCGATGAAACACCATCCCTCCCCTTTGCTGGCAGCTTTGCGTGTCCAAACTTTTGACTGGCCCTGCATATGTATAATGAACAAAAACATGGCTTAAAACCAGGGACTCCTCACGTATATTCCACAGTCTGCGAAAGCCTGCACATCTGCACACCTACTGACAACCACTGGCTACCTTTGGGCCACCAGATCCCATTGCATATGTTCACTGTGTCCACTGTGTTCACCACGGTCTATATCACAGCTTACCAGCCCCACACTTCACTCCCACTAAACAATTATATGGATAGCTGCTGGGAGACAGAAACAAATGATAAGTTACAGCTGCCTGCCTCGAGATTTACTTTAGGCAGCCGCATATAGAGATAATGTAGAGTTTGAGCTCTTATCAATCAAAGCCTGATTTACTCAGACCAGCCTATACCACCTAACATAGACAGTCAGCTATAGCTCTATTCCTTAACATGCATTTCACTGTTATTTATAACATAACAATATTGACGTACCCGGCAGCAGTCTGATATATGGACGTCTTTTAACGGGTGTAAAAAGAATCTTTTTAGTTGCTTATCAGACCGAAATCCTGAAGGAAGCCGTTCAGAAAATATTCATTTGTAACTGTAGATTAAGGGTAATGTTAATTAAAGTTATCATTCAGCGTGAGAACAGTAAATTAAAAATGGAATGATTGTGCAACCTTGTGGTGAATCATTCTATTTTATCTACCATCCGTTTGCTACCACACAAACCCCTGTCTGACAGATCATGAGCATCCTCTCCATTAACTGTTTATACGGGAATGCCAGTCTCTAATAAAAAGTTATTCATAAATGCAAAGCCCTACAAAATGTTGACATGATACATGTAATGCTCCCTGTAAAATCGTTTCAGATTGGTATATATAAAAATCAGCAGCTTTTCAGCCAATCATAATATTACCCTCACTTTATCTGCTAAAGATTTTACGCTCAGCTTAGTCAGTAATCGATTGCAAAGTAGCCTCATTTTGTCATGTAAAACACCAGTAAATTACATTCAGTCAAACCAACTGAGATATGATTTTAAATTAACGGAACAAATATATACCGTGGGCGCAGCCTTCAATCTGCCGCCCCACACAGGCCGGCGTGGAGAACAGAATCATTGATGCACTTTGGCTTTGACCTTGGTCACAACTTACACCTTGCTGTTAGCAAGCAAGCCCACTATTTCTGTTTTCTATAATGTTAGCATGCCCAGGGGGGGTTGGGCAGCCAGTTGACCTTGGTCCCCCAAAGGTTTTTTATTTTCTCCCTACTTGGGAATTTTTGGTTCCTCTCCTCTGTTGTCATCTGGCTTTCTCTCTCTCCCTCTCTCTCTTTTCTCTTTCTTTGTCTTTTCTTTCCACTGTTTCTGTATTATTCTTTCTTAATGATGCTGTAATGTATCCCAACACACCTATCTAACTTGCCTTCAGGCGACTACTGTGATAGGCGCTATATCAAAATATTTTGAATTGAATGTACAAGATAAACAAAAAAAGTCAACCCATGGAGAAGGCATTTTTTTAAATCTTATTTTAGAAGCTGCGGGGGCCATTTACAACCACCCCGTGACACAGACTATTAATAGAGCACTACTAACAAATATTTAATGAAGAACGTTAGCAATATGGAAAGATTCTTCATCTGCTCGAAAGGCTGGAATAAAGAACAGGAGAAAACTCAGGAGTCACAGTTTTTTCGGTCATCGATTGTCAAATATTCTAACCACAAGGCCCTACTGATAACATCTAGTCAGTGACAGTGGCACACCGGTGGGTAATTTTCTTCGACCGGGTCGTCCCTTTGACGGCCCTTTACGGACCAAACCACGTTAAGGCCTATCTGATATAGATCGAGGGCAGGTGTTGGAGAAACCCTGTTTTAGGATGGGTCAGAGTATCAAGGCATGCAGCAATATCAATTAATGGATGCAAATTTTAAGATTGTTAACAAGTTACGTAACATACATTTTAAGAAAATACTGGGGATCTTTTATCGCTAAATGATGTGGCTGGAGTTTGTCAGGATAGCCCGTGAACCCCCTGTTCAGCGTCTCCGTGGCGTGGAGCTCGGCTGCGATGTGTCGTCCCGCGAACAGCCGCTGGGTGGCGCCACTGCCCCGCGGAGAGGCAATCGGCGGCGCGCCGCGCGCACACGGCGATTCGCATTTTCCGCGATGTCGAATGTTTTTGTTCCTGGTGCGATGGCTTATGGGAGATAATCATGGAGACCGCGGCTGCGGGTCCGGCGTCCGCTTCGCACGGGGAGTCTGTCAGCGGCCTTGGCGTGCGCTGTTAGTGGGGGGGAGTGCACGATGTCGGAGCTGCTGCTGAAAGAGATGGACGAAGTGTCCCTGGGTGAGCCGAAGGAGGAAGGGGACGGAGGAGGAGGAGGAGGAGGAGGAGGAGGAGGAGGGAGCGAAGGACGGAGTTTCCTGCTGGTGGACGAGCACGAAAACCTGCAGGTAAAACAAAACAAGCAGAAAACTTACTTGGGGAAGTTCCTCCGGTAACATGCCGAGGGCGCCCGGGTAACGTAACGCGCTCAGACCGGCAGCGAACGCTTCGCCTGCAGCGCTGAGTTATGGTTGTTATTGTTATTGTTATTGTCATTGTTATTATTTATGCTCCAAAGTTCTAACAGCCGCACGTCTCGCCACTTAAGGTGCTGGTATCGGTGGCCCGGGCTCGGTTAGCCGGGTGGCTAACGGCTAATGACTTTCGGCGTTTTGTTTAGTGACGCTTAAAACGACGTAACAACTTTTCGCGACAGTTACCAAATACACGCGTGGTATTAAGTTATAAAATGGCCGTAGCGGCTAGTTAGCTGGGGACGAGACACCTGGGTCTTATCTGGAGCCGTCGCGTTGCTGTTGGGGGCGTAATGCCTCCTAAGTGCATGTGGGTTTCTTAAGGAAATGAACTTGTCGCCGCTCTTTGTTGCATTTTAGGAAGATATGCATCTGATCTGTTCTGTCAGCAGCCTCCTGTGCTTCGGGAATAAAACCCACTTAAACAATGTCCCGGAATACTCCCCCTTCCCAATGTGAATAAGGGGAAGGTACACATTGCATTTAAAACCAGTCAGCTGATTTTATCATAATCAATAAAAGGAAATCTATATGTGGCGGCCACATAACACTGAACTTTTTCCTTGGCTGAAATCATTGTGCTCTTTTTAAAGAAAAAAAGCTTTTTTCCCCACCTCCAGATACTTAGATTCAGTGCATGCTTATACAGAGCATTTCAGAGGCTTGAAGGATTAAGTAATATTTTAAGTAAATGTAGTTTGATAATCCATTCCTCGGATGGGGTTTAGACCCCTTCACCTCCTGGAAATATATATGTATAGAAGTCTTAAGCAGTCAAAGGAAATGTTAAAAGCTGTTTATCTGGGTAGTCAGTGTATATTTGCCCAGAACAAAAAAGACACAGTTTAACATTAAAGCATACGCAAATTTAACAACACAATAAAAACAAACAAGAATCTATTGTGTCCTCCAAAAAGTCAGATATCTCCTTGGATGGCAAGAAGGACACTGATTAGGTTCCCAAACCTCTCCTCAGGGGCACCTCAGGAATTCCTTGTATTTGTTTAAGGAATACAAATTGATTACCTTAATGAGTTAAATAATTACCGAGTTATTGATTAGCTATGTGTGCTAACTAGGTGTGCTAGTGGTCAAGTAAAAAAAATTGAATGGTTGCTGATACAGTTAAGCTGACCGACTTTGATAGACGTATCGTACTTTTGAGTCTGGAACACATCAAGTCAGTTTGTTCTGTGTCCAGCAGAGTCGGACACAGGTGGTCACTGTTGGAGTTAGCAACATCAGTGTGCTAGTGTGTTCTGGCACAAATTTTCACAATTGACGGGAGCCAATAGCAGCCAGCATCAGACAACGAGTACCGACCGTTCCTTAGTCTTGGTCGTTGCTAACGTTTTGCCATCACCTTGGTGTGTACCTAGTTTTACACCAACATGTAGATCATGTAGCCCCTTGGCCTACCGTTTCCAGATGCTCTGGGGTCAGATTGACCCCAATCACTGCATAAGGGTAAAACATAATTTTCTTTGACTGCCTGTTACTTCTGCATAGTGCTGTATAATTTTCCGTTTGACCTGCAGGTTCGCGATGAGGCGGAGTTCCTTCGGAGGTTGGACTGCCGTGGGGTCACTGGTGTCAAAGTGCTCTCCATCTTCGGTAACACCGGCGACGGCAAGTCGCACACCCTCAACCACGTCCTGTTCAGCGGGGAGGAGGTGTTCAAAACGTCGGCTCAGCAGACCTCTTGCACAGTCGGGGTGTGGGCGGCCTATGATCCAGCCACAGGCCTCGTGGTCCTGGACACGGAGGGTCTCCTGGGAGCCTCCAGCAACCAGAACCAGCGCATGCGTCTGCTGCTGAAGGTGCTGGCCGTGTCGGACGTGGTGGTGTACCGCACGCGGGCCGAGCGGCTGCACAACGACATGTTCCAGTTCCTGGGCAGCGCCTCCGAGGCCTACCAGCGCCACTTCACCCCCGAACTGCGCGCTCTGTCTGCACGTTGCGGCCTGGAGGTGCCCCTCTCCAGCCTGGGGCCCGCCGTGATCGTGTTCCAGGAGACGTCCCGCACCAGGATTCTGGGTCACAGTACGTGATGCGCCCCCCCGCCACATGGGGATCTGGGTCGTGATCCGTTTCAGCCTGTGTTTATCACTAATATACTTTTCCTTGATTTGTTTGCTTGCTTTTTTATGTTTATTACTGCCTAGTTGTGCTGTATTCTCTCCCTCACCAATTGTAAGCATTTCTTTATGCTTTTGAAAAGCACTAGAAAAATGAATTATTATTATCTTTTGTTATTGTTACTAATCATTTGGTGTTTAATATCTCATAAATGCTTGTGGCTGTTTTTTTGAGTAATTCTTTATTGCCATGTGTTTTGACGGTAATTTTATGAGTCTGTCACATCTTAGACGTGCTTTGGTACCTGTGTGTGGGGGGAGGGGGGGGGGTAATTACTGTCAAGCTTAAGGTGAGGGAAGTGGCACTCGCTTGGCATAACGGGCATGCTTACTGCTGTGTCCAGGCCGTATCACTAAAAGCCTTGCGTGTCAGTCGGGTTGTGAGGAACATTGGAAGAGTGGTGGCCAGGACACCACAGTATCCTCCCACCAGGGGGCACCAAGAACCACTTTCTGTACCCCCCCCCCCCACCGCCACCACAGTAATTGTCTCTTTGTCTCTTCCCCCTCCCCTTCCTATGGGGTCTTGGAACACAGTAACCATGGTATCCGTGTCCCTCCCCCCAAGAGGCCTAGGAAACCCCATTAACTGTGCCCCCCCCCCCACCATTCCCCGAGTGCCTAGGAAACCACAGTAAGCGTGTGTGTGTCCCCATCACTACACAGACAGCAGTGTCCCCGGGGAGGCCGAGATGCTGCTCCAGAAGCGCTTTCACGACCTGGGCCTGCGCACGGAGGCCTTCAGCTCGGTGCAGTACGTGGGCGCCCAGACCGTGGCCCCGCCCACCGACTACTCGCAGCTGCAGCACGCCGTGCATCAGCAAGTGAAGAACACGAGCAGTCGGTCGCCGCGGCGGCCCGGCGTCGTCTACAGCGCCCTGCAGGTGGGCGTGCCCTGAGCTTCAGGGGATACGCGTCGCTCCATGTTACCCGCTAGGATCCCTAACTGCTGTGTTGTTTGTGTGTGGGTTTATGTGGGCAGTATTTACACACAAGAAAAAACAAGAACCAAAGTCACTTTGATTTACCACTATTTACCACCGGTAAACACGGCCGGCTTTTTCTTCACAGTGTTAAGGAGAAAGCTGTTTATTCTCATCGCATTAATCACTGGTTTATTTGTTTGGTATAAACATCCAGAATAGTCCCTGTGAAATTAATGAAAGACCGCTTTTGAGGGACTCTGACTCTGACCAGAGTTTGTCATCTGGTGCTAGGAAAGTTCCTCTGTGGCGCTCACAGGTTTGACTGCTTTAGTCTAACTTGATGTTGATAACCTGAAACATTCAAGAAAGCAAACGTCTGTGGCATAAATCATGAAAGATTTTCATCAATCCACTAGATGTGTTCTATCATTGAGTCAGATGTGGATTCTCGATTTTTGAAATCTTTAACCAGAAGAGGTGTACTGAAATCCGTGCTGCGTTTATGCTACTGAAGTCATTACAGACAGGCTCGTAAATGTTTGTGTCTTACAAAAGAATCAAAACGCATTATTGTAATGCCATTGATTTGTGCTAGTTAGTATGCACTCTCGGTCGCAACTGGGATATAAAGAGTGAAAGCTAACTGATGATTAGCCATTATGGGGAGTTCATTATGGGGAAGTCAGCCCAGCATGAAGTGCAGGTCCTTCGATGGCGCAGATGCCGCGTTTACAGGTTCCTGTATAGCTGTGGAAGTGTTTCTGCTCCCTGCCTCACCCTTTCCCTTCCAGGCCTTGAGCGACAGGTTCTGCGGTGAGATTTCGGACGACAAAGTCAACATCTACTCATTCTTCCCCGACGAATATTTCACCTGCTCCTCCGAGTGCCTCAGCTGCGGGTGAGCCTGGAGGGCTGTCCGTGATCGCGGCTCGAACCCATACAACAAAAAGAGCTCATTCCTTTGAGGTGCCTTAAAGCTACAGAGTTTGTCGGTTCAGTTGGGTGGGGGTGACACTTATTTCATGAGTAGCTCTGTTGGTAAATGCGCTGTAGGTGAGCACAAAGCCTGCATTTGTCTGCCTGTGAAATACTTCTGGAGTGGCATGTCAGGATCTCTGTATCGCAGTGATAGACACTCAACAGCGTGTGTGCTTAAGCCTAAAGATCACCTGTAAGGTATCACATGATGACTGTCCCCCTGGTTAGGTAGATGCTGGATTATGGTGTTCAATTAGTCTCAGAACCCGTGCTCATAAAAACCACGCGCGCATATGCGCTTGCAAGCAGAAAGCCCGTCCTCTTTATCTCTCTGGACCCTCGCTCGCTCACTGGACTGGTTGACTGGGAGTGGCTAATTTCTCTCCTCCTTTGATTGGCTGTCTGCTTTGGAAGAAGACAAAGTAGATGATCACTGACCAGTCGATGAGTGGGCAGCCAGTTTCACGCTCTGTCATGATGTCAGAGCAAGGAAGATCTTTTTTTAATATTGCACATTTGTGTGGTTTCTATGTGCGTGGGTTTTGAGACTAATTAGATGCCATTCTGGATTCACTGAATATGTGGGTTGGCTCAGGCTAAGAATTGCCTAACCTTACATTTTCCCAAGAGTACATTAGTGTGACACACAGAACAGCAGCGGGGGGATGTGGGGGTGTAGGTAACTACTTGATTGTTTTTCTGAAAAACTGACAAAGGTCAACAACTCTTCCGAACTATGCTAGCTGATTATGTATCACTTCCTAACTGGGACTTCCTAATTTGGTTTGGATTCTCAGGGCAGTGACAGATGGTGTTGTACAGAGTGTAGCTTTGGAGAGAATACTAGGTAGATGGTAACATAGGGAAAAATTCACCACTGATAAAGTACATGGTATTGTAATGCAATATTCTAAAGGTTCAAGGCATTACATGCTAATTAACTACCTGGATAATTAAAGCGAAATCATTTTGTTTCAGTTCTGTATAATATTGTTGTTTTGGACAGTGCATTTTGGTTAATTGTCATTTTGCCCTACAGTGTTCGCTGTAGGAATGGAATGAACCATCTGAAGGATGGTGTCCCCCACAGGGGTGACGGTCTTTGCCAGTATGCCCACCAGTACAGCAACAAAGTGCTCATCTGCAAGGTACGGTGTCTGCAGGAGACCTAACTCCTCCTTGGGGGTCAGAGGGTCCAGGCCCGGCCTGCTGCCCCGTGTATTCACCAGACACTTCCCTGACAGCTCTACGTGAACTTAGCAGTGTCCTCATGTGTGCTATGCTGGGCGAGAGCATCTGGCGGGGAATGCCAGAAAGATATTTGTGGTGCCTGTTGAATGCTATCCATATCCCCAGGAGTGCTTGCGCGCCCGTGCATTAACCTGAAAAGGTGTTATTGTGTGTCCGTGTGCAGGGACGCTCCCTTGTCGTCGTCCCCCGTCCCGTGGGATGTGTGCTCTCTGTGATCACGGGCTCGTCTACCCTTTTTAGAGGTGCTACGAGGGAGGCAGGGAGGTGATTGTCATCCCGAAGACCTCGGCCTCCACCGACAGCCCCTGGATGGGCTTAGCTAAGTACGCCTGGTCAGGGTAAGTGCTGCGAGCGGCCGGCCGGCGAGAGCAGACCTCAGCACTCTGCGGGCCCCTTATAGGCAGGGATGTGGCCAGCCCCCTTTTAACAGCTCTACGGAGGGAGGATAAAGGGTTTTTGCCAGCTGTGCATTTAGGCATGCCTGTTTCTGCAGATTGGGAGTACGTGACACTGTTACTGAGCCACATACATAGCTAGGCTGGGTGCAGTGCAGTGCAGTTTGACTGCGTCACATACTCAGCTAGGCAGTGTGCACTGCAGTTTAACAGTCACATGCACAGCTAGACTGTGCAGTGCAGTTTGACTGAGTCACATACACAGCTAGGCTGTGTGCAGCAGTTAGGCTGTTCTTATTGTCTCCACGCCACTGAAATCAGTTTGCATATGGTGTTTATTTTTTATGGTAATTAACTAAAAATGACCAAGGGTAGCAGAAAGGTGACCTGTTTATCCATCCAACCATCCATACTGCTTGCTCAGCACAGTGTCACACTGAGCCTGGAGTCTATCCCAGGCAGCACAGGGCACAAGGCGGGGGACACCCTGGGCGGGATGCCAGTCCATCGCAGGGCACACCTACAGTCACAAACTATGGACATTTCAGTGATGCCAGTATGTTTAATTACCTGTTTTTTGAGCTGTGGGAGGGAACGTTGATGCTGATGTCACACAGTGATCGCTTTGATATTAACACAAATGGATACATGTTACACTGTGAGTTTAGAAGGAGATGCTGGCTGTCTTGCTTTCTATCAGCTACGTGTTGGAGTGTGCCAGCTGTGGCATCATCTACCGCAGCCGTCAGTACTGGATGGGCAACCAGGACCCAGAGAGCACTGTAGTGAGGCCCGAGGTCAAGCACGTGTGGCTGGGGGTGAGCGCCTCCTTGCTTCGGTCTGGGATTCTGAATGAATAATTTATTGCTGTGTTGTGTAAACTGCTCCATCCCGTGGACAGGATATGACATCACGGTCTCTTCTTCCTGGCACTCAGACTGAGGCCTTCTTGACAGACCACCAGAACGCGGCCCAGAGGGTTCTGGATGGTGTGAATTATGTTATCCAGACGGTGTCGGAGTACAGCACCGGCCCCACCAAGGCTGTCACCTCCTGGATCACTGACCAAGTGGCGCCGCCCTACTGGAGACCTAATGCTGAAATCACTGTGAGTTTTCCTGTTTCTGTTGCTTGTGGCACTATATGCCGCTAAATGTACATCTGCCCAGTCTTTGCTCCAAGACAGCATTCATTATTCTTTTTTCAGCGTCATTTTATTATTTCTATGCTGTTGAAGAATGATTTAATGTGTAGAAAACCCAGCACATTCAAATACCAATATAATTTCTTAAACATTTTTAATTAACGTAACAGTTGTGCAGACATGAAACACAAAGAAATTGTGTTTTACTTAATCTGAATTTGAATCATTATAGAATAAAAAAAAATCTGCTTCAGGTGAACATTGTAATACATAAAGGAAACCATAGTAAATGCTGTATTGATTTAGGACAGATTTGGTAATTGGGAACAGAATCAGAATTGGTAATTCAGTGATATATTCATTTAACAGACATAAAAATAAAAAGTTTAAGCTATGCAGGATAAAAACACAGTTTCTACAAAAAAATATTTAAAAATGTTTAAATTAAAAACAGATTTGAATAAGCTGTAATGGTTACACTTTGGGAAATGGGAGAATTACTGAACATTTCATTTTCAGCCTGTATTCCCAATGCAGAGAGGCAATAGCGACACTTAGCGGCATATCGATAAAAAACACACAATTCACACAATTGAGGGATAGTGGTGTGAAATACTTTATTCCGATATGCAAAAACAAAGTATCAGAATCATTCTAGAGAAATGGAAAAGTGCTTTAGATTTCATTCAGATCCTGCTGTGTAAAGCAACGTGTGTGCGTTCACTTCTCTATTATGTGGTTTTGTGTAGCTTGTATGTGTGCGTGTGGGTGTGCGCGTGTGGCCGTCAGCGCCCACGCTATGCCTTTAATCCCCAGGAATGTCACAGCTGCAAAAAGCCATTCGACGAGGCCGAGCGGAAGCACCACTGCCGCGGGTGCGGTGAGGGCTTCTGCCAGGCGTGCTCCACACGCCGCATGCCCGTGCCGGAGAAAGGCTGGGGGAGCGCCCCCGTGAGGGTCTGCGACGCCTGCCATCGCCAGGGGGGGGCGCCTACCACCACCCAAGGTAGGAGCAAACTGCAACATCCCTATTCATTTCTGGTTTTCCTTAACGAAAAATGGGGTGTTTTCTCTATACCAAGAACGCAAAGGACGTATTTGTGTTCTTCGCAGGAGCGTTTCTGCTAACCTGCCTCCTAAGAACGAACTTGGGGAGCAGTGAATCGTGGGATTGGTCCCATTTAGTCAGGGTGCAACCGATGCGTCCTTAATGTTTGACAACATCCGGGGATTCTTACCGTCATCCCTGAGATGACATCAAACGGAGAACGCAAGAACACGGCGACGGTCACGTGCGCGTGTTGGGAGACACCCATGGTTTTGAAGTCCTTCTAAAGCTTGGCCCCAACCTGCCAGTGTCTCCATTGAGCCGTTTGAGGAGCCTCATTCACACTTAGCTGCTCATACACCTTGTTGTCGCATACAGATCTTCAGAAATATATAAGGATCTGTTATCTTAGCCCTTCAGACAGACCTCTGCCCATTTTGAATGATTATCCTGTAAAATGTTAACTGAATGTTGCATAGATGGGACACACATCCCCACAAGCCCCCTGACCTGCTCAGGGGGCAGAAGAGCCAGATGTAGCCAGATGTGTCGGTTCCGGAAAATATACTTGGGTCTGGTGCTGCTTCTGATGGGTTGGCCTGCGATTGCACCTTTCACAGTGACGCCAGTGGACCCGCGGGGCCTAATGGCCCGGAGGGTGACCGAGGTGGCCCAGTCCACACTGGAAATGGTCACCAATGCCGTGGATTATCCGCTAGGTAGGAATGATGTCACATCACATCGTGGGATTTGGGGTCCAAAATATTTCATTCATAATAACTATAAAGCACAACTCCATCAGTATCTGGATTTTTTATATCTTAATTTTTATATATATCTTATATATATATATATATATATATAAGGTATTATTCTACTATTATTTCTATATTAGTCATGTTAACTAAGCTAGTATAGTTGGTATTTACTGTCTGCCGTATGTGTCAGTTTTGGTGGGTATGCTATGTTTACTAGGGGTGTTTTACAAGTCACTTACATAGAGGTCATTGAGTAGCTATGGTGGAATTGATTCTTCTCCATCTGAGGCTGTAGTGCAGGTTAAATCGCCATTAAATTAGAGGGTAATGTAGTGGCACTTCCTAAAGCGGCAGTTCACCCAATAACTGATAAAAAGGGGCTTTTGTGCTGTCCATCCATTGAGATTGTAATGCTGGGAGAGGCCTACTTCTGAATTTATCAGCCGTTGAAATTTTGGGCTTCTCTCAAAGCGAAAGGCATTCTTTCCGTGGTGATTAAAGCGCCAGAAAGATACATTTGGAAAAATTCAATAGCAAAGTCACTAACCAGAAATCATGACCCAGTTATTGAAGATAATCCATAGGCTTTGTAGTGAGGACTTATGATCCTCACTATGAACTATTTTCTTCTACCGAACTTCACACACCAATCGTATCACTGCGTATCACTTTTTTCAGTTTTTGAGTGAATTGCCTCTTTAAAGGACTGTGGGGTATCATCTAAGGCTCAAAGATGTGTTATGGGG
>JAODKL010000037.1:8082915-8096703 GCA_026780765.1 Petrocephalus schoutedeni
TTTTTTCAGTTTTTGAGTGAATTGCCTCTTTAAAGGACTGTGGGGTATCATCTAAGGCTCAAAGATGTGTTATGGGGCATTCTTAGAAGGAGCTATTTGAGAATGAGCATGTTCCACTCCTTCTGAAGTTCTGGACGGAGGTTCCACCTTGAGGTAAGAGCAAAAGAACATCAAGAAGGCTGTGTGTTTAATTCTTCTCATGCTTGATCTTTCGCTCTTGGGAGTGACAACAACAAAACAGCAGTAAAAATCTGTTGTGCAGCCATGAGTGACCAAGGTGTAATGTGTGTCCACATCGACTAGATCTACAATACATTTTCTAAACACATTACAAGCTTTTTTCCCGGTGATGGTCTCACTCCGTTCCTTGCCCTGCAGGGTTTGTGAAGGGCGTGGCCCGGCCCGACTACTGGGTTCCTGATCACGAGATCCTGCAGTGCCACCATTGCCAGAAAACCTTCACGGCCAAGATGTCGAAGCACCACTGCCGCGCGTGTGGCCAGGGCGTGTGCAGCCGCTGCTCCATGCAGAGCCGCATGGTGCCGTCGCGGGGCTGGGACCACCCGGTCCGCGTCTGCGATGGCTGCGCCGAACGCAAGGGTGCACTATAGTGAGCAGCCCCGCACACGCACGCCCCTCGCTGTCCTGTAAGATCTCCCAGACTACCTTAAAACCCCTAGCTACGCCCCACTGCTTCATGGGTAATGGAAGCCCCTACTACTGTAGGCTGCTTCAGATAGCTTGAAAGGTCTTAGTCTCCAGAAGGCTGCACCAGGGTCAGATTGTAACGTTTCTTCCGATAAGTTCTGCACACAGTGGACAGTGAGGTCCTCTAACAGAGGAGAACACAAAGTCGGAGAACGAAACAGAGAGAGAGAGATTCTGTAACGAATCCCACCCTCAGCAGTGGAAATGTCCCAATTGTGCCCTTAATTTTCTTCTGAGCACCTGTATCCTATAATGTATCTTCATTTAACCATATAATGTGTCTTATAGTTAAGAACTTATTTGAATTTCATCAGAGATACTGGAACTGAATTGCGGAGGATAACGTACAACTGTCACATGAAGAACGAGGGAGGAAGCCGCTGATTACAGAGGCCCTAGTTACCACTGCAGTGGCAATACGCTGCTGCCGCTTAGCCTTAGTTTGGCAAGAGCGCTTATTGGTTGACAGTGTAAGGGATCTATCGGCCGCTTCAGTTGTGGTCTGAGCACTTTGGCGCGAGTGCCATGAACACTTTAAGCGTGAGATTCAGGGAGGAATCCAAGCGGATGTCAGGAATTTGCTGCAAACCAGCCGCAGGGGCCGATGTGCCGTCGGTGCAGCGCACTTCCATTTCGGTAAAATGCAAATATTGCATTTTATTGTACAGAGTTTTACGAAAGATCTTAGCAGTTCAACTGGACATAGCAGTTGATGTTGCATATATTGTTTCAGACTCTGCTTTTTTTAATCCTGTGTACCTTATAGATGTCCATCATCAAAATGATTAAAACTTTATATAACTAATTACTTTCTTGGTTTAAAAGTGCATCTTAAGAAGATGTTTAATACAATACATGTGGAACCTCTTCTACCTCCCATAGTGGGTTTTTTTGTAATTTTGGAATGCAAATTAAAGGAAAACCTAATAGTTTTTTCACCATTATAGCAAATGCTGAGACCATTAAAACACACTAATGAAAAAGCTCCTCACCACCACTGATAAATCAGTTGAGGGCATCACTGAATACTTGCTATTCCCCAAATTCATGAGTGAGTGAAGAGACTGAAAAGTAACTTGGTGGTTGGGAACAATGCTCTTCAAACAACCAAAAGGGACTGTTCTGCCTGTTAACTTTTTTTTCTTTCTTGTAACTGGACATTTAAATGCTGGCTTTTTATATAGTTATAATCCATGTGAAACCAAATAATATTATATACAGTAGTTATTCTGTGCTAGACAATCGTTTCTTTCCATGCTTTTCAAAGTAAAGAATATGGAATAAAGAGTATTGACGCAGTGTGTTCCTGCTCCTCACTTTCCCGTCTCCCGCGCGGCGTGACATCACAAGGACAGAGGCGAGCCGCTGACAGTAACTGGCCGGCTTGACCGTAACCACTCCTTGTTTCCACTATTAGCCTGGATTCCCTTGTCATTTCCTCTGGCCCTCAGTCAAGTGCATCAGTGCTCTATTCCTGTAATGTGGCTCCCAGCTCAGGGCTGAATACCATCGGAGGTTAACAAGCCACGTGACGTGGACCGGCCGCGGAGATCCGGGAAAGACTCGACATGTCGACGGTGCACGTACACATTTGTCATTGGCGGGGGGTCTACGAGGGTCTCTCTGACCGACATGGGTTGGTCTGCCTGAAGATTGCCAGCCTGCTAGATCATGTCGAAGAGTCAAACCCAACATTGGTCTCCCTAGTAAATGCACTGTTCTGTTATTATTCAGCATACCTGGTTTTTGTGTTGTAAAGAGGTTGGCTCTTGTCTGAAATACAAAGGGATGTAGAAAAGGTATAAAGCAACATGGTACAGGATAGGACTTTGGTTTGTAATTCATGCCTCACTGTACACCAGCAGCATAGCAGGGTGGTTCCTTTACTGTATTTGCTGTTTTGCAGCATTGCGTAGGGGATGGGGGGGGGGTTCCCCCAGGCCAGATTACCCCCAGAAACCCTGGCCTGTGGCGGCGACACAATTTATGTGGATGGTTTTAAAATTAGGGAAGCACACACACTGCAAAATGCATTTTTGCACGTTTCTTTCCTGTAGTGGATCTTTGTTGGTCTTGGCCGCTCTCCCAGCAATGTTAACTACTTTTCCGGGTACATTAACTGGCTACGGAGCCGCAGTTTGCAATTACATTAAGTAACAGCAAAGAATGGTTATGCATACATTATTGTAGATCTGCATTTTAAGTTAAAGGTTTCAGTAGTCTACGCTGACATATCGATTTAAAATGAATGATGTGGCTTTTTTAAACGTACAGAAATTAGCACCCTAATCTGGACTTTTTTTTTTTTCAGGCTAAGGGTTTGAGTCCCACCTCTCACCTAGGTGTGCAGAATTTGTATGTTCTAACTATTGCATGGGTATGCGGTTTTCCTCCCACAGTCTAAACACATGCCGTTAGGTTAACCGGGGTCTCTAAATTGCCCACAGAGTATGATTGTGTGAGTATATACCTCACAATGGACCGGCATCCTATCTATGTTGTACCCCAGTGACCTCTGCAGGCTCTAGGACAACCAACGGCTCTAACCAGGATAAAGAGTTAGAACCTGGATCCATGAATTTAGTATGTTGCAACCCTCTCAAGCCACCAGGGGGAGACAAACACTCACATTATCATCCCTGTTTTGCACGTCTTCCTTTCGGCTTTTCATCTTGTTAGTTTTCCTTGGCTGCTCCCTGAAATAGGTTTTGTGGTTCAGTAAGTTTAATGACTGTCTTAAAATTCCACTTAAATATCATCTAATTGGTTTCATGTATGGTATTCTGTGCTAGTCCTCAAGTTTAATGTAAATGTGAGTTGACCAAATTAATCAGCCTCACTCATTGACAGTTTAACTACTAAAATATTTTAAATATCTTTCTTGAAGTTTCTAAATTCTTATAACCTGAATGAATATTTCATTTATATAGCGCTTTTTCTGGACACCCAAAGTTCTTTACAGAAGCAATGGGGAGCTACTTCAACCGGCTCCATGGCGTAGCACCCCTCTGCACGATGCAGCAACAGCCATTCTGTGCCAGTACGCTCACCACACAGTAGCTAAGGTGGTGAAGGAGCAGGAAAGATATAGGGGATGATTAGGAGGCAAGAACTGAAAGGGCCACAGTGGGCAATTTTTAGCCAAGACATTGGGTACAATCCCTACTCTTTTGATGGATGCCCAGGGATCTTTAGTGACCTCAGATTTACATCTCGTCTGAAGGATGGCACCATTTTTACAGCACAATGTCCCCATCACTGCACTGGGGCATTGGGATCCACACAGACCCCAGGATGGACCAACCTGCTGGTCACACCAACATCTCTTCCAGCAGCAAGCCAGTTTTCTTAATTGGTCTCCCATCCAAGGACTGGCCAGGCCCAGACCTGCTTAACATCAGAATGATTACTTAGGCTGAACTGCAGGTGGTATGGCTGCTGACAGTATTGCTCTCACTGCATTTAGAGTGCACATGCAAACATAATAATGTAATACAAGGTACCATACAACAAGCCTAAATGCATTATCCTACTCAGACTGCTGTGTAAGATTGGCGTTCCACAGCATTTACTCGCTTAATGGAAACTTTTATCCACAATGATCCCACGCTCATTAACGTACAAACCGAGGACCATTTGTTCAACAAGACTATAATGGAGATGGTGTTCTATAGTACATTGCTGAATGGGTATTCTGCACCTAGACCATTATGAAAGTTCCTGCCAGTAATAACAGATAATGTAGGTATATCTGCAATGCATCTGTATGTGCTGGTAAGACTATGATCTCAAAATATACCGCCTTCAAAGTTATGGCAAATTTTCACAGGGACTTGTACAACAGCCAAGTTCGAAATAATTGTATTAAAATGCATTATAATAAGACCCTTGGTTAAAGGATATTATGGAGTAAAATTTGACAGGGTTTTACATCCCAGAATAACATTCTAATCCTGCAAGGTAAGAATAAACTTTTATTTTCAATTACTATTAAATTCAAATAACACCCCAAACCCTAATGTGTTTGTATGTGCAAGTATTTTACAGTGTATGTGTAAAGGTGCAAGCCAGAAGGGGAATTCTCACACCACCTTGTGGTGAAAGGGGGCCGATGCATGTCCAGTATACCTGACATCACAGCATGCCATCAACCAAAACACATTGCCAGCACTGTTAAGCAAACCTGTAGCTGTAGACTTAAGAAATGCCTCCTGCTTTCCTGTTTTCCCATGACATAAGACTGTTGGTTTCTGTGGCCATACCTGCTGTCTGATGCCTCATTGTCTGTGGTCTCCAGCTCCAGTGTCAGTGAGGCCTGCCCCTTTCTGATACCTTGCACTGTTTCCTCAGCTTCTCCGGGCAGGGAAAGCTCACATGAGGGGTTACAGGGAGGCCTGGAGTCTCGAGAACAGCAATGTGCTGGCAAAGGACTGAGGGAGCTGGCACAGGATGAAAGGAAGTTAACACAGCCAGTCATGGCCGGGGCACTGGGGCTGCAATCGGAGGCCGGGCAAAGGAATCCCCAAGTCGCCGTCACGCCAGGGCTGGGAAACTGACACAAGCGCCCCCCCGATCTGATGTGAGCAGCATAGTGTGCTGGGGAAGAGGCGTGAGGTAAACAGGAACAGCAAGATGTTAGCGAGTAAAAAGGAGAAAATTGATCAGACATTCGGCCATTATTGACAGAATCGAAGAGCAAATCTCCAAAACTTGGTCCACATTTTTGTAAACTTAATTTAGTTTTGGAAATGTAATGAGAGTTTTTTATTGTATGAGGAATGAGGAAGCCTGACTTTAGGTCATTGGTCTCATCTCAAAGACAAAAAAAAATGTTTTGGAAACTCATGGTCATGTGGAGATGTTTATCCATTTAGATTGCCTGGGTTTAGGGGTGAGGGGTTGTGCACGGTCCCCTAAACACACACGGCGCTCCTACAGTATTGGTAGCGACATACTGTCCTTACTCAAATCAGCACCCTTGATTTGCAGCCTCCAGCCATATTTCCCTTCAGTGACTAACACTAGCCACAACACTTAACTTACAGACTATATTTTTCATCTCGGGAACACTGGGGGAGTCAGTCAGGAGAAACACACTCACACACCTTTCTCGCCAGCCGCCCAGAATGACGATATCTCAGCTGGCTCATAACTGTTACACAACGTCTTGTAGAGCGGCACCCCTGTTCGCGGTTTATGACTGATTGTGTTCCAAGTTCCCTTCCAGGTCGTCGTCGTAAAAGGCCCTACTTGGGGTGTCATTAATCTCACCTCAAAAGGCTACAGATTTCTGGCAGACTCACCCCCAACAGCCCTCGGCGTACTGATGGCCTGGACACCAGCCATGGCTCTTCAGCGCGAGGTTCCTCCCAGCTCACGACTTTCTGAAGACGTGCATAAATACTGGGTTTTCTTTCCTTATACGCCTTTGCCATCGACGCGGGTGCCGTGTCGGAATTCATACTTAAACTTTTATATCAAACCTCTTTGTACAATGGTAGCTCATTATTATATTAGTCATATTAAAATAAATCAATTAATGCTTTCAAATGATTTATTTTATATTGTCTCATGTAGTCTTACCAGAAAGAGACAATGTTGATGACACGCTTGTTAAGTTCAAAGCAGCAATGGCTGGGTTCAGGACCTCAGCTCTGAGATCCATCCCATCAATCAATTTAACGAGCACAAGTCCTCAGCGATGGCCCCCAGCTGACAAAAGCGGACGTCGCGCACAAATGCCAGCTTACTGCGGCATCTAAACCACAGAGGCCGCAGAGCGGGAATGTCAGAAAGCGTCACTCGAGGCGAGGATGGGGGCCGTGGGGCTGAGAGACGAGAGGACTCTGCGGGGCCGAGGGGGAGCTGTCAGGCCGATTTCACCACAGATCCCACGAGCAGACGAGGGGAAGGGAGCGTGAGCCAGCAAAAACATGCAGACTTCCCATAATTACTCACTGCAGGCTTTTCTCTTACTTATATAGCCAGCAGTGAATAATTACTTAACAGTAAAGCAGTGAAAAAGAAGCAAAATAGGATTCTGAGCCTGATCAAATAGGCCCTTAATCTGTCTTCTAACACTTACCCCGGGGCGTCAGTCCACTGCTGGGTGCATACACACTGTAGGCAATGGAAATGGTTTGAAATGGAAACTAGCCTACCTGCATTTCTCCAGACTGTGGGAGGTGACCTCTTACATCATGGGAGGGACATGGAGGAAAATACACACACACATGCATGCACATACATACATACATACATACATATACACACAGCAGGGGTGGATGATGTGCTCGTGAGCAGAAGGTCGTCGGTTCAAATCGCGTGGTTGGTCCAGTGATTTCACCGTTGGGCTCTTGAGCAAGGCCCTTAACCTCAATTTCTCTAGGGATACTGGCTACTTTCTCAATTGTATGGATGAACGCGCCTGGTAAATGAATGCAAATGTAACCCCGGAGGTGTGAGGCTGTAGTGGTACTCATTCGCCACCATGCCACTCCAAGCCATTATGTCTTTGTCAGTCATGTTTTCATTTGGAGAATTATATTTTAGGCCCATTATAATATGTTTTTTCACATTTGGGGAACGTGAATTAGCTAAATGTGATGTTTTGTGTAAGATGCGAGTTTGCAATGGGTATTATCATCACAGTTCCTACAGTAACTTTTTCCTGGTGAAATTCATGTCGTTTTGTGCCAGCGTGCATGTGAATGGTCCATTCATCGCTGCCTCCACAGAAGCCCAACTGTAAATCTGGCCCAGGCCTTAAACACCCCCCCTCCCCCATTTAGCATTTCGGCTTCTATTGTCCAGTTTCATTGTCCTCTCTGCTCAGCAGGACAATACCAATGACTCAAATTATTAAAAAGAGGGGGATGCTTATTTTTCCACTTCTTATATTAAAAAAAATGTTTTTAAATTGGGCATGGGAAAGTCAGCCTGATGTTTTCTCTTCTGCAGGTGGAGGGACATAAATATTTAAAAGGCTCCTTGGTTTTTGAGAGCAGCAATATCACAGAGGATTTCGGCTAATATCTAAAACGTGCCATTTGTTAGTGTGATCCAACTGCACTTTAGCGAAAAATTAAAGTGGTGGCTAAGGACCAGCACACAACTGGCAGCGTGGAGCTGCTTAACATCTGGGCAGCTAAAATGCAGAATTCATTCCTTGCCTGACAACTGGAAATAAAAGAGGCTAGAATGGAAAAGGGGGGGGGGCAGTGTTTAATCTGAATTTCAGAGAGCACTGGAAACCGTATGCAGCTTTGAGGCATTTGAGCATTGACACTCCCTTTAGTGTCCTTGAAATGTTTGAAAAGCTTGTGTAAATCTTTCAGGCAAGAAAAAGCCTTCATGGGGCGACGTGGCCTGGTAACACTAAAATAGCATCACACACATGTTAAGATACATCACCAACACTCATTTTAATATTATATTATTTATTTATCTTTGTACAATGTAATTACAATACAAATATGTAGGTTTAGATACAAAATTATGTAAATAAAGATTAAAAATAAGCTTCACTGGTTTGTTATCACTACACTACAGTTTACAATCAAGTTTATGAGGTAATTTAGTTCCCTTGTTTTGCCATAAACAATCTACTTATTTTTAATTTAGGTGGGGGTGGAAAAAAATGACAATTAAACAGTGAAACTTTCCAAAATTCATGAAAGGAAAGGGAAATAATAAAAAAAAAAGTAAATGTCCTTGGGATTCTTGCGATGGGAATTGGATGGAGAAGTCAGCATTTAGCCATGTACAAAAGCCGGACTGATTGAGTAGTAATTAAGAGTTAATGGTCAAGAAGTTCCAGGAAGAGTCATGACCATTTGTGACATCCTGCCCAGTCGATTTCTCTCCCCAGCCCTTTAGTTACTGCACCCAAACGTGTTTGAAACCTGGGAACGTACATGTAAAGGCCAGAGGGGGGCCATCGACTGCATCACATCTCTTTGCATTCGCTCGAAACACACCCCCACCACTCCAAAAGAAATTCAGCTGTGTGCATAATGGAAGAGCAAATTCCCAAAACTCCGAAATTTCCTGTCGACTTCAGCGAGTTCTCGAGGACTGAGTGAGTTTAGCTTCCCAAACACTAACATATGATGAGGAAGCCTGATTCTAGGTCACTGGCAGTCTCAAAACAACAAAAAGTAGACCAAGTGACTTTTGGAAATTTGCTCTTCAGTTGATGTTCTGGTACTTGTATGCATTGTTTGTCCCATTCCTACAAAATAAGAAAAAAACATACAAAGGGAAGGACCTGAAAGAGGACCCCCCATAGTATAAAGTACCTGATCTTCCTGCTACCATATGCTCTTCAGTATCCCCCCTCACCCCCAACGATTCCTGACCCAGTCAAACAAACCTCTGTAAGCACGTTTCAACCTTCCATCCTACCCTATATAAAGGATTAAAAGCCACAGACATACCAAGAGTAATTCAGTAATCAATCTTCTCAAAGCCATGATCAAGAATGCAAAGCACTGTGCTTCCTCGGTGGCTGCCAAACACTGCCGCGATCCATTAGCGGAACGGGCGGAACTGGCCCCGTTTCAGCAGAACCACCACTAATTCAGCACCAGGTCCTTTCATGTGATTCATAATGCGTCATGTGACGCCCAGCTCTTCGCCAGCCATTCCGGTTCTGCTGCTACCTCATCCGCGAATTTTACCGGATAAGAGAGGAAGTCGAAACTCCACTGTGACTACCCGCCTCTCCAGGTTCACTCATCTTCACTTGCCGCTTCCTGCATCATAGCCACCTCCTGCCCGTCCTCGGGCATCTCCATTCCCTCCCTGCAGCAGGCGCTCCCCAGGGGGGGGTCTCCCTGTGCACTCCGCTGTTCCAGTCGCCATGACGCTCCCTGCTCTGTGGGGCGGAGGAGGCCCCCTTTGTTCCCAGACGGGGAGCAGAGCACCTCTGTATTCTCTGTTGTACACTCCTCTTCAGATTCACCAAACCATCAATGAAGACTATCCAGCTTCCAAATCCAACCCAAGACACTCTAGTTATGAGAATCATCTCATTTTGCTGGAATACAGAGTTAAGGGACTTTCAGAAAAGGGATGTCCTGCCTTTCCAAGCAAACTAGCCTTATCCTTATCCTGATCCTCTCCTTCCTTCACAATAAACCCTTCAGTTTCTCTCAACACACGCAGACCGGCTCACATTGTGCTGAAATTTAAATGACAGCTTCCTAAAGTCTGTCAGGGTCAGGTTAATAAAATGTTTGAAAACAATCCAAAAATCTCAATTCCAGATGGAGGGTGGGGTTTCTTTCTGGTAATGCTGGGGGGGGGGATCTGTCCCTTAGAGTTATAGAAGCAAGCCATTCGGGTTGAATAGCAATTGACTGTCACACAGGGCAATAAATAGGGTGGGTGATAAAAAAAGCTATTTACACTCTCACATGAGGTACATACTCAAGATATCAAATGAGGCAGTAATCACACATGTTTTTTTCATTTGGTGAGTTCCCTCCAGCTTTAAAAACATAAGTACAATATTATTATTCACACAGGGAAAAATAAGTTAAAATTTTGGTGATTAAAATCAGATTTAAAAGCTAACTGATGATAAAAATAATAACTTAAAAAATAATGTTTTGGCCATCAAAGACTTCCTCGTTTTGTTGATCAAAAGTGACACATCAGTCCTCTCTATAAATGCCCCTGCTTTGGATGATGTCAGTTGCTAGTCAACCAATGCCTCATATAAAATAAACATCAAACGTCAGCTCGACCTCCCTTCCCCAGCTGTACCTCGCCTGTCTTCGGCCAGTTTTCCCAATGTGCACTGCAGGCTCTGGGGCAGCAGAGTCTGGGGTCTGGAGCTCAGCGGAGAGGACCCACACCCCGTAGGAGCTGCCGTCCAAGTCCAAGAGCCAGGGGCCTGTGTGGCAGCGTCTACAAAGCTGGTCGGGGGCGGGGGGGATCTCCCTTATTGATGTGAAAAGACGGAAAGCAAAGGAGACAAAGGGGAGGGGGGGGGTCAGCTTTGTCTGGGTCTGCGTCACAGTCTATGCAGACAGGGGCAGGCAGTTAAAGCTCAATCTCAAACGTCTTTTGCAGGTCATTGGAGAAGGGGTTCGGAGCCTTAGGTTGCGTCTTGGACTCAAGAGCTGCCCACTGGGCCTCAAAGCGCTCGGCCTCCTGGGAGTCATGGCCGGGGGCGGGCTGCTGGGCCGCCTCGGAGGGCCACGCGGGGCCAGGGCCAGTGCCGTTCTGGTTCAGGGGGACCGTGGAGGCAGTGGTGGCCTGGACTGGGTTGGCTGAGATGCCGTTGATGGCGGCCGGGTTGGCGAAAGGTGGCATGGGGAAGCCGCCGGTGGAGACCGGGAAGGCGTGGTGCCCGGAGGCCAGGGGGGCGGACTTGGCTCCTCCACCGCTACCTGCAGAACCAGCAGGCCCTGAGCTGGTGGCCGTGCAGAAGACATTGGCCACCATCTGCGAAGGCGTGATGCCCACCACGGGCACGCTGGCGTTGGGGTACGTCATGCTGTTGGCCAGGGCGGGCATGTATGCCTGAATGGGCACGAAGGTGGGCTGTAGGGGGGGCTGGGCGAACATGCCGACGGGCGCGGGGGTGGCATCGAATGCCATGGGGAACGGCTGCATGGAGGTGGGCAGCGAGCCGGGGGGGGCAGGCATGGCTGGCTGGGGCATGACCGGCTGGGGCAGGACCGGCTGGGGCAGGACCGGCGGCTGCGGTTGGGCCTTCACGGCCTTGGCCACCTCCTCCAGCCAGCGCTCTGCCTCGGACGGCGTCCGCTTGTGGCCAGTGGTGGCGGGGGGCGGGGACTGCAGCGCCTGCTCCGGCTGCACCCACGAGCTTCCGGCTGTCGGGGGTGCCCAGGGAAGAAGGAAGGAGAGAGACATGACGTCAGACTGAGGGTGGAGCCACGAGACACAGCGGCGGGAAGAGCGGACAGAGAGAGTTTGGGGGGGAATTTGCACAAATTAGGAAAAACAGTCAGGGAAAGACAGACTGGGTCTACAAATGGGGCTACGACTGTGGGCTGGGGCACATAGCAAATAGGAGGCTGTTTTATATCATTATACATTTGCAGCGGGTTGGGGCACATAGGAAATCGGAGGCTGTTTTATATCATTATACAATTGCAGCGAATGAGGCGGCTCGGCACATGACTTCACCCCACGACCTCTTGCACACACACAGAAAGCAGAAGGCACCCGGAATCCGAGGCGGGGCAGCGGGCTCACCCTGCAGGGGAAGGGGAGGCGGCGGGAGGGTGGGGGGCGCTGTGCACGCCGGGACGCCGTTGGTGGCGAAGAGCTCGTCGGAGGGCTTGGCGAACGAGGTGCTAATCTGGCTGCACAGGGCGTTGATGCTGTCGCCTTCAGCCCCCAGCGACGGGTCCATCTCCGGCACTGCAGGCGGAAACACAGTGGCTGAGCTGCAGAGGCACCCGAGGGGAACCGAGGAACCCATTTCCTTAATCAGCACTTTATTAGGCTGCTTAGGCACTCCATAAAAGAAAAAAAACACCCAGAAATCCCCCAGTCCTCTCCAAGCCACTCTGCACACAGCTGAGAAAAGAGCGTGCGGCTCCTAATTCCCATATCAGCGCCTTCAAAGGCTGAGGAAGAGAGCCCCCACCATCAGCGCCGTCAGCCTGCCTTTAATTGGCACCCATTAGGAGTCTCTGCGTGGCCTTCAGTAAGAGAGCAACCCCCCCCCCCCCACAGACACCATGATTGGCTGCACCCCCCCAAACCCCAGTCCCTGTCAGAACAGCGGTACATGCGCGGCTAAAGTGGCGGATTTAAATGCGCTGCTGGCCAATCGCGGCTCAGGCCTTTAGCAGCCGCTTGCCATTTTTACGCAGGAACATGGCGGTTTACACGGTGACAGCATAAGCGGCCGCGCGACTCTGCCACAGTTACAGTAATAACTGCCGCAGCTATCAAATTACCACGCGCTAGCAGGGAGCCCGAGCTGCTAATTGCTGTAATTATTATGCGGTTAACGGAGCCCCCTCACCCCACCCCAGGCAGGAAAGGGGGAGATTACAAGGAGAGAGAAGAGGCTCGCCGTGTACAGGGCGGACGTTGGTGCCGGTGAGGCCCGGCGCCATGACGGACCTGGGTTCTTGGACTGGAAGTCGGTCTTGCGCTGTAGGGTGGAGGGCAGGTCGTTCAGACGGAGGGAGAGCTGCCGCTTGAAGGGAGAGTTCTTCTGGCTGAGGGCCGGAAAGCCCCGAAAGGAGCCCTGGCGCACCAGCTGTTCGATGGGGGCGTGGCGGCGGGGAATGGCGTGGGGGCCACACGGCTCGGTGCGGTCGACTGGCGATGCTGCGCCCTCCGGGGGCGACGCCGTGCCAGGGGGGACGGCAGGCATGCCAGGGGGGCAGGACGGCTCTGCTGGAGGGGTAAGGAATGTGCGGGGCGTTACCGAATGTCACTAGGAGGGGGGCAGCAACCCCAGGCTAACATCGGACCCATAAAATGTGCAAGACAGTAAATTTATTAGCTTTGCCGCTACAGTTTGGCAACCCGATGCCCCTCATTAAAAGGGGCGGGGTGACGGTACCTTTCTTCTTGTCCTGTGCGTCCCGATCGCCCTGCTGATTGGACGGCGTGACACGGAAGGATCCCTCCCGCACGAAGGAGGTGCGGCTGGCGTCGAAGGAGGCCGTGACCCCACACTCCTTCTCCCTACGCTGCTTGCGCTCCAGGCAGGCGGCGAAGGCGCAGCCCACGGCGTGACTCAGGCGCTCCCCCTGGTGGACAGAGCCATTCACATCGAGCGGTGAGTGGCCAAGTACATTTTGAGCCGATTTTTCTAATTTGCACCTTCAGTATTCACACAGCGCGATAAAATACTGGCAATGCGACCATAGTTTACATATAAATAGAGCTAATTCTATGAAGACAATCACTTTATATTACTATGTCAGTATCAATCTGTCATTTTCGAAATACTTCTAGGTCAGACTCAAAGGGGTGGTGGCCCTGGATCCTATCCCAGGGACAGCATAGGGCAGGGGGCGCACACAAACACACACAAACAGACACACACACACACACAGAAACAGACATACACACACA
>JAODKL010000037.1:8124964-8136549 GCA_026780765.1 Petrocephalus schoutedeni
GGGGGGGGGGGGGGGGGGGGGGGGGGGGGGGGGGGGGGGTGGACAGGATTAAATCAGACAGGGAAGACAAGGCCAGAAGAGCCACTAGGAACATCTCTGTCACCCCCCCCATATGAGCTCCATTCAGAAGAGCCCAGTATCCTCAGGGTTTTCACCATTTTCTAATCCGCAAACGGACAGGGAAACATGAACTCAGAATGAAAGCGAGGCTCTCCTAGGACACTGAAGACCATTCCCAGCCCGATCGTGCACCTTGGGAACAGCGAGGACTCGGCGGTGGGGCTGCCAGAGCCCTGCACATGCGAGGGTGAGCCGAAAACGAAAACGGCACCGGAAATAAAAGTGGTGGACGGACAAGCCCACGTTTACGGGAGCGGAGTCCCGAGTGAGCAGACAAGTGGCCCACTTGCGCGCGGGAAGATCCCGCCGCTCTGCTACGCGCCGGAATAATACCGGCGCGCCTCGCCGTGCTTACCTCTGACCCTCCTCATCACACGACCACTCAGCTCATTAAATAGCCACTGAAAAAGCGAACAAGAGGAATAAAAGATTCCCAAGGTTAACCGCTCTCAACCCAACAGCACAAATGCTGCGGCCACGGAGGCCACAGTGGGAATAAAATACCACATATGGAGAACACACTATTCTAGCAAATCGGTACGCGCTGCTGCTAAAATGCAGTAAGCAGTAAGACAATAACCCAGAAATAAAACAAGTGTTAATTAACAATGAAACTGATTTACTGACTGAATGCACCATGATGATCTGAGCTAATCTGGTTAGACTTTTTGATTTTTTTTTCATTCATTCATTCATTCATCTCCCTTGCAGTCTTGGGGGTGAAAATTAGCAGGTGGACAGTGCCAGGAAAAGGGTTCAAAGAGAGTCGGTTTGTTGTTGGTTTGAGAGTCGAAATGTCATACCTACCTTTTTGTTAACTGGTTCACTGTCCAGCTGAAATCTCACAGCCCCCCTACTCTGACCTCCTGGGAGCTCGGGAGGAAAGTGAAATATTGACAGAAAGAGTATGGCAAAAGACACAGGGGCGGTTGCTGGGGACGAGATGGCTTATACGCAAATGGATTGATTCACTAGAGAAGAGAGCCAGACTGGTAATCGATTTGAGACACAGGAACAGGAGACACGCAGACGGATGTAAATGCGGGAGACTTTAATGTTGGCTACCCTCAGGCACCCCCTGTTCTCTCTCTCTCTCTCTCGGCTTCCAGTTCCAAGTCTCACCACTTTGCTATCCCTGGATTCCCTCTACATTTTCCAAGGCCACCAGCAAGGGCATCAGGAACATTCCGGCCTGTATCATCCACCCCCCAAAAAAAAATCAGCAGATCAGCTTCTATTGCAACTCGGCTGCTTGGACCATTGTCTAAATTCTAAACATTGTTTACATTTATATCTTTATATCGTGTGTTAAGGTTTTCTCACCTCGCTTTTGTTTTTGCACTTGTCCTGCCTATTTCTGCACTTTTTGTACACATATAGCACCAAGGTCCTTCTTATGATGCTGATAAAATGTAAAACGTGAAAACCATGTTCCATTAACGTTACAGTAAGAATGTTCTCTGCCAACTTTGACAATATCTTCACATAACATTGGCTAAAATTCTGGGAACGTTCCCTGTTAGCTGGGTCTACAGCTTAGAGTTTTACATTTTACCAATTTTTACAGCTGATTGGACTTGAGAAATTCTGCTGCTGCTCCTGCTGGAACTCAAACCAGAAACCTGCCAGTGCTGTCAAAAGGTTACCAGCCAGTGCTGTCAAACACAGTCTTAGTTCAGCACATAATACAACAGCATACTACAATATTTACACTTAATAAATGGCTATATAGCACCGCCACCCCCCACCCCATAAACACCATAGGAAAGCAACTTCCTAAGCTACCGATAAGGTCACACTGGCATATCTAACAGAGATGCTTGCATATGGATGGGAGGCATAGTTCCTGCAAGATTTACTAAACATTTTTATGGGACAGTATTACTTTTTAAAAACTCATCTGATGCAAATCAACACTGCTTGAGTCTCATTTCATCTACCAAGAACTTCCTGAAGGCTGGCTAGTAACATACATATTAACTGTAAACGGGCTGAGAGAATGCAAGGATTATTTTGGAAACAAGTGCAAACGAGTTGATTACAATTTGATGTACGTCACGTCACCTTCACGGCACCTGGCACCAAAATCTGCCAAAAGTGGCAGGATTTCTCAGCGAATTAGAAAACAGGGGAAGACAGAAGGCTACAGATGTTTGGACCTTTCCAACACTCATGGGAGTTTTACTTACACAAAAAAGTTCTAAGATTAGAACAAAAAATGATTGGTTCAAAGAGATAACCAATCAGATCTTGTCAGACGTCAGCCCAACCAATCAGATGTCCTTGTCTTCTACAATATGATTGGTTATCCCTCTGAACCAATCATTTTTTTGTTCTGCCCTCAGAACATCTTTTGTCTAAGTAAAACTCCCATGAGCCATTCCACCTTATGAAGAGCAAGAGAGGCACCGGGACTAATTCCTTCTAAATCCTCCACTGAAAGAGGGGTAGGAGCAGTTCTGCTGTTCTTCAAGTAACAGACGCACAATTCTGGCATCAACACAACACAACAGACGCACAACGTCTTCCTTCCTCATGAAAACCTAAACAGATCAGAACAGATCAGAGCTGAGTCACCAATAGCTGGGAGAGGGATCACCTGGGAAGCTGAATTCCACAGCCAGGTCACTGACTTTCTGGCAGGGCTCTCACTAAAGCCCAGCGGCCCACGGCAACTGTCCTGTCTTTTTTTTTGTCCCCCCCCCCCCCCCCCACAAGGGTGACAGGAACTGGGCTGAGGCCAGAGAAAGTGCTCCTTGGCTTGCCGCATTTGTTCCATAAGGCTGCCTGACAGCTCTTCTGTGATCCACAGATCACACATCCTAACAGGGATGCCAAGTTCCATGGCAGAAGTGTCTGTATCTCTGGGCTAGGCGGTGAGATCACAGGTGAGGTATGCAAGTATCTGAGATCCTGAATGGAATAAGTGCTTGGAAGATGGATGGATGGATGGGTGGATGACTCTCTGGTGACAGGAAGATTCACATAGGCAATAAATCGAAAAATAAACTTCTAAATGAGTATTTCTGAGGCTCCGTTCAGATATTTCCTCAGCTCCTGATCAAATCCTCATTATTAAACATGGATGTGGTCAACACTGGCTACAAGTCATATATGAGCTATTTGTCCAAGACGCACCTATTCTGGTGGTCCTGCATATATTATATGAAGACATCATGCAGAACAGCCCAAGGATCAGAAGAGCACGGCCTGCGAAAGTGTGAAAAGCAGCAAAAACAAGGAAACTGGGTTCCGCTCTCCCACTGTGAGTGTCGCGATGCCTCGGCGTCTCAAAGCACCGGAGCTGCCAGACATCGAAGACCTTTGCCAAGGATGTTTCCTCTGAACCTGACAGCGTTTCAAGAGCAAAGGAACTTCCAAGGGCCAGGCGAGATTTGGGAGGAAGTGGGCTCTGGCTCAGGTATAAGCTTACTCCTTTCAATAATTTGTGTACGCTCAAAAAAAGCACCACCGGGGACAAGGCCCAATTAATGTGGTTCCTATAAAAAATGCCACTCCAGCTAACATAAATCGAAATAAAATACCCACAATTCCCACACAGTGTCATAAATACTTTTCATTTGGCTTTTGCATGTTACTTTTCTGACGTTGGCTCTGAACATAAAGTAAAGTAGAAAACAGAAGAGATTGAAGAGGATAAAAAATCTAAATGAAAAATACAGAAAATATGTAGAGAAACTGTAATGAAAAAGACATGCAGCAAGGTAGCCTATTCTAAGAAGTATATTAATAATACATATTTTGTATGAAAAGTAAAGATTTGCTCTGGGAGTGATAAAATAAAACATATGTTGGGAGTTGAGTGATTTAGACCCAAAATATTAGAGAGTATTAAAATAACTCCAGGAAATTCCATCTAATTGTTTGGCAAGAGTCAATAAGTCTTGAAGCCATCTAATAACAATAATTAGTTCAGTAAACTACAAAAAAATGCTTATAAAAGTACTGTAACCTAAAATAAACACTTAGATCTTCTTTATAACTAGCAGATGTGAACACGACAACCAGACAGAAGACATGAAAAAATCAGGCCTTCTTTTTTTATTAAAAACAAAACTTATTGAACACGACCCACAAACTGAAAATGCGGGAATCCGCGGAATACATACTTATAACATGGATGTCGCACCCCGGTAGAAATTAATAAGAATATAAGGCTGAAAACTGCCGGAGCTGGCAGGAAATTCTGAGGCGTGACAGTGTTACTGTGGCAATAATGTACCCAAAGCGTATGGAGTAAGTGGGCCAGTTTCTGCACTGTCAGGAGATTTCCACTGAAATGCCAGTCCTACTACAGACAGGAGTCGTCACACTTGAGAACACCCTCAGAAGCCTCAGACAATTCCTGGATTGGAATTGCAGAAATCCCCACCGCAGCCTTCCAACAAGTCACTGGACTGACAAAAAATGATCCCTCTTACAAAAAACAAAAGTTAGGGGGATGGTCCCTTTACTAAGGAACTCAACGGTTGGAAGTCTAAAAGTCGATGTCTGTGCATAGAATATTAAGGCCTGGCTAGTGAGAACTCTAGAGGGTCCCGGTGTAACAGAGCTACCACAGGTAATGTCAGGACGATTCGCATGAGAGCACAGGACTCCACAAACCCTCTGGCCAATGACACGAGGAGTAAGGCAATCTGGAGGTCCTCATTGGCAGGGCCAAGGCAGAGGTGGGGCTAAGTGCTCTGAATTCATTCAGCCATAGAGATGCTGCTGCCTTATCTGCCAAGAGTTATGAATTTTCGCTGACACACTGAATGTGCTGGTACCAAATGCTACATTGCTACATGGAACATCTGTAGATCAAGGTGAATGGAACTGAAATCGAAACGTGCTCACCAAAAAACAGACAGCAGTAACTAAATATTATACAAGTAATATTATACCCAGCTTTTTGAAAACATTAATAAGATGAGCACCCAAGCACATGAGTATTACAAAGATATTTGTAATACAGGCAAAAGTTCGAGGTCAGACCAAAGGGAGCCTTTACCATCAGGCAAGGTAGGCAACCAGCTGGGGCCCCATTAAACCTCTAAGGGATGTTTGAATGCCTATATCCTGCTGCAATGGGTTGGCACCCCATCATGGGGGGCTCTGGACCCCCCACGACCCTAAACAGGACAAGCGGTTACAGAAAATGCATGGATGGGTGGACGTTTTCATCCTAATGTACACTTGACGAAGCATATATCCAAAACTTCACGGGGTGGCTTATTTTACATGTCACCGTGTCCACGTCCAGACGTTCAGAGCATGAGAACGATTTTTGAAGACAGCATAGAACCAAGAATGCGAAACACAGTTGCCCCAGCGGGAGGAAAATGGAAAAATGTGAGGAAAGCAAGTCGTGCAGAGGTGTCCCACACGCTTGCTTATAAATCCAGTTTCCCGTCTGGAGCTGAAGCAAATGCAGGTGCTACATTCTAAAGCAGAGTGTCAGCAGCAGTTAGCGAACTCTTGCCCGCTTTTTAACCATTCCTCCCTCATCTCCTCAGATAAACACCACCACAGCAGCCCCCCTTTCCCTGGGAACCCCGCCCCTTTCCCTGGGGTGTGCTCGGTCAAAGCCAGGTTACATCGCCACATCTGCGCAACAGCTGGAATAGAACACACCACAGCAGCACATGAGAATGGGGGCGGCGGGGTTTACAGGTTTGTTGATGTGATCTGGTGTGAAAATATTGGCCAAAGAATGTGCAAAATATTTCCACATTTACGGCAAAAGAAAACAGCCCGTGTTGCATCGGAGAACATTTCAGAAAGTCTACGGTCAAAAATGTTCGCCTACCAAACAACCGACGGCTGTTTCAGGGTTTCCAACATGCGGCCTCTTACTTTCATGATGTTTACGGAAAAAAACATTGTGGATAAACACACCAGCTGACCCGGGCTTCTTCGGCTCTCTGGAATTTTCACACAGCTGGTTAACAATTACGATACCGTGAGAAGGGTTTGGTGGATGCTGAATCATACGTCTGCAAAACAGGAAGGAGGGATGAAGGCATCGCTGTGGAAGGTCACCCAAAATGCTGGCAAAATCATTCCGGAAAAATGAGTTTGTGGTTCGCCTTATAATTTAAGGTTATGTTGTTCTCCACAGGTATTTGGGCGTAATTAAACAGTCGCAGTGCTGGGGCCGCCACTGCGTCACCTTGTTAACGAGCTCCACGGGTGACCCCTAATGAGTGCGCTAGAAGGCACATCTGCCAATTAACAAACCCACCCCCAACGCTACGCCAATCTGGTGCTATAGTGAGGCCAGCCTTTAACTGAACGACAACGCTTAAAAGAGACGCCCGTTTCCTTTGGCGAACAATGAAAACAAGGAGTAAACATCGAAAAACGGGGATGGTATTTGGCTCAGCGGGTTAGAACTCCATGCCAGTGGTCAGAAGGTTGCTGGTTTGAATCCTGGGATCAGCGGAGTTATTTCACCGCTGCGCACTTGAAGAGGCCCCAATTGCTCCAGGGACTGTTTGACCCTGCTTTCGCAAATTTTATGTTGCTTTGGTTGAAAGAGTCCACTAAATAAAGAAAATGTAAATCCCGGGAAACAGCAACGTCTTAAAAATCTACAGCACTAAGGAAAGACTCTGGTTGCGTGTGGAGGAGCCTTTCTCTGCACCTCCGATTTGTCCCCGTCACACCAGCACAGAGCGGGGGAACGCAGCCCCGGAGCGAGGCTCCTAATGTGATTAACAGCAGCACCCAGCGGAGAGCACCGTCTCCCGTTTTAATCACAGCGCTCCAAATTAGACGGCGAACGAGCAGGGAGCGGGGAGCAGAGAGGACTCCCCGCCAACACGCCGACACAAACAGGCCGCGCCGGGACACCCCTGTCACGGGGTGAGCGCCACACTCCAGCTCTTCTCTTCCCCAGACCCCCCAGAAAACACGCACGCACGCACACCCCCCCCCCCCCCCAACTCTGCCACAGCAGCCCATCCCTACAGGAACAAGATGAAAGATGTGGTGCCTGCAGGCAGCTCGCACCCGAGAGACAGGTGGGGGGGGCGGCGGGGGGGGGGCTCCAAGCAGAGCCCCCCAGTGATTTTTACATACATTAATCATACATCACCATCCAACAGCTCTCAGTTAATAAGCGTTTCAGTCTAGATGAAATAAACGCTGTGTGCTCTGTGACGGCCTAGCTTCCGGGGCTCCACCTCCCTGCCTCCTGCTCAGTGCATCCTGGGATTGGCACCATCACCATGTGACTTACACTGTTTATAGAGGATGGATAGATGGATGGATTAAGTGCAGTTACGGTAATGCAATATTAAATCGCATTTGCAAACATGCACACGCACCCTCCCGCACCCCTGCCAGATGTTTAGCTGGAGAGAAAAAAAACAAACAAAAAATAAACAAACTATAATGCCATCGCTAGCAAAAATTTGCAGAAGATCCTAAACATCGCAGCACTTCGGCGGGAAAAACCCAGTGACAGACTAGTCCGCATCTCCTACAATTTTAATGTTTCTGGAAGAACTGCTAGGCTATATCCCCGAGTAACCCTGGATCCATGAGTAAGCACTCACTCTTAAGCTCCCTGTGACAGGCACACACTCACAAACAGCCTGGAGGTCTAGGCAGACACAGGAGAAGGACGATGCAGTCTAATAGCAGGAAGGCCTCACGCGAGCCTCTCCATGCGAAGTCTCCCCCTCTCTACCTACCGTCCGTGACTCTGTTCACTTCCCCCAACCGTCGTCACACACCTCCCTCTCTCTCGCACAAAAGTGACAGCCTTCGTCACAAGGGCCTCAAGATCAGACACGATGAACGAGAAGTGACAGCCAGGAGTTACCCCGGGCCGATGCGGTGGGCCTGGGCCAGGGCAGGGAGTCGCAGGCTAATCACTCTCAGGCTCTTCACCCGGCCAGAGGAAATCAGACAGACCCAACGCAAAACTCACACTACGGCACGGCCCGCCACGTGAAGAAGAGATATTCTGCATCCCCCTACCATACATTCCCAGGCAGTCGCACCAGGAAACACAATCATAGCTCCTGCTAGTCTTGAGAAGCAAAGTCAGGGGGCAAAACAGACACACAGCTAGACAATAATAATATCGGTCTTAATTCACCAGTGGATCTGGAGATACTAGAGATCCCTAAACTAGTGATAAGTTACTAGTACTTCATGTGCATATAATGGCCTCTGGTAATATATATATAAACTATACAAAGTGTGTGATACTATACAGCAGTGTTTCCAAATGGTTTCATTTAATGGATTACAGCTGATGATTCAAGACAGGTTTCAGTTTCTAACAAACAAGTACTATTTAATTCTTAAAACCAAGACTACAAGCAAGAGACCCTAACTCAGAAATATTCTGCCTTTATTGGGGGGTGCGGGGGTACGTTGGGACAAATTGTTCCTATTTTCCTTTCGGCAAAGAGCCCATGCATCGCTCTCTCTTCAGCCTGTGATTAATTAAGGGTCCATAAATAGAGTTATAGAGGGTTACTCCAGGTCATAGCAGACCACTGAGTCCAGCCTTTACGTCACATGTCCATTCCGGAAGACCCCAATAAGGATACCAAAATATCCTAATGCACTTTAGGTTTCGTCTCACATTCAGTCACCGCAATAAATGCAACTTTTATTCAATTGCATCACGCACAATTAAACACCATCTATTTTTTTTAGTACATATCAGATATTCCCTTTATAATAATCACAAAGACAGCATCCGGCTCCTCAGGGGTAGGCCAAGCTCCAGCTGATGACGTGACCTTTGACCCGCCCATTGTGTCCCCAGCTGCTCGGCCCCACGGCGCATCCGTCTGCTCCGTGTCGGCAAAAAAAAAAAAAAAAAAAAAGAGTGGGCCCCCGGTTCTGAGCCTCACTGTCGGAGATGGAAAGGAGGGGACCAGTGCTGGAGAATTTGGAGACTCTCGACGTGGCATGGTAGTCTAGCGCGGGCGAGGAACCAGTCCGAGGCCGTCATTAAGGTCCGGACTCCCTTTCGTTTTATGATGAATTATTGTAAATTATTTACGAAGTCACAGGCACACGATGGGGCTCATTTACGCAGTTTTCCCCCCATTAATCGGCCCATGCCAGGATGATCCATGAACCCCTTCCCCTGCTTCACACCTGCAGCCCCTTCTGGCTGCTCTGCTGCAGGACTCTATGCCTGATAAACACGGCCACCTCACCCTTAACCATCAGGTTCTAAAACCCAATTTCTCTCTCTGCATTGCCGGGCAGATATGCAACAGGACAAAAAAAGTTAGAAATGAAAATTGTGCACGGATTATGTTTGCATATATAAAGCTGTTTTAATGCATTTTCTTGCACTGACTGTTTGTAAAATACGATATAGCTTGTTCATACATTTACTGATGAATTTTTTTTTTTTTTACATATGTGCCATATATAAACACAAGCACAATGTGGTCTAGTGTCTTTACAATTCAAAGGTTCTGCAGTCTGTGGACTGTACATTATTTGTAAATTATTTATACAAAAAGATTTTAAGGGATAAAAAGATGGTAGACATAATTCTCACAGTTATCTTACTGTTTTACGAAAAACATTTTCTCATTAAAAAAGGACTTCTACGGCACTGTGTTTGCTCTGTGACCAAGATTACCATGGTATGATCAAGACCCCGATCATCATATCAGGATCCTGGCTATGGTGCAAAAATAAGTTTAACAAAACCAACCAGATCCTTCTCTAACCCAGTTCAACCTTATGGCCACTCAAAAAAAGAAACTTATTTCTTTGTACAGTCACTCCTCAAAAATGCATTACAGGTGAACTATATCAACAATACTGGGTATTTCCAATGGGTACAAAAGATATATGGCTTAAATGACCTACTTTTGCTCCAATCACATGAAAGCACCACATCAAAGTCTCTAACAAACACTCAAAGCAAACTTCACAATGACCCTTCAAGCACCTGATACAGTTACATTTAGAGAACAAGACTCAGCAGTTAGGTCAGTCAGCGCCAGCCACCTGTGTCGGCAGCGAGAGGGTGATTACTCTGAAAGCTTGCGTGTGTTGACACACAAGTCTAAATATCCAAACACCAAAAAACAAAGTAATATTCAGTCATACTACAATCCACACATGCCAATGCAAAGCATACATCTGCTGTCCTATTTCGTATCACCAACCGCATGGGCGATCACTCGTGTGTCGCGTTTGCTCATACAGAGAGCCGCAGCCACTGTCTTCGTTAATCAAATACAAACATTACCACATACATGTAGCTCCCGCAACAGAATTCAGAAAATCACAAATGGGTCGGGCCCGCAGACAGACACAGACAATAGACGGAGGGGGTCAAAGTTTGCCTCTTGTAGAAGCAATTTGTGCCCTCCCACTGTCTCAGCGCGAGAAATCAATACCTCAGACATACAGCACCTGCCGTCTGATAATCACCACAGGACTGACCTATTAATGTCTGCTACACCCCAACAGGTGGGACGGTGGTAACCTAAAGGGCCAGGTCATGCAAAAATGACTGAGGATGCCTGTTTAGCCCAACTGTGCAGCCATCCTTAATATAATGATCATAATTCCAGCTGGCTTCTCTAAAAACCCTCTAATTCCATTTCTGCACTAGGTATTCTCCCGTGACTGTAAGCGGTTACCGCAGGGTTTCCTCCGACTACAGCTTCAAAAATCACAGCAAGGTCTTCAGCTGTTCTGCTTATTGTTACCGGTGGCGCTACATTAAAGTGAAATCCAGCCCGGCCTGGGGGGGCGTGTTCACAAGCGTACCGCGGGAGATTATGCTAAAGACAGTTTTTTATCTTGAAAGAGGGAGGAAGAAAGCAGCAGACTGTCTTATTTAAGCGGCGCATCTAGAGCAGAAACACTGCGGTTTTTTGGAGGCGGGGGGGGGGGCGCACTACACACCCACCACTACCAAGCCGCACAAGTCTCCATGTTACATCCCTTCATCTGGATTCCCATATCGCTGTATCGATCGTGTTTAGATCGCGAAATAAAGTTTGCAGTACGGTACTGGATTTGCCAGGTTAAACTTAATCCCTGGATAAATACATGCACTTCTACAGCGCCATGCTTGCAAACGGGCCAGGTGGCTTCCAGGGATACATGAACATTGGGATCAGTACCCAGCGTTTGCTTCCAGTCCTTCCTAACCTTTGCTCCCCATGTCTGTGTAATGCAAACCAGTTTGCTGGTATTTAGATGGTGGCTTTCGAGCTGTGGTTAAGCGCACATGGCTCCGGAGCGGCCGTCCAGCGCACAGACGCCCCGTTGTTGCCGAGACACAGCGCGCATGTATCTGGGAAAGGCACCGCATTCCTCCGGGCTCGGTCCGGCCAGGCGACCGAAAAAAAAACCCCACAGATCATCTGGGGAATCTGCGGCCTCAAATCATCTATTCAATAAACCGTGACTGTAATTCATTCCCCTGGGCGAAACAGGAACCCGACGGACGG
>JAODKL010000037.1:8137829-8150525 GCA_026780765.1 Petrocephalus schoutedeni
ATTAGCTCCTCAGCACATGTTATTAATACTTGACGGGCAAGTGCAAACAATAGTAAGATCTATTTTAACACTCACCGTCAGGAACAGTGTGCTATAGTCCAGCAGCGTCCTTTTGTGAAATCCAAACCAAATGTTGTCAATAAAAATAAAATTTTGCTGTTTAAATTGGGGGAAAAAATAATCGGATGCGGAATCGATGGGCAGGATACTGTGGGAGCGTTTTTTATTTTACCACAAAATAAAAGAAGTGTAAATAAAAGGTAAAAAACAAGCGGCTGGAGATGGGAAGCCAAGTGTGCACTTTGCAGCGATCTTCGGCGCTTTTGTTGTTGACTAAGCGGAGGCTGGCGCGCGGATTGGGCTCGCGCCGCGGCTCCACCCGCCGGCCCTGCCTTCCGCGCGACTCCATTGGCACAGGCGGCGCGCGCATGCAAATACATTTCCCCCCATTGATCTTTAATAAGAGGCAAAAACCCCCAGAAAGTCCTTTAACCCTTTCCGACAAATACCTGCTCGCAAATCAACTGCAAATGCAGAAAAGTTTTTTTGGACCCCAGTGTAAAAACCATCTGCGCAACATTTTTTTAAAGAAACGACAACGACAACAATTATTAAATGTAATTCATTTAGATTGCATAGTTGGGCATATGACGGTTCAATAGGTTCCATCTTTCAAGGACACAGGTTCTTAGAAAATTATAGACACATATTAACGTTAAGTGGCTTTGAATTTTCAGCGTAATATTATTTATTATTATAGTTATTTATTATTTATTATTATATTGATTAAAATTATTCCCAAGAAAGTGTTTGCTATATTACAATATTTTTCCATATTAAGTAATTTTCTATATTACCAACTTCACACATTGTGTTACTGTTTGCAAAGCAAATGCATTGCAGACAAATATCAACAAGTGATGAAGGCAAAGTAATACAAAGAAAAAGGTATAATTGGACCCCATGGATATTGGCTCAATAGAAACCGTATCTATACAAGCAGCGCCACCTTGTGTTTACGCATCACCGTAACTTAATAACATCAACGAGGGAATGACTTCACACGTCTCCTGAAAGACTTGCGTGCATAATGTTCGCCTTTCATAATTACGCATCGGGTTGATCCGGTTACACTGAAGGTAAATACGACAGCAGATTGGCTTTCATCCTTGAGTTCTCTAGGGATCGTGGGTAGCATCCTAACCTGTTAATGTCATCATGAGTATTCGATGTCCTGGGCCCGATTGGCAGACAGCATCCCAACCATGTTGTGCTGGGCATCTTAAAAGAATTAAAAAGCTCCGTTCAGTGGTACTGGTAGAAGTGATGCTGTTGTTTCTATCAACAATTTTTCATTATGATTACATTTCACAGGCTTTGGTGGTGTCACAGTCATACGATTATAAAGGCAGAATGATCAGCCCCATTGCATTTGGTGAGATTATAAAAAAAAATTAAGATGATCACTAAAATGATGAGTTTCAGAAAAAAAAATCTCCTCAATTTGCGAATGGCCATTCAGTTCATATTTTGTAATTGTTTATGTTATTAAAGGTTTAGGTAAATTCCAAGGTACGCTATTTGAAAATATTTTGAACCGTTACGACCCAACAGATGTCGTTTAACAAACGAATATTTTTTTCGGAGGATTGTTTACGTATTCTGTAGAAAGAGAAAGGAATAATTATATACTTGTGTAGGGTTGAGTAGAGTGAAAATAGTCAATTTTAAGAAAATTATTAATAAAAAATCCAATAATATTTGTATTTTTGTAGCAGTATTTAAGTAGTAAGCAGTTACTGTAGTATAAGCAGGGGCGTGACATCAGGGAAGCAGGGGGCAGAGCCTCACCTGTCATCACAAAAAGTAAAAAACAAATAACAATTAAATAAAATTAATACTTGTCTACAATTTAAAGCGTATTTCCCGCTCAGACAGAGAGGAGCCTCATCCCCAGCGCATGCTCCCTCAATGACCTCGCCGAGCAGGCGCCTTCTGCTTTCTCACTGTATGTTACCAATGTCATGTTTGCACACACCTATATTATATGTCCGCACTTTCCGTAGATTAGCTCACATATTTTGCATATGTGTATAACGAAGTTAGTCTGATCCGATACAAAACCGCAGTGATAAAGCACAAGTTGAGGCAGCCAGTACCTCTGCCTCCCTGAAGGGGGCACACCTGAGCTCACGAGATCATTATTGCCGGAAGGCTGGCTAAAAATAAGAAAATTAAGTTCGCTGTAGTACTCTGTATCATTATTATTTATTTTTGTTTTGAAAGAGCCAGGGCCTCACCTGCCACAAATCTCACCGCACGCCACTGAGTATAAGATATCGCAAGACTTACTAAATGTAAAAATCTAACAAGGGAATGATAACCATGGTTATATTTCAGTGCACGTGACACACTGCATCATGCTTTCCATGGTGTGACATTTGTAAATCATATCCAGAGTTACTATTCCGAGATCTAAAGAACTGGACTTTCCCTTGATGCTCTCAGGCCTTCAACTGATTTTCAGTCAATGAATAATACATCAGTCATTTGCCTCTATTTTTACCTATAAAATACGGAAAATGCTGGCTCATTTCCCAGAGATTGTGAAAATAGACAAAGACCTTCACTCACTCAAGAATTTCATTCACCTTTGAGGCTGCAGGACCGACAAGGGAAAAAGCCAAATGTTTATTCACGGAAAATGGAAATAAATAGATCTGAATCACCTTTAAATATAATAGTACCATCATAATAATAATTAAATTTAATTAGAAAAAAACAATAGCATTATTTGCATTTATTCTTATTTAATGCATGTAGGCTGTAAACTCAGCATTCACACAGAGACAAATAACCGACAATTGTTGGTGCATTTGATTTTCTTAAATGCTCAAAACTGCTCTAACTCAATTTGTCAAAGTCATTCAAAAACCTAGTGACTGATTTTGCAATCTGCACACTTAACAATATAATTTCTGCCTTTTAATTGAGGACATCTGAGCCCCAGTTCACATAAAGCCATCCGGTAGACATCTGTGGATGAAAACTGACATGGACTGCATGTACTGTAAAGCAATCAGTCAGTGATAATATACAGCCATATAATTGCCTATTTTACACTGACAGTTGCTAAATGTACCATCACAATGTGTAAACCTGCATATCCATATTTAAGTATGTTGTAAAGGCATATTTTATTAATTTCAAATAAAATGGCCTTGCTAACCTCTTATGGTGAATCCATTCCCTTTTTAGAACAAAGGCTATTGTTTCACCATATGCCTAATTAGGTAGGCCGTTATTAAAAATGAATTGATTGATATATGCATTGAAGTCTAGGGTTTCTCCTTATGCAGTTATAAGGAACATGAATTTGACTTACTGTGAGGTTTGCATCGTTTTGAGAAACTTTTACCCAACTGATGATCTGACTGAGTGTTTTACGCCGTGAATAGGCAAACTGTATTGATCCGTGCAGGATATTTTAGATCTTATTAAATATCTCATTTAGCTAATTCAAATCATGTAGATAGATGTATTTGTTGTGTAGTCAGCATGGCATCTAAGTCAGTAGCACTGTGGTCTTACGTCTGCTGGGTTGCTCCAGGATTATTCTCTGTTGGTCAGGGTGAGAGGATGGAGTTCCAGTGAACTGGGCCAGGCCCAGGAACGGTCATATATTATAACACAGTAACAGTAAAACTGACTGTAAAAAACAAACTGGGACGTCGCTAAAAACAATCAGGGCAGGTGAGCTCATTCCCGGCGTGGCCCATGACACTGGGCAAACTGTTATAGAGAATCGAAGGCTGGCAGGTTGTGCCAGCAACTGCTCATTATGGTCTGTTCAAGGAAACAGAAAAACTGCTTAGAATCATTATTCCTATAATACGAACATAAGGAAGTTATTAACATTAATACTACAGACTTTACCAGCTATCGCTGGATATTATAAAATATGGTCTTTTTTTGGGAGAGTGAGCATAGACTTTATGGGGAGACCACTTACAATTGTAATATATTGTGATCCAGCTTCTTGGCAGTACAGTTGATTTTATTTTATTTTATAAGCCCCTTGTGGACATACTTATTCACATAACTTTTGTAAATTGAAAATGAATCGATTTGTTGAGAAAATATATGGTTTTCAGCCCTGCTTGTGGAGGACCAAGATGTGTGCAGGTTTTGTGAGCAAGCTGATCAATTAAGAATTTAACTTTAATTAACATGATCAACATTTATAATGTTTGATGTTAATAAACACTGCTGTTAATACACTGCCTAAATATTTGATTGTTCGTGTTACTGTGTCCCCTGCAGTGGGCTAATATTCTATTTAGGGTGTCCACCACCCTGCATTTTCTAGGGTATAGTCCAAACTAAATGTAAACCTCTACTGGATAACTGGTTATGGGAGATGGATGGATGGATGGACAGATTTTGTGAAGGATCTTGTAAAAGATTGAAATATGGTACGTAGTATGAAAATAGATGGATGATGGATGGATGGATGAATGGATAGATGGATGGATGGATGATGGGTGGATGGATGGATATAATGATTTCTTTTCAAATGATACCAGAACAATTCTATGAATACGCTTACTACCATATTGCGACTGGCAAACATTTGGCTACAAATAAAATGTGAGATTCCAAAGTCTTTTAACTTTTTTGTTAGTTTTTTTACTATTTTCAGTAAAACTCAAATGAAAAGAGTCTATCCTACACAGATATCCAATAATCACATATCTCAGGAATATTTTAAGATACATAAAACAAGAATGCACAAACTGTATATACAAACTCGCTTTGTCATAGGAGCCTTGCAGGATATATTAGACAAAAGTTGGAGTGAAAATGGTTATGCTTCAGTAATCCATATCATTTTGCTGAGCGAAGCCAAATGAGCAACTTCATACCTCAAGCAAAACATTAAATTGGATGGTTAGAAGGTCAGGCCAGATTAGGCGGCCCATCCATCAACTTCAGCATCTCTTGGGGGGGAGGGGCTGCTGTGCAGCTGTAGACACAGGAGTGGGTTAGATACAGCAGGCAATGTAAATAGCTAAACTTCACGGTCATGTAGATTAATGTTTCCCAACCCAGTCCTCAGGGACCCACAGACAGTCCATGTTTTTGCTCCCTCCTAGCTCCCTACCAGGGAGCAAAAACATGCACCATTTGCGAGCCCCGAGGGCCGGATTGGGAAACACAGATTATAGGTAAGTTAGCACATGTATTATATTTTGAATATGAGTGGAGTGACTCTTAGTGGTTTTGTATGTTGTGCAATACGTGTGGTTCTCATTGTGTTCCATGAATTCCTCTACTAGCCTGATGCCTCTTTACGTTGCTTAAATGCTGTTAATGTTGCACTTCTGGTCCTTGAATAGTCCTATTAGGTTCTCGCTTTGTTAGAAGATGTTGTGTAGCTCATGCTCCAGCACTGATGACACTTGTACATGGGCATTCATTGGAAGCCTAGCTGCACACAGGGGCAGAGGGGCCAGGGCCCCTCCAGCGGGGTGAAGGACCCCCCACAACAATAAAATAAATTATAAGTAATAAGTATATTAGTCATAGACTAACATATCCTTCCACATACTTACTTATCCAGCATATGGTCAGGTTCAGCTTGGAACAAGTCCCAGACAGCAGCAGAATATTCAGGACAAGATGCCAGTCCATCACAGAGCACACACAATACAAAACTGGATTTAGAGACACCAGGTTATGTGCCTGTATCTTTTTGGACTGGGGGAGTTAACCAACAGTAATTATTCAATTCCCCCCAACTCCCGCAGGTATATGACTCACTGACCCACCCCGACACCCCAATAAGCTTTCCTGGACTTGAAAACTTTCCGGTAATACAAAGCTGTTTTAGTCTTGGCCCAGGGAAATTGCTTCATATTTTTAGTGCAAACTTTGGGCTCACAAATTCATTCGCCATACATTGGGGACCATGCTAGGCAAGCACACAATGAGGAACCTCATGGAGCGCCAGGATTCTGTTAATGGCAGGGTTAGCCAACTAGCACACTCTGCTGGAATAGCTTTCCTGGCTACACTAATTGTCACAATTTAGATCTTTCCTTGAGGTCACTACAACATCAGAAATGCATGCTTTCCCATAATACCTCTCATTGCCTCATTACTGATATGTTATACACTGATAAACATGGCTGCAGGCCAGTCTGAGCATACCCATAATAATAATAATCCCTGTCCACCCTCCAAAGCACCTGCAAAGGGCACAATGGCATCAGAACTGGATATTGGAGCAATGGAGGAAAATCACCTGGTCTTAAGGATCCTGGACCATTTTCTGTCGCATCATGCGGACAGGCAGATCTGCATCAAGCATCCGGGGGACGTGCTGGACCGCTAAGTCTGATCTGCAGCTACGTAACGCCTTACAAAACTGAGCTGGGTGCATGGTGCCCTGACACATTACCCCAGTGTTCATCATTAAAATTATCTGTGATTTGTGCCTCAGTAGCCCTGCTCTTGGCTTGCACCAGACGTTCGCATCTCACATCGACGAGTCCTGCCTACCTAACACCCTCGGAGCAGATCGCGGTGTTGTCCCCCCCCGACCACTCTCAGTAGGTACTCACCGCGGATGTCAGTGAGCACCATGCGAGCCGTTTCAGAGATGCTCTGAACCAGCTATCTGGCCATAAAAATCTGTCACTCAGATCTGTATCCCAGTCCATTTCTTTTGCATTCAACACATTGACTATGAGTACCAAATGCTGGCTAACCATCCAACATATCGCAGACCTTGACATGCGCTATTTTAAACACGGTAGTTATGCACGTCATTCGGGGTGGTCATAGTGTTTTGACTCATCAGTGTATGTGCTACAGTGAAAGGCAGGCAAACCTGACTGATATTTATCTTGTAATATAATTCTACTTTAGTTCTATTATCCCCACTTATATTACAGGTGTTTTGAATTTAAGTGTAACTGCAAGTCCTGGGTGGAATTTCGAAAGCGGTTCCTAAGCCCTAAGTTCTTGTTAAGAAACCCATCTGTTGGCAGTTCATTCAAAACGGTTTCTTGAGCAAGATAAAGATTTCATTTAAAAAGTATTTCTCGGATGGTCGATGACAGTTAACATTTATTAAGTATCACTTGAAATATTTTAATTGCAGTTCTTTTTTCATCAGTCTTTAAGAATATTGTTGACATGGGGTCTAGGACAAGGGCAATTTAAATTTTAAACAGAAATGGCATGCAAGGCGATCAGATGAATTCACATTATGTTACATTAAATTAATAGGAATGTGTATTTATTATATTACAACTGTAATTGGAGTTGGACTGCGAAGCAGTCATCATATCAAATCATATCAATAAAGAGGAACAACTGAAATGTCTATACGCAAATAGTAAAAAAAAAAAAAAAACCTGCTAAAAATGCCCATATTCATAAACAAAGAGGTTTTTGGTTGGTATTCACCTAATATGATAATTAGTTCAATGATCTAAAATGACGCATTAATTAAATGCAGACTGACGGTGGCTGGAATTGTGTGGTTTTTTCACCTCACTCATCTATCTGGTCAATAAATAAAAGATTTTTTTCCCAATAGAATTCAGTATTGGTCAATAACAGGCTGCAATAATATTATACCCATATACCCATTATACCCATATCAATGCTCACCGTATAATGCCGACCTTGTTTGCAAGGTCCAGCATACCGTGTTTCCCTCAGACACGTCAGCAGGACAAAATCCTACCCAAGTACATTAGGACCTGCTCTGTGTCTGTCGGCTGCTTTAATATGAAGAGAAGCACAATTAGGCAGCAGGAGGACAGGGAGGGGGTTCGATGCCCAGACCCACAGGCTCAACTGTGGTCTTAATTGTAGGAGTTCACAATGAATCAGTGTACTGAAGCACATTAAGCATTTTAAGGCACACAAAGGTCAATATTGGCATTAGTCTTTGAATTCCCCAAGGTCATCAATATGACAAGACTGAGCAGTAGTCTCTAGGTATGTGCGTGTATGTGTCTGTGCGTGTATGTGCCTGTGTTTGTATGGGTAGGGGGGCCATCTGAAGAGAAAAACTAAACGCTGTCACTCACTTCCTTCTTCTAAGTGCACGAAACAAAACCCACAATATTCTCTTAAATTACACAAAACTTATGGCTATGATGACTTGTTCATGTCTTTATCCAATATATTCCTCTAAATTCTTTTAAACAGTGACTAAAAACACATCAATTATGGCCTCTAGATTTCATTTTATTTTCTAATACTCTGCACATGCCGCAGTTTCTCTGTTACAAATATTATTTCATGATTCAAGTGGTAGTTAAATGCAATCTCTTTACTGGCCAGTTTTGAAATCCTACATCACCAAAACAATGAAAATATATCACTAGGACATGGCTACCCGTGAAATACCAGCGGCACTATGAAAGCACCACTAATTCAGGCAACAGCAAAATACCTTTTTATATGCATAACAATGTGTTTTATATACATTGTTAAGCTTCAGTGACAACAAGCAACAAGTAACAAGGTTCCATGAGTTGGGTTATTGAAATAATCAGAGCTACCCTAAACTCAAGAAAATGTTACAACTCATATATATTCGTGCAATTCTATTACAACTTAAAAACTGTTTCGCATTCTATGATTGATGTCACTCAGAGCCAATAAAAATGGATGAGCACCTGGGGGACCAATTACATTCCAGGAAGCCAATGCTAGCCCTGCCCCCTCGCCGGCTCCACTGCTGGGTTCTAGGCTCACAAGTTCTGCAGCTTAACGAAGCAGGAAATACTGTCTAAAGTTTCCGTATGCTGCACTGGTTCCTGTTTTGGCTCACCTGTAAACTCATGTTGTCCAATCACATACGACATTATATTTTCTTTATAGCACATGATGCAGACCAACCAAATGGTGACATCATTCAAAACAACCACACCATAAAATCTACACCTGAAAAATAGGGCTAGTGAAAGAGGCTGGCCAATCGTGACAAGAGTGTCCTGGCATTCAAGGGTTTAAGTCATCATTTAAATAGAAAGTAACTTCATCTAGGTGGTGCAGGAGCATGGCACAGCCCATAAATTATTCATGTTTGCAAAAGCCAGATGGTGTATTAATCAGTTGAGTTCTGGGACTCGACAAACATCTCCAGACCTCTTGGCCCTTGTAGGACATAAGCGTATACCCTGTTCGTGTATTTGTGTGTGTTTTTTAATCACAACAAAACTTAGATTCAGGAATTATTTCACTTAATTACAAGGCTTTTAGAAATAGTAGGCAGGAATTTGGTTCAGAAAATTTAACCGAGCGTGACTAATGAAATACTGACTGCATGTGTATTGGCGTTTGAAAAACCTGATAAATTTGGGAATTGCTTCTGAGATATGTCAATGATAAAAGTTGAAGCAATTTGATTCATAGCTCTAAAATAATTATCGAGCACTAATGACTAATTAGCAGCAAGGGTGTAGAGATTTTTCCTGACATGACGGGTGAATGTGGAGTCTTTGTTATCAACATTCATCTTACAACATATTTTTCTTTGTAGACAAGTCGTGAAGCTACAGCTTCTGATTTTATACAGTCTCTGAAAACATACGAGACACAGGTGGCTGCAGAGGTCATGTCCAACCCACCACATGCACTGTGTGTAATTTCCCCTGGGTACCGGCCCCAGTTACGCAACATCATCATGTAATTTTACACATCTCGTTTAATAACAGCTCAGAGAATTTTATAATATTAAAATCATAACAAATGGCCATTTCAGTCACTATTAAAGCACCGATATAAAACAAAAGGACTCAAAAGCTCAGAGCCTGGGAGTCAGGCACTGTTCTCAAACGAAACGTTTCATTACATCCTATAAATTACAGCGACTTACAGCAAATTATGGCGACTTAACTGCCAGCGTGGGCAGATCTTAATGATACTGAAGACTTACAATAAAGCATACATCCAACACTGTTGAACTGGAATTATTTGAGAATTACACGTTTCATTCTCTTCCATATTCAGATTTCAGCCACGTTGACAATACTGAATTAACAAGAAAAACCAACTGTTGAAATGACCAACAGTTCCTGAGTAGCGGAGTGCCACCGAGGCCCTCGGAAGGACGTAGCGCAGTCCTGTGCACTCCGGTTTCCGCTTTGAGGAATGAGTGATATCCTTCAGTTTGGGGCATTTCATACCTTTATCTCCTACAAGGTCACCAAGTTCCACCCAATGTTCATCCTCCGTTACTTCAAGCACAGGCAAGAGAGAAGGGCCACATCCCTCTGCCTATCTACCCACATGCAGTCTCCGGCTCCGCCCCCCCTCTAGGCGGCCCGCTCCCGTCTCCGGCGACAGTAGGCGTCATAGATCTCCAGGAACATGTCCCTGCAGGGGATGCGGGCACCCAGCTTGGAGCAGATGAGGAAGGAACCGGCCATCTTGCGGTGCAGTGAGTAGGTCTCCTCGGGCGGGGGCGTCAGGCGGTGCTGCAGCATGACGGGGATCAGGTTGTGGACACGCTGCGTGGTGCTCTGGGTGCTGAAGTCGAACGGGGCTGGAGAGGCGAAGGCTTCACCCAGGATCATCACAGCCTCCGTGTGAGCTTCCTCAAAAGCCTGGAAGCACGGCGCACAGACTGGCTAAAGGCACTGGGGGGCTGGGACCGGCGAGGACGTAGACGGGGTCGGGCGCGAGCGAGGCGAGACATGAGAGGGCCTCACCTTGGTCTCAAAGCCTGTGAGGAACTTGAGGTCCTTGGACTTTTGCAGCACGGCCGCCCGGTCTCCCCCCGAGGCTGCGTACACCACCTGCACAAGTGGCATGCCAAGAGGAGGGCAAGCGGCCGCGGCATTAATGTCCAACGGAGCCCCTCAACGCGCATTAGCTACGGGTACCCTTATCTGGGCAAAGCATGGCTGAAGGAGCAATGCTTACAAAGAACTGCGAATATCCTCAAATTTCCCTGGAATTGATAGGATTACACTGTCAAGTTCAGCTTTTTAGCTACAAAACATGGTCAACGTGTCCATGTCTGTATGGCTCTGATATGCCTACCTCTATGTAGTCATCAGTAAATTTCTCTGGGTAATCTCGGCAAGCCCCGAAATCCAGCAGGAATATCTACAGACACGAGAATAATGAGGATTAAAGTGAGCAAGCTGGTGCATAAGGTTCCAAGCAACTCCAGAAATGTGAATAAACACACACAAAAAGGGCTGAATATCACTGTATCAAGAACCAGTCTAATTCCTGCTCAGAAACCAGGTGATGTCTACAGTCTAAAAGAACAATGAGAGTTTATTTAAATCTTTACACTAAGATGAATTAAGATATTTTTTCAGGGTTTGATAGCATTTAAGTATCTATTTTTCTGGACAAATTTTATGTTGTACACTACTGCCGAATACATTTCTATAGTTATTTAAAATGGCTATCACCCTGAGAAAGAAAATGAAAAAGTTGTATTTGTGTACTATGCAAGTTTTAGTATTAGTCACAACACAATTCACAAACCTTGTCCTGTTCTGCATTGTAGAAGAAGTTAGCCCAGTTAGGGTCAGTCTGCATGAAGCGGAACTCAAACAGCTCTCTCAAGCACAGCTGCAGGATGCTGAAGCAGATCTGCCAGGAGCAAATACACAGTATATTACATATACTGTATAAAAAGAGGATGAACACAGGGGAAATTTCAAAGCGAAATGCAATACTGCCACCCTGTGGCCAATTTCAGCACACCAATTTCAGCAACAATATTGACAGCACACCTCCTGGTTTATCAAACCACAGAGATATTGACTACTCCTTGTCAAAGTGGCCATAAAACTAATTACAAATGATAAAGGCAATTCAAATATAAATATTTCTTAATATAACAATCATAACCATATCAGATGAAGAATTATTTCCATTTCCATTAATTCAAGCATTTATAATTACATAACAGCTGGACGACACAGAGATGTAATGGTTGAAAGACAGTAAGCTGAAATGAGCAGAAGCTCACCACGCTGGCTAATTTGATAAGTCTGATCAATGCTCTGAACCGGCCTGCCTGATTGAGACGCGCGGTCCGGAAGACCAGCGCAAGCCACAATCAAGACTTTAAAAGAAAAGCTCATCTAGGGGGCAGACAGTAGGAGCCATGGATCTGAGAGGCTACACTCTTTTAATTAAATATCAGGAAGGCCCCCGAGTGATGGGGAGATTTCCGGGAAGCAATCCAATTTCTGGATGCACAAGACATCTCATGGTGTTACGGCTCCAGAAGATAATGCATGATGTCAGATGACCACAATACAAAGCTCTGATTAAAAAAAAAAAAAAAACTCCTCGTACACACCACCTCAATAAACTGGCTTGTCATTTCAATAGGCTTTGAGAAAAAAAAAAAAAGCTCCATCTACTGGAGTAGATAGTACTGCAAGCAGATATTCAGATATCCTCCACCTTGTTCCGCGTCTCCTGGTTCAGGTTCACGCAGTGGTCCAGAGGCACCCCAGACACCATCTCAGTGGTGAGAACCCGACTGCTCGTCAGACTGTCCACCACCTCCGGGACTCTAAAAAACGGGTCGCCCGCCAGCAGTGTCCTGCGAGCAGAGGCACACTGCTTACACACACAGCACTCCACATAAGGAGCACGTTTCCTGGCAGGAAGGTTCATTTTAATCAAAGCCTT
>JAODKL010000037.1:8161847-8180737 GCA_026780765.1 Petrocephalus schoutedeni
GGATAGGCTCCGGACCCCCCGCGACCCTGAACAGGATAAGCGGGTTGGAAAATGGATGGATGGATGGATGGATGGAATATTTGGTTGCAAAACATATTCAGGAAAGGAGTTTCATATTAAAAGCATTTGTTATTGATAGAAGTAAAACAACCTATTATAAAAACCATGTCAAATAATTATGACTCCAGATCAATATTAAATATTTTTGTTCTTATAATGCCCTCCAAAATGGTGCAAATCAGTAAAATAATGCATTATATAGTTTTTTCAATAGTTGATAAATCATAATTGAATGATATATAGAGTGAAAATATTAAATGAAATTTACTTTGGGTTTGGATTTAAATAGACTGGTGGAATCTATAAAATAATACTGCCAAATGTAGGAAATCTGATAGTAGAAATAAATAATTAATTTTATTTCAGTTAAAAAATATTTTACAGAAATTTACTAAGTGCCCGTCAGTGTAGGTGTGTACATTAGTTTCCAAAATATAAAGGGTTAATTTCAGTTGAGCCATTTTCGGTTTCACGTTACTCCTTCTCGGAAATGTGTATTGCTTTTACAGTGTAATTCATTGTGAATCGTTGAGTTTTTTTTACCGTGTCTTTTTTCATTAACCTTAAGTTGCCCCAATATGGTTGTTGTGCACCTGCTTGAAGTTGCCCCGCATATGTTCACACAGGACAATTGTGCATATTTAAGCACAATCCAAGGAGACCCGTCTCCTAAATATTTATTCATTCTTCTCTGTACTGGGTGACTATTGAGGTTGTTGTTGCTTGCTAAATATAATTAGGACAAATGTCTTATATGCTTATATAATAAATATTCGTAAATCTTAATGATTCATGACAAAAAACATCTAAAACTCCTTCTGATTCACATACATTGTAAAGGGGATTTCCTTGAGCAACACTGACTGCAGCAGTTTCATTAATAAGAAAATGTCTTCGGGGTTTAAACTTGTTAAATGAAAAATGTGATGTGCAATGTGATGTTCTTACTCAGCCTATGGGAAAATACAAAGTGTTTTGGGGAAAGATCTCAGCCTTTTTATTTTACTACAGATATTCATTGTTTTTTCAGGTGAGAGTGTAAGAAAAATTGTTAAGGATGTCCCACTTTTCTTGTTTGGTAAGTTGAATACAAGACAGCAAAATCTGATCATGGGAAAGTCATGGGAAGAGAATGGGGGTTCCATCTGCCAACATAGGGAAGTAACTGATAACAGTGAACAGAGAGCATACCAACCAAACCAATTCAGCGGAAATCGACCTTTAGGTTTGCCATGTATGATACAAGTATATAAAACGTTGTTTTCATTTGTATATTGGATAGGTTCTGTTTACATAACGTTTAATAAATGGCGGAACAAAAATGAAAAATGCATCAACAGTTTGATGCATTGAGAAGTGCGGGGGGGCTGAGCTGCCCACCATGTGATACGTGACCCTTCTTCTTTTGCCCAAAATACAGGAACTTTGAATGGACTGCTTCTGGTAATCTGTCACCCAGCCAGTAAAAATTAGCATTGCTTCCATATTCGACAGAAGCATCCACAACATCATGTGTCAAAACAGAACAGCACATCACAGCCATGCGCTAAATTTCTTTGTTCATCAATTCAAATACTAACTTCATTCTGGCTGCAAACAATGGCTGAGAATGCAGGCAGGTGCAAACGCGGGCTACACTCAGGGGCTTCGATCGGTGCAATGATCACGTTGACCAGCGCTTGCAAGCTTCTGCAATTCCAGCACTGAAAGCCCCCCCGGGCGTTGGAAGCTGGGGGCGAGTAAAAATCGAGCGTGGGAGGGATGGGGAGGGGGTGCTGGAGGAGGGGGGTGGCCGAGGAGGCTGCCATATATGGGCACGCCACCGACTCGGCCTCACTATTGGCTGGCAGTCTTGGGCAGCAGCCTGTCAACAAGATGGCCTTCCTCTCCGCCGAGTGCGCTCCGCTCCATTATTTTGCTTGTCGGGAGGACACACTTTAGTAACAGTCGGCCTGCTCCGCCAGCCATCCAGAAGATGGTCTTCGCCAAATCCAGCCTTTTGTGAAAAGTACCGCAACTATAGCTGGCCTCCGCGCGGGCATTCCCCCCCCCCTCCCTCCCCGAGCAAGACCGTGCGAATCTAAGAAGTAACAAGTAGTTACGCGCGCATAAGGGCGATAATAGCGTAGCTGCAGCCATTAGCTTCCCGGAGAGGAGCGAGGGCCGGAGCGCTGCCGAGGCGGCGACAGCCCCCTACGTGCCTTCGCGGAGAAGAGCACCGCCACTTCCCGGACGGTAATAATATAAGGAGGCCGAGGTAAGATGAGCCGAGTGCCGCAGTCCGGAGTTTACGGTTCAGTTTCTGACCGCGATGGTGGCTGCGACGCGCGCGCGACATGCTAGGCTAGGCTAGGCTGGCACCCATATGTCCGCGGACGAGTAGCGAAAATGCTGCCGTCGGTCGCCGTATGTGCTTTTTTATATATAGATTTTTTTCTTTGTCAAAAGTTAATGCAGTAATATGAAATCAGAATAAGGGGTTTGAGGTTTAATCAGTGCGGCAGGGCGCGCTGGGCTGCGACGCGCTGTCACATCCGCGTCCAGCGCTTCGATAAAGGAAACGCGAAGTAAAAATATCATTACAGCCTTTATAATATAAGCTGCCACCACGTTATATTCTCAGGTTATGAACAGCGATTTGTTTATTATTAAGTGCTCATTAACTCGGCGCTTTTCTGTCCGTCTGTCTGTCCAGCCAGCGAGCTGTATAGTTATTTTTGAAACGTCTAATTTTCTTCGTTAGCTGGTTAGCATCGTCATTGGCTTTGACAGCCTTGCTATGTGTAAAACATTCTGTTTTTCGGAGTGTCTTAAAATGAATAACGTAAATAACAGCTAGTATTTTCGTCTATGTAACTTGTGCCTGGTCTTGTTGCGGAGAAAGAGTACGGATCTGAATATAATTCCTTAACAGGAAATGTATTATGGAGAATTACTTCCAGACACTTCGTGGGAGTCTATGGCTATTCATAATAAACACTCCTCGCTGAAACAACCTGCTGAATAATTTAGGTAACCTGTTATCAGATATCAGATGTGATTGTCAATACTTCCTTTTAATATATAATCCGTTTAACCTATTGCCATGTTAAAATCGTGACTAATGAAAGATAAACAGTAGCGTAAAATTCCCTAATTATATTTTTAAAATCAACTTATGTAACTCTTTGTGACATTGTCACCAAATGTTTTCGTACGGCAAATGTATGATACATGACTGCTCTGTGTGCCTGCACAAGTTTATATGCTACCCCATTTGTAGACCTGCTGCTTTGGTTATGACCTTATGTTAAAGAAGAGGTGCAAGCTTAATATCAAAAGCATTTCTAACCCCTATTAAGACATGCTAGCTTTGTGCCAACCAGGAAGGAATTTTATCTAATAGCCCTCAGGTTTCACAGTGGCAGGTCACTGACCTTGCTGACTGCTTGATCAAAGACTGCTTCTGCTAGGAATGCTGGTCGTCTTCAAATTAATTCATCCATGACAACTTACAGGCTCCCGTATTGCATGCAGCTGTAAGATTAAAATGTATATATCTGCAGTGGTTTGCTTCTCCTTCTTTTGTGTTACAGATATATTACATATTGAATGAAAATGGATGCCAGGGTGGGGGTGAGAGGTATTAGATTTTATGTATAGGATTCAAGTCATATGAGACATATTTTCAGTAGCCTTGGATTTTGATTGTGGAAATGTCTGGGTTTAAAAGTCCAGGTTTTGAAATATCCATTGGAACGTGAAAGCTTTTTTTTTTTTCTTTCTTTATGAAGAGAACATCTGTCTGGCCATCCCACTCTGGGGCACTGGCTCATCCTTGGACCGCTTGCAACCATCGATCGCCAGCTGTGGCACCTTTATTGTTTAATTAGCATATTCATTTGTCCGTGCTGCTCTGCGATGAGCCGGGCTTCTTGATGATCTTATCGCTGGATTAGATGGGATGACTGAAGCCAGGACCAATGTTCTGGAAGGTGAAGGGTGGAGGGTCTGGCGGGCTGCAGTGCAACACCCCTGCATTGTCTCTGCAGGCCTGAGAGATGGAGTGGGCCGGTGGTGGTGATAATTTATCACCACTTATGTGCAGTCTGCAATTCTTAGTCTATGAAAGAGAGCTCTGCATTAGCCTCTAAGACCAGGCTCTACACCTTAAGCGAGTGCTTACACAATGATTTCTGATTTGCAGCTGCTTTTGTTGAGGATTTGTTTGTATTTTTTAGGGGGCAATGGGGTTATTAGCTGTAATTTAATGATATGATGTCATGGTGCACAGCTCCATTGCTTCATACTGGGTAAGGTCACAGAAATGGATTCCCCCTTACAGCTGCAGATGTGCCACAGTGCAGGTGGTGCCCCCAGTCAGGCCCGTGCTGGAACGTTGGGGCAGGATTTGGCGGATTACGCAAATCGCTTAATATTGTCCTTAATGTGCAGGAATTATTTCGAATAAGAAATAGCCTTATGGTGTAGAAGTGAAAAATGGGCACTTCGTCAGAGCGTTCTGTGATTTTGCAGATGTTTGCTTTGTCTATTGTTTCTGTTTTGACTTGCCAAATGATGTCATTGACTTAACCAGATTTTCCAGGCTAGTCTTGGCACATAGAGATGTATAAAGAGTTTGTAACAAGGAACTTTTGACCTTGAGGGTGTGTTTTATTGGCTGATTGCAGGCAGCAGGTAAGAAGAATAGTAAGGCTTAACTATATACCTTTTTTTTCTTTCTTTGTGTGCAAGTCAATAGTTCACAATTACCACATCCAGAGTCTCTCAATTTTAGTTGAAGTCGGGCAGCTAAACAGTTCTCAAACCTTTGCCGTTATCTTTTCCTATCCACCAGTGCTTTGTCGCTTTGTCTTAGAAATAATCTGTTTGCTACTCTTTAGCTTACCTCAACAGAAAGCACAGGTAGAAGTTGATGCAGACAGGGCCACGTCATTGGTCACTCCCACCTTCTCCCACTTTGCACGTTGTAAATCGTCTCGACTTGTGGTTCCTCATTGCGGACACTTGTGAATAATAGATGCATCCGCAAGTGTTGTCAAGAAAGGACTGTAGTTAACTTCAGCCCTGCTGTTTCATTTGGCCTATTCTCTCTGAGTTGGGATGGAAGATAACATGTTCATTAAAAATTATTTTTGCAGCTCATTTAAAGAAAAAGAGCCGTTTCCTCAAAGGGAGGAAGCATTTTAGGGTCTTTTGGGAGATATTAACATTTTACGTAATGGTGCAGAGGACAGGAGAGAAGTGAACGGGTGAGTGGCCTTGGAGATGGGAATGTGGCAGCTTTCATACAGGCGCTGTAAATCTGTGACGTCGGGCTTTTGAATCTCGCTGCGCGATGACAAACTCTTTAATCAGCCTAGGCAATGGGGGAGCTGCTAAAGGGAGCTCCAGGTTTGGTGGGACCGGGAGGCTCTGGGGGTGGGGTGGCTTATGGGCGGTGTGAGTGCTGACAGGGAGCGAAGCATCATGCTGACCATGGCTTTGCGCGGTGACACACAGCATATACACGCAGGGGTGACTTATGCGCATGCAGTCATGTGTAACACGCTTCAGGCGAGAGTGTTACTGGATTTTGACCCACCCACACAAACTGTCCTCACCTTTCTTTGTTCTACATTTATTGTTTTATGGTTTACTTCGAGATCTGCTTTTCCATTTAGACTTTGTGGTGATGGCTTGTGAGTCTATTGATATCCATTTACCCTGGAGTGGTACATTCCTCTCTGCATTACTGGAATAACGCCAACAGCAGTGTGCAGTAAACAGATTTGCTACCCTGAAAGAATACTCTTTTCGGCTTCTTGAGGTACTAGCAGTCAATCGATTTCCATATTCTGCTGTTTCCAAGCACCTTTAAACGGTATTGACACCTGCCTGTCTCTTCTGGGCTGCCTCCATTTAAAGCTAACACAGTCCATTAGCCATGCTAGCAGGCCATCATCAGTACTTTTAAAATACCGCACCTGAAGTGGAACCATTTAATTTATTTCAGACTTCAAGGGCAGAATCACTCTTCTTCGTTATCTGAGAAGTTTGGTAATTTAGTTTGGCCATTTTGTGAAAGTAGTTCTGCTTTTAGTCGTAGAAGGTATTGAAATGCCTGGTTTGAACCTTCTCTGTTTTCTGGTGTGGTGTCTTTGGCCTAAATGATCAGCAGGGACACGCATGACCATTAATGAGGGAGGATTCTAGATGGAAGCAATGGCAGTTGTAGGCGTTTTACCCACCCAGATTACCATGGAGCTGTCTGAGTCACCAGGCCAGGGTCATAATTGTCATTTAGAAATGTACTGTAATGGTAGCTCATGTCAAGGGTTTTTTTTTTAATTTTATTTACACTCATACTGATTCATACTGTTGGGCTGCATCTTTCATTGTTTCTGCTTCTGCTGTGAAACTACAAACTTCTGCTTGGTAACAGAAGGCTGTTTTCCAGGTGATTTTTTTTATTTATTTTTTTCTCCCCCTAATCCCTGTTTCTTGTTCCCGTTCCCCAGATCGCATGCTCGTCACCCTGCAGTGCTGCTCTTTGGCCAGCACTGCGAGCATGAGAGGCGACGGACACAGCAGCTCCCCAGCATAAACGCAAACTGCGTCCTCCCCCCCCCCCCCCCCACACACCCCCCAAGGCTGGTGTGAGCGCAGCATGATTCCCACTGGCCCATGATGGACCGAGACACCTTCTCCCACATCCGACTGTGGTGCCCGCGCCCCTTTGGCACCTACTCCCAGAACAAGCCCCGAGGGGGGGCCTGTGGAGCGGGTGCCTCCTTCTGCAAGGTTGACGCTGCAGGACGTACAGCCTCGGAAGTGGTCGGGGCGGGAGATGACCAGGAAGATGCTGGCTCTGAGAACACGCCCCCTGACCCAGCCCTGCCTTCTAGTGCCCCTGCAGTGCCGGCTCCAGCCCCCTCCCCGCCCAGTGCCCCTATGGAGGATGGGCGGGTGCTGCTCGATACCTGGTATGTTATCAAGCCCGGCAACACCAAGGAGAAGATCGCCTTCTTCGTGGCTCACCAGTGCAGTGGCATGGGCCTCCCCAGGCCCAGCGCCATGAAGGTCAAAGGGAACTGGGCCACCGACTGCACCAAAGCCAAGCGGCGGCGGCGCTGCTCATCCTACGAGCCGCCAGCCCACGCACGTGACCCCACCCCCGCCCCACAAGTCCCCCCTGGCCCCGACGAAGGCCTCAGGGTTGGCGAGACAGACTTGCTGTCGGTCGCAGAGATGGTGGCGCTCGTGGAGCAGCGCACGGCCATGGCACTGCAGGGCATGGTCACCCAAGGCCCGGCGCCCCCCAGTTCGACCCCGGTGCGTGGCTCCCCGTTGGAGACCACACCACTCGTGTACCTTTCAGAACCCCCCGAAGGCCAGGCCCCATTCACCTCTGCTCTGGAGCAGCAGGAATCACGGCGCGTGGCCCAGGCAGTCGCCCACTTCGAGCAGCAACAACAGCAGCTGGAGAACAGGCTGCTCCGGGCGGGGAACGGGCCCCCGGCTGCGGAAGGTGACTGTCTTGGGGACAAGGGGGGCAGGGGCCCGCATAGGCGGGGCGAGGTCCGGATTGCCTTCCGGGTCTCCAGTCTGGATCCGAGGTCTCAATCAGAACCGGCTGGTCGGCCCAGCTGCATGTTCATGAGCTGCGGGGGCACAGGGGGCCAGACGGGGGCCCGAGCTAAAGAGAAAATCACGTGCGACCTGTACCAGCTAGTCAGTCCCTCCACCCGAGATCCGGGCCTCCTGCTGCCCACGCCGGCCAAACCTGACCCCCACGGGGACAGCCCCGCTGAGCATCTTGTTGCCGGAGTCCCCGGATCGGAGGCCACCCAAGACTCGTGCCTGGGGGACAAAAAGGCAGCCAGTCGCGAGCACGTGACTGGGTTCCACGTGGAGGTGGTAGTGACGGGCGCTGTAGACCAGTGCGTCTTTTATGGCAAGGACAGCACGGAGAACGTGCAGGAGGAGACCGTGTGTTTCGCTGTGGGCAACGGCGCCCCCTCTACAGATGCTAGCGAGGACCCTCCCCCAGGACAGCTCTTTTTCCTGCAGTCCCCCCGCCCCGAGGACGAGGCAGGGGCTGATGTTGGAGCAATGCACCCGGTTGAGTGTGGCAGCACCCACGGGTCCGCGGTGGGGGCAGCCGAACGGCCCGACTCCCCCTCGGCGGGCTCGGAGGACTGCCCCGACTCATCGTCCTCCTCATCCTCCCTGTGCCGCCTCTACCGCCATGTCTCCCACGACTTTCTGGAGATCCGCTTCCAGATCCAACGGCTGCTGGAGCCTCGCCAGTACATGCTGCTGCTCCCGGACCACATCATGGTGCACATCTTTAGCTACCTACCAACGCGCTCCCTGGCCGCCCTCAAGTGCACCTGCCATGACTTCAAGGCACTGATCGAGACATATGGCGTGCGTGCCACCGACTCGCGCTGGAACCAGGATCCGCTGTACCGCGACGACCCCTGCAAGCAGTGTAAGAGGCAGTACGCGCGCGGCGACGTCTCCCTGTGCCGCTGGCACCCCAAACCCTACCACCACGACCTGCCTTACGGACGCTCTTATTGGATGTGCTGTCGCCGTACCGACAAGGACACACCGGGCTGCCGGGTGGGCCTGCACGACAACAACTGGGTGCAGCCCTGTGAGCTGGTGCAGAGCCGTGCCAAGAGAGAGGATGGGAGGTGAGGGTGGTGGGGGCGGGGGGTGGGCCCCCCACCTGCCCCTTACCCCATCCCCTTACTGAGGTCTGGGTCACTGCCCTTATTTGTTCATCTCCACCCGTTTCCCGTAAAGTCAATATCTATCTGTTCGCGTCACTTTCACCCAGCACTTCTCAAAATAGCAGAACGCAAGCCGACATCCCGGCTGCGGCGTGCGACACTGGATCCAAGCAATGCAGTGGTCTGATTCCCACCCCCTTCCCATCACCGAGCCACCCCATCCTCACAGCACACACTGACCTGTCCCGGCACTGCCTCAGGGGAGGGTAGAGGGTGGGGAGGAGGGGTGTGGATAGGATGCTTTTGTCGGGAATGGGGAGAAAAAAAAAACTGTGGGGGTGGGGGGGAAAAGAGAGCAATTTGATGTCATTTTGTACAAGTGGTGTGAGGTTTGCTTGATTTGTTTATTTAGGGGGGCGTGTGAATTTACTTTTTATTTTCCCAGGGTGTTGCATTTCTGTCCCCCAATGGGATGTTATTTTTTATTTTTTTAAGAGGTTTTTATTTCAGGCCTGGCCTATCCAGCCACTCCCCATTCTCTCTCTCTCTCTCTCTCTCTCTGCTGGCCGGCAGAGGCCGTGCGTTGCCAAAGCCGCTGTTCGCTCTGCGTGGGGAACATTGGGACTCGGTCCACGAGAACTCTGAAAACCAGCTTCCAGCCTTAAATCCTGGCCCCATACCCTATCCCCTCAAACTGAAAAAATCTGTCAGGAAGAAAAGTCCATTCTTCTGTTTTTGGGAGACCCCTGTAGGTGTCTGAGCTGTGCAATGCTAAATGGGAATTTCTGCTTCTCAAATAAACTGAAGTGATTTAAAACTGGAAACCTGTTTTGTGGTGTTTTTTGTTTAACTCATAAAATGTTTTGAATGAGCACAGCTACATCGATGTAGCTGTTTCTGGGCTTACGCATGCTCTAATGTACTTTAGTTAACATGAATCCTCAAATATAAAGGCTGAGGTCTATTTTAGCCTCTAATTCAAAATGTTTGAAGAATTTGAAAATATGCATTAAGGTTGTATACCCACATCCTTCAGACCCTAAGGGTGGGCAAGGAGGCCTTTTCTGGGACTTTTTCTTTTCAGATGAGTAGAATCGGTAGTAGAATGAGTTCTCCATGCTTTTGGACCAGTGGCTTTCATCTGGTCCTGGGGATTATGGGGATGGCCTCTTTCATTCAGCATGATTTGGCTGAGCTGTTAATCCCATTCTGCTCTACATCAAACATAACAGGTGGACAGTTCAGGTCCAGAAAGTAAAAATCCAGACCAAGACTTTCAACCAACCAGTTGTCATCTATGACTATGCTCACCTGGTTGGTTGAAACGGTCTTTTTTACTTTTTTACTTCCTGAACCTGAGCTAGCCACATCAGTCAGACACTTGCTGACTTATTTCCTAAGTTGAAAACATGGATTGAAGCACAATTTAAGTGTAAACTGTGCATATATCAGTTCTATTCAGTACCATGAAGGTACTGACTGTGGGTGTTCATTGGAATTTCAGCTTGTGCACACAGCAAATGGATTCTTTTTTTACATTCTAGTTTAAGCAAAGTTTGACAGTTCAGTAAACCATTATTTGCTGACTCTTGAAGAAGATTCCCTGAGCGCAGGGAAGGCACAAACCAAAGAATTGATTCGCGAATATATTTTCTGTGCTGATAACCTATTACGTTTGACAATCCACCTCTTGCACAACTGCTCGGTGAGTTAACCTATGCGTGTTTTTTTTTTTTTTTTTTTACACACACACTTTACACACTTCACAGCATTAGTTGTTAGAAACCAGCTGATATTTTGCACTTTGTTTGTATTTAAAAAAATGTTACATAAGCAGATCAAGTATTACAGCTGGGTAACATGCCTGAATGGCAGTTTCCTCCTAAGCAAAGTATCCCCACATGAAGACGGCCACGGCCATCATAATGAGGGCGTTGCTATTGACGACATGTCGCCACTTCGGGTCTTCTGCGATGCTGGGTAGCTGGTCACAACTCTCCACAGCTTCTTGCTCTGTGGGTTCTGGTGTCTGCGTGGAACCCACGCCGCAGAACCAACCAATCAGGCGACTGAGCGTCGACTGGGACCCACCTCCATCTGCTACAAGAGCAGGAAGACCGGGAAGTCAGGCAACGCAGCTGGCATACACTGGTTAATGAAAAGGATGAACTGAATTGTTAGTTTAGGTATTAGGAGAGAGACTTACTGCCGTGTCACTGAGACCAAACCTAAATGGATGTAGCACTAATGTGCATAACATGCTTTGGTTACCATCATCATCCTCACCTGGTGGCTGGCTGCTCTTCTCCGCTGCTTCCCTGCGGGCCTTCCTCCCCCTCTCCTCTTCCTCCCAGTCCAGGTCGCTCCTTGTCTCCTTTGAGTGGCGGAGGCTGAACACCAGGCGGTGGAGCTGGTTAGAAAGAAAGGATTACTAAAAATTGTGGGTAAAGAAACCCACTCATCATGGTAAATATTTTACTTTTGGGTTTGGGTGATATATGGTATACTGGACTGTAAAGCAAAAACTTTTGTAAAACAATCTTTACTTTGATGAGTGGGTTGAATGTGAGGCAGAAATAAAAGGAAGAAAATCTGACCCCATTGGTTCCCCAGGGTTAAATGAAGTAGTAATTGACAGCATATAGTCTATCCCACGCACCACACATTTCTCCAAACACTAGTAAAAACAAGTCATTATAAACATAGTAAAGGGGTTTCCTCCACGTACTTTGGTTTCCTCCCACAATGTGCTAACCAAAAGGTGCTGAGGTTAATTGGAGCTACCAAACTGCATGTGTGTGTCCTGTGATGGGCTGGCAGTCCATAGGCTGTGGTCACAGAAGATGGATGGACTATTCTGGGGAGCTTTACGGGTTAACAAAATTAAGTCATCGCTTCAACATTATGTACATATTGTCATTAGCAGTAATGCTGTAAACCTGATGGTCCATGGCTGACAAGATGATATATGTTTTTTGCAGCAACTGTAAACATATTGCGTAAACAAATGTTTTTTCATTATGCAAAAATTCCTGGCTTTAATAGGAGAATGAATGAGTGCTTCAGTTACCAGGCTGTTAACGTTCTGTTTCAGCTTATACAGGACTACGAGATGAGCACGGGTGAGATAAATGTGTCGCTAAGTTCAGACACCTGTGAAACGTGCAGCAGCATTGTATTTCGGAGCGGGTGAGGGGCGGTGGCTCACATGTGTGTCCGGGATAGCTGGCGTGCAGTGGCTGACGACGAGCACCAGCACGCCAGTGCACAGGAAGAGCAGAATGGCAAAGTGCAGGTAGTGGAAGCCACACACCAGCGAGGGGCAGGCCGAGGGAAACAGGCAGCTCCCCGTCCCAAATGTGAACTCTGGGATCATCCGGCAGAGCCCCATGCTCAAACCCCCGATGAGGCCCCAGAAAGCCCCCTGAAAGAGGAGGCATTGGAAGGGACAATGAGAAAATTAATCAAGGCTAATGTTCAATATGTTACTGCAAACCACAGTGGCACCAAGTCAATATAACTTCAATACACTTTGCTGTAACACAGAAGTTGCCCTTAGACAAAGCTTAACTTTGGACATACTAATAAAGCTGCCCACATGTATTGCCCACTGCACTCCCCAGAATTCCCGCTAACGCCAAATGCTTGCTGCTGGTTCCACCCTCACCGGTTCATTGACTCTCTTCACAAATACTGCAAGGAAGAAAACTGCAGCGATGGGCGGGGCCAGGTAACTGCTCACTGATTGGATGTAGTCAAACAGCTGACCACTCTGGGCAGCCTGTACTACTGGAATCCAGCAAATACTGATGGACACAATGCAGAGCACCCACACTCTGAAAAACCAAGAGAGAGAGAGAGAGGCAGAAGGTCACTGAATAATACATATCAAAATGACAATTCTGTTGGTGAACTTTATGTTGGCACTTGATTGAACATGTCTGACCAGAAAATTTAATTCATGTATACCTATCATCAAAACCTCATAAAAAATGAGACATACACACACTGTTTATTGATACTGAATTAAGACAGCTGAAAGGTGCAAACCTTCCAACAATCATCAGCTCCCGTTCACGGGCCTGTGGTCTCAGGCGGGTCCAGATATCCATGGTGAAGAGGGTACTGCTGCTGTTGAAGATGGAGGCTAGTGAGCTCATCAGGGCAGCTAGCATCACTGCCAGCATGAGACCCCTCAGGCCTTAGGGAGATGGATGTGGATGGGAGGTCAGGAAAGAAGGGCAACAAGGCAGGGATACGGAGAACAAGGTGTCAGCAGCGTATACCTCATTGATTTTGAATTAATCAAATCATCTATTTATTGTAAACCCTTCATAGATTATTCCATCCATCTTCCAAATGCTTATCTAGGTCAGGATTATACACAGGCAGGGGCATCTGAGGCGCGTAGCATTTATAGGGGCCCCAAAATACAAAAGAATATAATTTATACTGTTGGGGGACACTACGCCCTGGCACTACCGCGAAGGACCCCTAGCATGGGGCCCAAAGTGACATTGTCAGGTGGCCCCGAATTATGTACAGGGGAGGTCATATATTTCAATTGTAATTCTAATTTTAAAATTCAGCTATGGCTCCTGAATCGTGATATGAACAACAGATCTCTGAAACAGGTAATGGAAACACCTGAAGTATTTTCATTAGAGTATGAAATTACGTCACCATTGGGCATAACAGACACCACCAGCTTGGGGTAGGCGATGTTGGAGCAGCCCACCTCCGTCCCACACACTCGCTTGCATATCTCAGGAACCACACAAGCCACCTCGTCTGCCAAGAGATGGGGGGAGAAGAGACGTTCACAGAGGCCTGCTTTGTTCAACATGGGAAGGCGACTCAGGGCCATCACTAGAAATTTCTGAGAAGGGGAGATAAGCCTAGCGGTGTCTAATTTTAATATGGTACCAGATACTCCATGTCAGGAAGGAAACTTTGAGCTAGGACAGGGTTTGTAAACTACCATCTCAATTAAAAAACCCTGGATTTCACTTAAGCACTGAGTTCTTGCTGTGTGCTGATTAGTCGGTCTCCTATAATTATGTATGTGTCAATAATGTTACTGTGAAACAGCTGGATGAGTCTTTCAATCAAGGAAACAGACCAGTGAAGTCACAAGAAAAACCAAACTACTTAGCCAAGCAAAGGAGCCTTTCAGGTTTAAAGTAGTTTATAAAACCTGAAGTAGCTCAAAGTGTCCAGGATGACTTGGATTATCTGGTCACACTAGATTAAAAAACATTTTAAACTGAGAACACACTATTTAAACCAACTAATGTACATATATTAGGGAGGGCTAGAGAACATTTTAGGGTGCTAAAGCTCCCCTAAAACAGCCCTAGCGATACCCGTGGGATGGCCTATTGGCTTTATACTTGTAACATGAAAACAATAAAACACCACCTCTGAAGTATAAACAAATTGGCCAGTTGTATCACTGCTACATGATATACTCATTTACATATCCAAAAGCTACAGTTAGCCTTGGATGTGACCTTTTTAGTAAGGGCTATTTAAAACTGCATTTTATAAGGTTCCACTACCCCCAAGCTATTTGTTGCCCATCAAATAGAACATTGTGTGAACATTACAAAGGTTGTGGGTTCGACTCCCAGGGAGCATGCATAAATTGTAACCGTTCCTTTAAGTTTCTTTGGATAAAAGCATCAGACAAATGTTATATGTATATAAGTTATTAAGGTCTCACAGTAGTAAGACATGTGCCACCATAAAGTTCCTTTTGTTTGCTCAGTTGTCATTTGATCTGACACTTCAGGTGATGATACACAGGGCAACTGAGACAAACTGAGACCAGTTGAGACAAAGGGCAAATCTGGACCTGGATTATTGCAAAAAGTCACTTACTCCTGATCAGTGTTTTTCAAATAGATATTTGTTGCCCAATATCAATGGGACAGCGCTAGAGCAACATGGGTCGGCAACACTGCCCAGCGACATTCCTCATAAAGCTGATTTGTGCATCGCCGCCTTTCTACTTGATTGGGCGGGAGCCTTGAGGAGGGCTAACCGGGGTAGAGGGCCCTGCTGATCATGCCGGGGAGCACCATGAGGAACATGGGCAGCAGTTTGAGGTAGCCGCACAGGATGCAGCCCGCCTTCACATGGCTGAGACTGCGGCCAGCCAGGCAGCGCTGCACGATGACCTGCAAAGACAAAGGCGTTGGCGCTCAGTGCTGGAGAAGTAATTCGCTAAAGTAATCCATTACAGGCAAGTCCAGGGGGGTGCTCCATGAAGCAGGATTTCTTTCTTAGCTAGATAACGTGTTGAATTTAAGGTAGTCTTAGCTAAACAGACTTTATCTTAATTCCCTTACATTTAGCTCAGACTACCTTAAACCTGGCAAGTTATCCGGCTAAGCAAGAAATCCTGCTTTGTGTAACACCCCCCAGGCCCAGGAAGTACAAATCTAGACCAAAGTTTTGTTTCAACCAACCAGTTGAGAATAAAGAGATTCAGTTAAAGAGGACTCAACTGGTTGGTTGACCTTGCTCTGGATTTCGTCTGTAGTGGATTATGTTTGTTAGTAATTTACGTCTGAACTTACCTGTGGAGGGGGTACTGTAAGTTACCAGTAAAAACTGAATCTTTGCATTTTCAAGTTAGTAACTGATGAGCAAATTTCCATAACTCCTTCAATTTTTTATTGTTTGTAAGATGAGACCACCGATGACCTGAAGTCAGGTTTCCTCATCATATGCACCGAAAGTCACTCAGTCCTGCACTGTATTCAGTGAAGAACTTGTTAAATTTCCAAAACTCACAAATCCATAGAAATTTTCACAAATTTTCACTCACAAACATACCCTGTGGACTGAGTGAGTTCTGGAAATTTGCTCTTCAATTTTACTTTGCCGCAGCTAGAGTGAAGTTTATGCTTCAAATTCATGATATTCTAATCAAGTATGGCATGGCTGTGTGGTATTTTGATGATTAAGGACTCAAGAGAAACCATAGAAATATTATGTATTATGATATGTTGTCAATGTTTTGACTATGGAGAGGGGCATTTGTTAGGTACTGCGAATGGGACCTTAAACCTTTCTGTCTTTTCCCTTCATATTGTATTTTATCCATTGAATCCAGCTTCATTCATCTACCCAGAGTAATTTACTTAGTCAGTGTGTATCACCTGCACAATTTAACCTCTTTGGTGCATTTTTGTATATCCATTAATCCTCCATGACAGTTCATCTAATATAGGGGCATGGTGTTAATTTGGGGCAAATCTCCGGGCACAAGGCAGGGAAGACCTAGGGCAGGATGCCAGCCAATTGCAGAATGCACAATCACACACTCTGGGAAATTGTAATATCCTGATGTAACTAACTGCTTGTCTTTGGAGTACAATAGGAAAGCCTGGAAGCACAGGAAATCCTTAAACTTTGAAATGGCCTGTAATACAATGTTTCCGAATCATGTCCTCAAGGACCCAGAGCCAGTCCACATTTTTGCTCCCTCCACTCTCCCTGTCAGACATTCCATGTTGGTAGGGAGCAAAGACATGAACCGACTGTGGGTCCCCAAGGACCGGATTGGAAAATAGTGCTGTAATGTATTTAAGCCGATGATGCGTTTGTTATTATGCGGTTTCAAGGCGCCCCATGTGTTTCAAGGTACCCCGGAAATTTCAAGTTCTCGAGTTCACATCAATAGAATACCTTTACAAATGTTTTATAAAAGTGTGTTTTCCTTACTTATTATTAAGAAGTCCTTTATGTTGGGCTTGACAGTACAACCGACATGATTTATTAGGTTATCAATGTATATTTAGCTCGTTAGCGGTATGTTTTGCCGATTATAACCGACATATTTTGCTTGATAATATTTGTCGCACTGAAAGGTTTTTATTCTATTATTCATATTTAGCTTGGCAATGTCTTGTTGATTATAACAATATATTTTGCTCCATGGCGATATATTTTACTAGTCATAACGTATACGAATTACGTTTTTAAAAGGTGTGTCAGTAATTGTAATTAAAAGTTGTGAATCTACATCAATAATACATCAAAATTGAATGTAATATACACTACTAATCAAATAAAACATGCCAGGGAGACAAGTCTTATCGAGCCAAATACAAGGTTATAATCGAATAAAAGAATAGATTACTATCGAGCTAAATATACGAAAATAGTCTAATGAAATATATCGGTTACAATCGGCAAAACGGACAGCTACCGAGGCAGATGTGCATCAATGACCTAAGAAAACATGTTGGTTAGGCATTAATAACCTTCCATCCATCCATTTTCTGAAACCTCTTATCCTTCTGGGTCGCGGGGGGTCCGGAGTCTATCCCGGAAGCTATGAGCATGAGGCGGGGAACAACCAAGGACGAGGGGCCAGCCCATCACAGGGCACATTCACACACCATTCACACACACACCTATGGGAAATTTAAAAACTCCAATAAAAAAATCAGCAACTCCTTGAAGAAAAACAATATAGTAGTAATATATTTTATTCATATGTATAAAACCTATATTCCTATAAATATAAGAAGTATATAAGTATATGTATAAAGACTATATTCCTATAAATATATGAAGTATATAAGCATAAGTATAAAAAGTGTATTATTGTAAGAATATGAAGATGTATAATAGTATTTCCATTAATATGTAAAAAATGTCCTCCCCGGGTGGCCTGGGTTCTTGGCGATCTCTCTCTGGGTCCTCGCCAGCTGGCCCCGGTTCTTGACCCTCGCCAGCTGGCCACTGTCCTCCGCCGTCCCTCTCTGTGTCCTCCCCGGGTGGCCCTGGTTCTTGGCCACCTCTCTCTGGGTCCTCGCCAGCTGGCCCCTGTCCTCTGCCGTCCCTCTCTGTGTCCTCCCCGGGTGGCTCTGGTTCTTGGCCACCTCTCTGCGGGTCCTTGCCAGCTGGCCCCTGTCCTCCGCCGTCCCTCTCTGTATCCTCCACAGGTGGCCCTGGTTCTTCTCCGCCCCTCAGGGGCTCCTCCTCAGGTGACCCCTGTCCTCCTTCACTCCTCTCCCTGTCATCCCCAGATGGCATGTCTCCCTTTGGAGCTCTCTTTTGATCCATGCTAACCATGGCTTTTAGTCTTCGCCCAATGTTTCTCACCATCCTGCACAATCTGCGGTTTTCGTGCTTCTCCTTTGGGCCTTGAATATTTTCTTCTTTGGGACTCTGCCCCTTTACGCAACTTAAGCCCATGCTGTTTTCTTTCTGCTTCTTCCTCCTCTGATGAAGAAGTAACGTGGCTACAAAAGCTCAGCCTCTTTCTCAGCAGTGTCTCCTTCCAGCCTCTCGCTAAGACTGACGTGAAGGCGGAATCATCGTTTATATAGGTCTTGTATGACCTCATTACCATTCCGGAATGTCATCGACCAATCAATTCCTTGTGACATAGGTCTAGCCATATAAGGTAATAAAATTCCTGCCCCCTGTGACGTACCACTAATTTGTTAAGCCAATGATGTGTTTGTGATTATGCGGTTTCAAGGCGCCCCGTATGTTTCGAGGTACCCCGGAAATTTCAAGTTCTCGAGTTCACATCAATAGAATACCTTTACAAATGTTTTATAAAACTGTGTTTTCATTACTTATTATTAAGAAGTCCTTTACGCTGTGCTTGACATTACAACCGACATGATTTATTAGGTTATCAATGTATGCTCGTTAGCGGTATGTTTTGCCGATTATAACCGACATATTTTGCCTGATAATATTTGTGTCACTGAAAGGTTTTTATTCTATTATTCATATTTAGCTCGCCAATGTCTTGTTGATTATAACAATATATTTAGCTCTATGGCGATATATTTTACTGGTCATTACGTATACGAATTACATTTTAAAAAGGTGTGTCAGTAATTGTAATTAAAACTTGTGAATCTACATCAGTAATACATCAAAATTGAATGTAATATACATTAATAATCGAATAAAACATGCCAGGGAGACAAGTCTTATAGAGCCAAATACAAGGTTAAAATCAAGAATAGATTGCTATCGAGCTAAATATACGAAAATAGTCTAATGAAATATGTCGGTTACAATCGGCAAAACGGACAGCTACCGAGGCAGATGTGCATCAATAACCTA
>JAODKL010000037.1:8187468-8209032 GCA_026780765.1 Petrocephalus schoutedeni
ATTCCTGATACAGCCCACGATCGCAGTGTCATCCGCAAACTTTTGTACATGGCAGGACTCTGAGTTGTACTGGAAGTATGCTAAATTGCTGGGAAAAAACCCTAACAAGGACGAACAAGGCAGAACCAGTCTGGTTTCATTTCATTTTTGAAATACCAGCAATAACCTGGATCTCGGTCTTCCCTATTAGGTGATGACGTTCCACAAACAAGGAAGGTTAATGGGACTTTATCCAAAATCCAGCATGTTCTGTGGGCTTCATATTTGGACTGGATACACGTGAGATACATATGCAAACACAATGAGCAAAACTTCTGCTTAAAACATCCAAGGTTGATTTGGAAAAACACTTATTCTAACAGAGGCTTTAAAACAAGTGTAAAAGGGTCACCATTTGAAATAACATTAGTACAGAAAATCGCTTACTTGTGAAAGTAATTTTAGTACATTGCAAGTCCAGCATATAGTAAGAGATAATATAGTTGTTCTAGGGAACCAATAATTTATTTTACTTTGTACAAATGAGCTATTTTAACATTCTATTAAGAGAATGCTGTTATCCAGCTGTTATACAGGCCTGAACCATAATCTATTTACTGCCCAACAGATAATTTATGTTTAGATACAGGTCATAACATGTGAAAAACCTACAAATTATTGAATAATTTGTATCTATTTGCCGAAAAACCAAAAAGGAAAAAACCAAAGAAGTGCCTTTTCCCTTAATAGAATCCAGAAGAGTTAAATATAATAATACCCTTTGGATAAGTGGCAGGACCGATTAGACCAGTGTTTCTCCACCCTGTCCTCACGGACCCCCAGATGGTCCATGTTTCTGCTCTCTCTCTCAATGGCCTGGCAATTGGGACTGAGCAAAAACGTGGGTTGTCTAGGGGTCCGCAAGGACTGGGTGGAGAAACCCTGGATTAGACCTTGGCAATAGACACTGGCCTATTAAATAGGAAACCTCATGTTTTCCTCTCTGGCAGGGAAACAGCCCAAACTAGGGGTGAGATATTGCCTGCAGACTCTGCTGTCCTGCTGTGAGGCTTCAGCGCTCATGTAGAAAGATAGAAATGTCTTGGGGGATTTGACTGAAAAGAATGATATTCCAGATCCAGAGGTGGGCATTTTTCTGGTCCAGAAAGTAAAAATCCAGGCCAAGATTTAGTTTCAACCAACAAGTTGAGTAGAAAGAGTTACAGTCACAGAGTACCCAGCTGGTTGGTTGAAACAAAACCTTGGTCTGGATTTTTAGTTTCCTGACCTGAAATGTCCATCTCTGCCCAAATCTTAGCCCAATGCAGAATTATTAAACTTCTGGGTTTCAACCCACAGATTGTTCTTAATGAACACCGTGCGTGGACACATCAACCAATAAGCACCTAGCTGTATTCGGTACATGAGCAGGATGCCGAGTGGGCCAAGACGAGCTAGCAGGGTTTACTGGGAACGTCTGGCTGAAGCCCCTGTGCCAGATAAATTTAACTCATTTCTCTCACCACCAGTGAGTTGCGGATAATGACCATAACATCCAGCTTGCAAGTAGAAGTGACCCAAATGAGGTTTCTCCCCGTGGTTGCTGGACTCACTCTCCGTGACAGGGTGAGGAGTCTGGATATCCAGGGGGACCTCTAAATAGAGCCACTGAGCTAAATTAGAGCTCCTTCAGATTAAGATGAGTCTGAGGCTGAGGTGGTTTGGGCTCTTATTAGGAAGCCACCTGGAAGACTCACAGGGGAGCTGTTCCAGACTCCTTGGCTGGCTTGGGGAAGCCTAGGGATCCCCTAGGACAAGCCACAGCCTGTGGCCGTAGGAAGAAGATGCTTGGTCCATGCTGCTTGGCATAACATCACCATGATGATGACCAGGCAAATCGGCAGGAAAACCAAGATAATGATGAATAGATTATTTTTTCCAGATAAAAGCCCATGTTGAATATTGCAAGATATATACATTTACTAATCTTTTACAAACAAAAAGACAAAGAGTGACTGCCACACTCTGTGGCCAAAAGTGTGTCCAGTAGGTCATTAAGAAACCAAGAGTATTAATATAAAGGCTGGTTCACACTTTCTTGGAATAATAGCCTCTACTCTTCTGGGAAGACTTTCCATTAGATGTTGGGATTAGCTGCCATTCCAGTTGGGTAAGTGAGGAAGGGCCTTTTTGTGATTTTATTTTATTTTTTGTGGCTTACCATTTTGCATCCAAGCTTGCTTCTAGATGCTTCCACTTCACTTCACAAGCAAGGCAGAAATTTTGGGAACCAACTTGTCAGAATGATGGCATCCTATGATGGTGCCAAGTCGGGAGCCACTGTGACTTCTCGACTGCCGGCCAATGTGCAGCCATTATTTCTTGCTGGTGATTGCATGGCTGTGTGCTTAATTATACACCTGTGTCAGCAATGTGTGTGGCTGATTAATTAGCTAATTCATTAAATGAATAGGGTTGTCCACATGCTTTTGGCCGTAAATCAGTGATCACTGCTTTGCCCACAGTGGCTCCTGCTGGTTACAATCGGTACTAGTATTACTAGTACTTGTAGGATGATAAATGAACTAGGAAATAACAGTTACGAGATTACATTAAATATTTCATTACAATTATGAGGCATGTAATATGTTTCACTTGGTCCCATATCCAGTCAATTGTTTTATCGTAATTAATATTTTATTGGCATCCTGCCTCCCAAAACCCATTTTTAAGTATATTTTTTTAAAAGGATTTGCTATTTGCTAAGGTTAAAATACAGAAATGTGTTGCTTAGTGGTTAGGCACAAGGGAACACATTGGATATTTTATTGGCTGAAACTGAAGGAAGAAAAATTCACTTAGAATAAAAGACAATTAAATTTATTCAGCCATAACCACCTGTACAATCACTCCTTTTGACAATGCTGGCATTCATGGGCAAAAGTTACCAGCTGTTTGCTAACCAGTCCTCTTGTATCAACCAAAACAAGGTGGAAGTGTGGCTTCCTTTCATATATCAATACTGACATTTGTCAAAACACAGGGTCCAAGTCCTGCTTTAGACATTTTCCAGTCTAACGTGGACACACTCAGAATCCTAAATAGAAACCAGAAACAATCAGAAGTACCTCAGAGGTCTCGAAAGATATCAAAGAGCAATCAGTTAAAGCTACAGTCCAGTTTGGGAAAAGTAATGCTGAAATCAGGATATGACACGCAATACAGCCGTTAAAGATTTACAGATAATGACCCGCATTTATCAGGCAAGTTTACAAACAAAAAGAAAACCGAACTTTTGCTATGTTTCAGCCCTGCACAACAAAATGCCTGCGACGGGCTGGCCCCCCATCCTGGGTTGTTCCTCGCCTCGTGCCCGTAGCTTCCGGGATAGGCTCCGGACCCCCCCGTGACCCAAAAAGGATAAGGCGGGTTGGAAAATGGATGGATGGACAACAAAACGCACCCTCTCAGCTTGCTGTGGTTGATTCGCAAGTTCCTTTGGTTTTTAATTCATTAACTCATTCAGCAAAGTTACATAGCTAAAAATGGTGCTTCTGGTATGCCATAAAATGTCTTCTTATTGACCCATTGGAAAGCCTCCATGGCTGGAAAAGATGAGGAAGTGCAAATCAAGGAACGAATTCCCTACAAGAGGCTGCAGTTTTCTTGACAACTGAGCTCAAGCATGAATTCCCAAGGGATATTATAATTCCTGTCCATGCGACTGGTGACCACTAGGGGGAGTGGTGTCAAGCATACTTCTGTCAAGTAGAATGTATACCACTAAACAATTCTAACCCCGCCAAGTGCTCCCCACCTAAAGAGCAGTATTCCAGAAATTCAGTCCATTTTATATATCTGTATGCATCATAATTACAATTATTAATAATTCATCCTTAAACTTACTTGCCATTTCAAAGAATTAACTACAATTAAATACTAAAGACTATTTAAAAAGGGCATTCTCAAAGAGTTAAAAGTATTACGAAAAAAATGACATCATAATGGTTGGTAACCATGATCATAATATTACTTAAAAAATATCCTAGAACACAATTTTAGACAGAGATAGAGAATTTGATGACCGGTCAAAAATGAGGTCTGATTTCTCAATAGCTCTGTTTGGGCAGCTCTGATGAACTATTCCTCATTTACACGGAATAGTTACCCGGCACAGTAAAAATAATTACAGTAGCATCTGTTAACGATGCAATTTACATTTTTTATGTACAATTACTGTATGTTCACATTGGATTAAAGTGGATCTAATCTGTATTAGATAATAGGCTTCTTCCATACATTCAACCATTTACTCTAAGTGCACAAAGCCGTCAGTGAAGGAGTCTGAAACCGTAACACCGGCAACTTGAGTCTGGAATACTGTTCTTACACATTCAAATACCAGCGTTTCACTCTCACAATGCATTCGCTGCGGCTGGCCTCCTCGGCTTCACTCTGTGAAGGCCTGAGCGATTCTTAGCGATTCTTAGCTCTGATAGGGGCGGGTCACAGTGAGCGGAGATCTTCAGCTTGGCTGAGCCGATCAGTGAGCCTGACTGGTTATGGACCAGGTTAGCCTTCTCACTCTCCTGAGCCACGCTACCACCTGGCTGCCGACCAGCTGCGAAGATCCGGACTGCCTAACCCTAACCCTAGCCCTAGCCCTTTGATTGCTATTCGTCTAGCGAGTGATCCTCTTGCGCCAGCCTCAAGCGGGCCAGGATGTGCTTTTTGGGGAACTTAAGTGTGGTGCAGCCAAACTGGCTGACCCCTCCAGTGTCCCCTGGCAGCTTCTCGCGCCGCTGGACCCAGCTGCGCCAGCCGGGCTTCCAGCAGTACACGCTGTCGTAGAAGCGGGCGCCGTTCTCCCCGCCCAGCACGTAGATCCTGCGCTTCCAGCGAGCCACGCCTGCCCCCGCGATGCGCCGGGGCAGCCCAGGGAACACCACGGGGCTGGGGGCTCGATCGCTACCCCCGCCCCGCTCCAGGGTGCCCGCCAGCACCTCCCGCTCCCCTCCAGACCCCCGGCCCTCCCGGAAGAAGAGCACGCGCCCAGTGGCGTCCAGAGGCTCCAGCTGGGTGTAATTACCGTCCAGAAAGTTAGTGGCGTCCCGCATGTACCCGCCCACGGCACAGACCCCGCCCCTAACCGCCACCCCGCCAGCCAGGCAGGTGGCACCAGATTCCAGGCTCACGCGACTCCAGGAACGGGTAATTGTGTGAAAGATAAGCACCCCGGAATGCACCATGGCCCGGTTCTGCTCTAAGGTGGTGCCCCCGAGCAGGTAGAGGCGGCCGCGCAGGGCCGCGCAGGCGAACGAGCGCAGCGGGAGCGGCAGGCGAGGCCCGGCGCCCCAGCGCATGGAGGTCAGGTCCAGGCTCTCGCAGGAGTCCAGCAGCGCCGCCCGGTTGCAGCCGCCCATCGCATACAGGGTCCCCCCACAGCCCAGGAGGCCCAGCATGGCGCGCGGCTCGGTCAGCGGCGGGCGCTGTAGCCAGCGGTCCCGCACCGCGTCGTACTCGTGGACGGAGGACGACACCTGGCCCCCCCGTAGAATGCCCCCCGCCACGAAAAGCCGGCTCCCCACGGCGATGCAGCCGGGGCAGAGCAGTGAGCCCAGCGCTGCCAGCGTCTTCCACTTGCCGGTGGGGGGGTCAAAGCAGTCCACCGTGAAGTCAGACTCACGCAGCGACTCGTCCTCCCGGGGCTTCAGGTCCACGCAGACGATCTTCTTCTCGAACATGCCCTCCCGGGGTCTCAGAGGACCCCCTAAGCCCTCCCCAGAGCCGAGGCCCAGCTCCTGGCTCAGCCGCCGGCTCTCCTTCGGGGCCAGCAGGCCAGGCCGCAGGTGCCGCAGGAGGGCGGGCATGTGCGCGTAGCGCTGCCGCGGCTGGTGCTCCGCCCAGCGCCGGGCTGCGTCGTACACCTCCACCTCCGACTCCACGCCCAGCCGGTCGGAGGCCAGGAGGCTCCCCAGGGTGCCGGGGTCCAGCAGCAGGAAGTCGCGCTGGCGCGACACCCGGGGGAAATGGTGGGCCACCGTGCGCAGGGAGGCGCGCAGCAGCAGCTGGTCGTGGTGCGAGTGGGCCAGTGAGTACATGCCCAGGCAGTTCTCCACCGACAGGTGCTCGAACAGGAACCTGCAGGTACAGGGAGACGGGGCCTCGTGTCAGGGCTGAAGCAGACTGCGTCAATGTGATCTCCCGCCAATCCGACCACCTGTGAAATACCAGTCACAAAGTCTGCTGTCTTTGTGGGGTCTTCCATAGCATGTCAGTGGCAGGGGTCTGCAAGCATGATATCAACAGCCCTGTGTCAAGATTTTAATTCCACCCCTAAAGCAACGAGGCGAACTTAATTCTTTCACGCTCTGCCCTCCCCATCCGGACCAATAGCTTTATTTTATTGGTGAAACCACCACTTACCGAGACGCCCTGACCAATTAACGGTCAGGACTGTAGATCCTGAACAGTTAGTGTATTTTAGGGAATCAGTGTTTCCGTGCACTCCCTCGGCCCAAAGCTCCTGTACTAGGTGTTCGTCACAGTTACCTCGAGCACAGCTCCTGCAGGGGCATCACTTGGAGCCGGTTGGCTGCCACAAACAGATCCTCCGCCGTTTCCAAGCTAAGCCCCGCCTTCCCGGTATAGACAAACTGGATGACTGTTTCCATGATAGAAGGAGTGACTTCCTCTAGTCTGATTTCGGCAAGGCGGGACTCTACCAATGGGCTGGTGAACATGGCACGGAAATATGGGCTGACTGCAGCAAGGAGAACTCTAGGAAAAAAGAGGAAAAATATCGCAATCAAATCGGAATCATACCATGCAGCTCAACACTGAACATGTGCCATATGGTTAGTGATTTGAGTTGTTCAAGAAAAGCCACCTTAATGAGATTCACAGCGAGTCTGACAACAACATAGTAAGACGTGCGTTTCCATGTGCACCTCATGCAGGACACTCACCTGTGACACATGAACCTCTGTCCCTCAACTATGAGAGTCACGTCACACAGCTGCTGTGCATCAAGGAGCTGCTTCAACCCTGGCGGAGATGCAGGGAAAGGAGGAGATCTGACCACAGGCCAAGCCAAAATGCTGCTGCCATCACAGATATTCGGATGCGATTTGCGCCACCTCACCATGTGTGACGTAGTCCCCCAGAGGTGTGGTGCTGTCGTCGGGAAAGTCTTCCTCCTCCGAGTCGCTGTCTGAGAGTGGCTCCCCGCTGCCACCATTGCCGTCCTGCCAGGGCTGGGGCTTCCACGTTACACCCCCACCCCGCATGGTGCTCATCTGCCACAGTCATATTCCTCCATCACTAAACGTCAAGTCCCTCACGCACAAGATCATGCAATGGAGCGCCTAGTCACAGGGCACATCTGAGAGCAGTGTGATGCCATCTAGGCTCCACATGTCAGACAATGTACAAAAACGGAGCTGGACGCGAGCCTACCTGTATATGCTTTACATACATTATGATAATAAAATGAATGGCAAACACATCATTTACCGGGAAGTTTGCGGGTCGAGGATAGCACGTAATGAAAACAAGTAGCAAGAATTTAAGAGTTACACACTGCATCACATCTGCGAGAAGCCGCACCTTGTCACAGGAAGAAGCACCTGACATTTTCAAGTTCCTTACCCTGGTAAACTGACGTCAGCTGGCTGATTAACTTCTCCTTCGTGCTCACAGCGGCCCTCCTGGTAACTTTCTAAATTCTTCACAGTAACGGCAAGTCCGTAAATAAGTGGGAATATTTAATTTCAGTCATTTGGACAAAACATTGGTGCGGCCGACCGTCTCTCTCGCTGTCCGGTCGCCTTACAACCAGCTGGCCCTGGCATGGGGCTGTCCGGGGCATCACAGCTCGTAAGGCATATGTCATGGAGATGTAACTAAAGCAGTTCGCCCGGTACCTTTTCTCTCAGCTTCTGTATCCTACACCTTCTGCACAGACACTCTCGTCCCCGCCTCGACTCTCCCCTTTTCTACCAAAGCCGTGAATTAAAGTCACTGCGAATTGCACTGACGCGGAATTGGATGCGACATTACCTGAAATAGCCAGATACCTAACTTAGGCTGATAGCCTGCAGTGCAAGCACACGCTTAAATTCCATGAAGGGGACGACACACCAGTCATGTCGGAACCGCACTGGAGGTTTCTACCTCTCCGATTGGCTGGCCTCTGACCCCGGAAACGGAAGTTGCGTTTTATTTCGGGTCCGCTCCTGCTGTGTAGTTCGGAACGAGCGGGAATGGCCAGTGACAGTGGATGAGTTTTATCGTGTTGGAATGATGCATTTGATTTTGCAGACATGTATGGTAGCATGTTCAGCCTCTGCTTAAACTGCAGCCCTTAGATTATCTTACCGGTCGTATAACGGTCACTGGTATTACACTGTTGGCGGTTTCTCAAATCTGATAGGTCGTCATTGTTATTCCGCCCATTATTCAATTTACATGCTTCCGCCTAAAAATGGCGGCCCACGTCGGCATGTTAATCCGTGTAGGTGCATGCGGTGTTTTGAGATCGGCTTTTTCGCATGCCGGTTCCCGTACTTCTTCTCTTGTTTTGTCACGCCGCCGTGCCCACGGTCTGCGCAGTAGTCTTTACGAGCATGTTCGGGATGGCTATAGCGATAAGCCGCAGCTGGACATGCAGTATGTTTGTGACGAGACTGACAAAGTCATTGCTAATGTGGAGAAAAGGAAAGGTGAACTTCGAGGGGAGGACGTCCCGGAGATAGTGAGTTTGACACATTACCGTTTTTGTACTGTATCGGTCTGAATGCATGTGTTAGATGAAATATGCTTAGTATAGTCAGTAATCGAAGTACTTTGTGTTTGCATACTATTTTGTGTAGTATCATGTGAGTTTTGTGACTATATTTTAATCAGAATAGTATGTGATTTTAGTATTCGGGGTCCTGGTTTCATTTGCATATAAACGGCATGTGATTTTCCTGAGTTTGACAATAGGGGCAGTAGACGACCTTTTAACCCGAAAGACTGTGCCTCTAGTTTACATGCAGACTTGCTATTATAACTGAAACCTCTGACATATCAGGCTCTGTATGTGTGGGGGAAAAATTGGACCAAAATGTTATGTAACACTAAATTGCCCAGTTGTTTCCAGGGTTCCATTGTGTGCTAGAATTTTAAGTTAATGTTTAAGTTGATTAGGTGGCTAAGTTCCCCATATTTTATATAAAAAACGCTCCCCACTGGATGTATCGTGATTGCACATAATTATTGAAACTGCTTTCCCCTGCTTAGCTTAATTAGCTTCACGCATAGCGTCTTCTCATGTTGGGGAGGAGGATTGTATGAGTGTAAGTGTTAATGTGCTGAATGGTTCTGGGGTGGTACTCGCTCTTTTGCAGGTGGCAGTGTGGCAGCAGCTGCAGCAGGTGAAGGTGCAGATTGCCGAGCTGGAGCAGAGGAAGGCTGGAATCAGCGCCAGAGTTCGAGCTTTAGTGGTCTGCGTCTATATATATATATATATATATATATCTGTCAATGACAAAGAGGCAAAGCTTACATTCTATGTAAATGTATACCCACCCAAGTTCGAGCTTTAGTGGTCTGCGTCTATAAATATATATATCTGTCAATGACAAAGTGGTAAAGCTTACATTCTATGTGATTGTATACCTTAACATTTAGGACATTACTATTAGTCCTGTAAACAGAGTTCTATGGCAGTGGTTATCTAGTGAGACTGTAACTGACCTTGTTGCTTAACAGTGATGTTTTTTTTTCATTGCAGGATCAGTATGACAAGAAAATGTTGCCTACTGTAAGTGATTTGCGCACACCTCACATTTTTTCCCCTAATTTTGCCATTTTGCCCCATAAAGACTGGACCTGTGCTTCTCCAGAAGTTTCAGTCAAGCAGAATTCGTTGTCTTTTTGTATATATTTCATAGGACTATGTGGCAACCTCTTTTGCATTTTCCTCAGTTAATACAAATTGATAATAAATATATTTTTCTAAATGTGATATAGCTTAAATCTACACTTTCATTTAATAGCTGAGTAAAGCTAATTGATGAAACGCCTACTGTGGGTTTGAACCAACATAAACACTGGTTTGAGGCTCTGTGTATTTTCTGCACTTCATGGCTCGATGGAGCCCCCTGGTGTTGATGTTGGAATTGCAGGCTGATCATTTGAGTTATGGTTGATTGGTGACACTTGATTTCACTTTCTCAGCTGCCAGAATACCAGCAAGCAAGGGCAGAAGGGCGAGAGGTCCGGAACAGCCTAAACGAGCTGTACCCCCGGGAAAGTGAGCTGGAGATGGCGCATTTTGTTCGTGCCCTGCTTCTTCCCAACACTACACACCCAAGTGTGGTACGGCCCGAAGCACCAGTGTATCAGGACATTCACACAATGAAAATGAAGGAAAACATGGATCATCTGACGCACATTGATGCATTTTCATATATCCCAGTGGCAGAGGCAGATAGTTCATGTCCAGAAAGTAAAAATCCAACCCAAGAATTTGTTTCAACAAAGCAGTTGAGTATAAAGAGTCACAGTCACAGAGGACTCAACTGGCCGGTCGAAATGAAATCTTGGTCTGGATTTTTGCTTTCTGGACCTGAACTTTACACCTCTGCCCAAATCTAAGCCCAGTGTGGAATCATTAGACTTCTGGGTTTCAACCCACAGATTGCCTGCAAAGCTCATTAAGAACAAAATTCTGTCAGATTGATGTAAAATTTGCCCTTGAGATACTGAGATTGCGTACCGTGTTTAGTACTCATCTAAATGCTTCAGTCACAATAGACGCTAGATAAACAAAGAGGAATCACTGAGAGACGTCGGCATCCTCTCTGAGACGGCAATAAGCACACCGATTCCGAGCTGCGGAATCACAGCAAACGGACTAGCACCTTCTCTGATGTCCATTGGAAGTTGTATTTGTTTTTTGCAACAACCTTATTTCAGTCCATCTCTTTAACCCTGGGAAGGTAGAGCCCGTCCCAGGTAAATGCATCCTGTCTGTTGCACTGATCAGGCGTCTTCATTTATATTTTCATTACGGCCTTATTATTTCTCAGCCAGAGGGAGATGAGAGCCTCGCCAAGGTAGTGGAGCTGGTTGGCCGGAAACCCGGTAAGGTTCCCGGAAGTGCTATCTTGATAACGGAGACTTAAATACCAAGGTTTCTCAGTGTCTGTTCTCCAGCAGCCTGTCAGTGATTCAGTCTGCTGGACAAACATGGAGTGAAGCTTTTGTAATTATGCGTATTGAATGTTTAAAGATTGCATTCAGCTGAACACAACTTGCTCTAAAAAAAGCTGTAGCAGTGAGTCTTGCCTGGACTCAGTCTCATGCTGTCTAGACAAGCTGTTCCAATGTTTAGTTATTTAGTATTGTTTTTCGAACTAGTCCTCGGGTAACCCCCAGACGGTCCACGTTTTTGTTCTCTCCCAGTTTCCTGGGAGTTTGGATGGAGCGAAACGTGGACTGTCAGGGGGACCCCTAGGACTGGTTTAGAGGTTTGCAACCTAATTGTTTTTCCTCTCCTAATTGGCTCCTATATGGTATTATGGGCAGACGGTAACAGCGCAGTTCACAAATACCGAGGCTGTCTGAATCACTGAGCTGGGCTGACTAATAACTGTTCACTGTGTGATGTGGATATGCCTGTGTGTTATATATTCTAGAGTTTGACTTCAAAGTGAAAGGGCACCTGGAAATTGGAGAACAGCTTGACCTTATCAGGCAAAGGTCAGAGATCAACTATACTCAACAATACTCACAACTCATCTGTGTCCTCTCTCTCCCTCTCTTGCCCGTTACTGTAGTGCAGTATGTTAATCACACTGAAATGCCATATGGTTGAGTAATGCATGGCTCTGTTAGTGTACATTAAAATGGAAAGTGAGCCATATTCTTAAAGTGACCATAATATGCTGTTCCTGTGTGTGTTCCTGTACTAGATAAGTGGTTATAGAAAATGGATGAATGCAGAGATGATGGATGGCTGTATTAATGACTTTGTCCTGGCTTATTTGTTCTACACAATGTGCTTCTTGTGAGGGTGGCATTGCTAGTTTGCTCGTTAAAGTTGCATGCGCTGTTTTTGTTGGTTCCGACTGGCGTTGTGATCCCAGCTTCAGGGCCCCTTTGTTTGTAATTCTTTACCCTTCATTTGTTCTGCACCCTGCTCTCTCTTATCTCTCTTAAATTGTGGTTTTCGACAGTAGGGCTCCATTCTGAAAAAGTCTCGAACCAGAGAGATCGCATACATATCGCCTGCGTCATTTTGCCAGACCTGATGCCCGGTCGGTGGCCGTCTGTGTTAATAGTCTGAGTCAGACGCGCAAAGGGCGTAACCTTAAGCTGCGATCACTCGTTATTTTTGGAAGGAGCTTAGTAGCACGACTGCCATCCTGGAGGAATATCCCTTTATGGCTGTTACCTACTGACCGCTTTGAAATGAAGTTAATTCCTGTTCACTTTAAATGGCCCCGTTGGCATTATGAGTGTCACATTTGCATTGACAGAAGATGTGGTTCTAAGACTCTTTTTGTCATCTCACTTTCTCTCTCGCCCACTCAGACGTCTGGCCCACATATCGGGTCACAGGTCCTACTATCTGCGGGGAGCCGGGGCCCGACTTCAGACAGCTCTGCAGAACTTTGTTCTGGACTTCCTTCAACAAAGGGTATATGACGACAGTGTCTGTGTCTAGCTCTGGTGCCCCTCGAGTTTGGGGAGAGGTCCTCAATCGCAACACTTGCTACTTAATTGGCTTCAGTCAGTCACCAGCACAGGCTTGTCCTGGGGCAACTTCCCCAGACAAATGGCATTCTGTTTGTCTGTGGACGATTTACTGTTTTGAAAGCTGGGGAATCTTCATCACAAAGGAAGCCTTTTGCTTAATTAACTCACTAGTCGTCATACGTTACCTAGTCAGGTGACTAAGGACAGTTGTGTTACAGGGACTGTGTGATAGGTACACAAGGGGCACCGTTCAACGGAAATGACCAGTTGTAGGAATTGGTATGTCTGGAAAGCAGGGGGGGATCGTACATTTAGTTTAGTGGTTACATGGAGCTGTGTTGGGGAATATTTCAGTGGGATCCAGACTAGCGGCGTGTTAAAGATGGGAAAGTGGTATCTGTTTAGCAATTTCTTGTAGTACTCTTGGAGAATTACTAGCAGGTTGTGTATGGGTTCCCGAAGGCACCGTTTCCTCAAGGAGCACGAATAAATTGTAAAGAGATCTGTAGATATAGATGTCTGTAGATGAAAAGAATTAACGTTGGGTAGAGGAAAAGATACCAATAATGAGACGTAAGTTCTGGGTGGAGTAAGATGGGTTTTTTTTTTCAGCTGCAGGATGGCAATTTGCAATTAACTTTTAAGCTGTCAGGATGGTTTTGAGGGAGTCCTTAGAACTTAAGAAGCTCAGAACTCCAATCTCAGAAATGAGATTTGCAACATGCCCCATCATTCTGGTTATGGAGTGAAAGTGGCACCGTCTGAAGTAGCCTCGATGGCAATGGTCCATCACTTATGAGGGGTACAGGACTGAGGAGGAGCTGCCAGCCTGCAGTGTGAGTTCTTTGTTCACGAAGAGGCCTTCTGAGAGTGATCATGCAAAGATGAACCTGCACTGCTATGGATTTTGTTCTCCTCCACAGGGTTTTGTCCCCCTGGTTGTGCCTGACATGCTGAAGGCAGCCGTATTTGTGAGTACAAGCCCTCCTGCTTCTGCATGAGCTTATCAACCACCGCTTGTTCCCATGTTAAATGCTAAGAAAGAGCTACAATGTGAGCATCATGGGGTGTCTCGCAATATGCGTGTTCTCATGAACCCATTTTACATCGTTGCCAAAGACCAGTTCCAGTACTACAAACAGAAGTGCAGAGGACTGTAAAAATCCCCGGATGCTGTTTTTGCCTCACCCCAAATATTAAGGATGCATCATTTGCATCCTCACCAGACGAGACCAATCCTATGATTCATTGCAGTTGGCAAAACTGCTCTTGCCAAGACCACAAGTATGACCTTTGCGTTCTTGGTACTGAGAAAATCCTGTGTACGGGTACAGATTTGGCAAGAGATCAGTAACCCGAAGCCTAGTTGCTGCCTTAGTCCTTTTAATGTAATGTATACATTACGCATACATAAGGAATTGTTTTGACATGTCTGGTAATGCTAAATAGGTTTATAAAGGCCGTCTAGATGCTTTTAACTAAGGCCTTGGCAGTTTGATAATTGACCCACCATTGCTCAGTGTCATGGTTTGTACTCTTTCTGTGTTGACGCTCTGCAGTGATACCTCTCCTGGTGACCTGCCTCCTCTTTCTCACAGGAAGGCTGTGGGATGCAGCCTCATGCACACCAGTCCCAGGCCTACTCCCTGGACCAGTCTCGCTACCCTGACCTCCGACTGGCTGGCACTGCTGAGGTGGGCATTGCAGGTGAGCACGTCAGCTTGGGGTAGGGGTCTTCAACCCTGGATTTGAAGTGCCTCAGTCCAGTTCACCCCTCAGAATCTGTTAGGAGAGTTGGACTCGCCTGGTTCGAGGCAGTCTGGTGGTATGGTGGTTAGTACGTCTCCAGGGTTGTTCAATATCTGGCCCAACGTGTGTGTGGAGTTAAAAAGGTGGATTTAACTCTCTCAATCCAGTTCATTTAGGGCAGGGCTGGCCAACCCTGCTCCTGGAGAGCCACCACCCTGCAGAGCTTAGGTGCAGCCCTAATTTAACACACCTGATACTGATAATCGGGCCCTTCAGAAGCATCTCAGAATTAGTCAGAATGAGTCAGCTTTGCTTCAACATAGACACTTCAAATTAGCCTAGGATTCTTCCCAGGAACAGGGGTTGAAGACCACTAGGTTAAGGTGATTGGACGGTTCCTTTTAGCATTTGAGCAAAGCCCAAATAAATACGCCATTTTATACCCAGCTTAAGATGTACACAGAATGTATATGATGATGTAAGTTTGTCCAGAAGCACTGGATAAAGTGGCTTGATAAGCTAATAATAAGTGCTTGTACGCATCTTCAGGCAAGGTGGATGAACCCATTTTGTTTTTCATAATGTTCATACCGGCTTGTTTGTAAGATGCGTATGCGGTAACCGATCGGGGAAGCAGGCTATTAGTGGGAAAGATTGTCTTCTCCTGTCGCCTGTTTGCAGGTTATTTCATGGATCACGCTGTGAACAGCAAGGACCTGCCAGTCAGGTGAGTCCCACTGTGCTGCCATTTGCTGATGGGGGCTGTTTCTCACCGCCGCGGTGGAAGAGGCAGCCGCGGGGGATTGGCGGCAGCCCTCCGCGCCACACCTGTGTGCCTGAAAGGCGTTTGCCGCAGCGTTTCCTCTGCTGGCTCCTCCTCCCACCCGCTTCCTCAGTGCTGCTGATGTAACGTTAACAAGCACACAGTGTTAAACCAAGCAGCGCTCTGTCCCAGACTTGATGAAACTCTTTAAAGAGCATAACAGACATTCTAGCCCTGTTCTCATCCAAAAAATCTTACAAATTCTTCAGAGCAAATGCTCTGTGGAGTGATCTTGGCACTGTCTGGGCAGCATATGTAGGCTTCTGTTGGCTCATTAGCCCATCCCAGCTAAGTCTCGCTAATGGCGGCATCTTGCTAGCAGTTTTTTTTTTTTTTTTTTTTTTTTGGCTAATGTACTTTTTGCTGCCAGAGTAGCTATTAGCCGCGAGTCTAACAAAAAATTTATGTGTGTAGGACGGTGTGCTGCAGTACGTGTTACCGGGCAGAGACGGACACTGGGAGGGAACCCTGGGGCTTGTATAGAGTCCATCAGTTCAACAAGGTGAGGATGTTAGCCTGTTCACCACAACGCTGAGGATGTTGGCCTGTTCACCACAGCGCTGAGGATGTTGACCTGTTCACCTCAGCTATAGTAGGCTATAACAACTAGGTTTGTGTAACTACACTATATGTTGTTCTCACAATGACAAAATGGCCTAACTACACGTTTCATGGAATGTACCCCTGTTGTTCAGCCACACATGACTGCTTATTCCAAACATAACACTGAAATGGGTATATGTGCAAAATGTATAGGTGGAAAATTGGGTGTGCGTGTTGGACATATTTATTTTTTATTTTTTTCATGCACATTAAGTTGGCAAGAATTGGCAAATATTAATATTTATGGGCAATTCAAAGTTTTTATGGAAACTGCTGTTGGGAACATCAAAAATTCTTTTTAAAAAGCGTCTCCATCCCAGGTTCCCCCTGGGATGGAGACTTGTTGCCTGGTCACACGATGTTTACCATACAACATGAAAAATGCTGCTCTGGGGTCACCCGCAGACAGGAGATATCAAGCTAATATGTTCAAACACAGCTGGTCCGGGGAGATCCTGTTTCATGTCATCTCGCGTTAATGAGCAGGTGTATTTGCAGATTGTGGTGTCCGTGCAAACATTTCCTCAGCTTACTGTTTGTTGCCTAGTGGCAGCCGGTGTTCACCGTGTCTCTGTGTGATCCTTCTGCGTATAGGTCGAGATGTTCGGAGTGACGGCGAACGAGACGGGAGAGGAAAGCTCGCGGCTGCTGGAGGAGTTTCTCTCTCTGCAGAGGCAGATATTTTCCGCTCTTGAGCTTCATTACAGGTCTTACTGACCTTTCTGCTCAGTCTGTGCATTTGTCTCTGCCTGGTTCGTCTGATATTACTCGGGTAATGATGCCCCCCCCCCTCCTCCCCAGAGTGCTGGACATGCCCACACAGGAGCTAGGACCCCCTGCTCATCGGAAGTTTGACATTGAGGCCTGGATGCCTGGGCGAGGCAGCTATGGAGAGGTTTGTAAAGACCACTTGGGGCTAGACTGTGGGGTGGGATGGGGATCCGGAGAAACCCCCCCCAACACACGTGGAGCCCTGGCAGTAATTCAAACCCTTGCTGCAGAGGTGTGAGTCAACAGTGCAGTCTTTATAAGTGTAAAATGAAGTATAGTATAGTAATCTGTACTCTTGCCTTACCGTTCAAAACTGTTCAAGGTACATTTCTACACAATACTGCTTGTTACTCCTATCACGTAGCGTTTAAATACTTAAGATATGAAGCAATATTGCCTCCGATGTATTTGATTTACTGAGTATATTAATTTCTGACCTTTTTGGTGTAATGCAATTATGAAACTGCTATACCTGAATGCATCAGCCTGTAGTTCCCATTGGACAAGGTGTCTGATAAATGTACCGAGGCAGAGTGTAGTCGTACATTATGCTGTCGTGGGGAGCCTCGCATCTCCAGGTTTTATTCATACAAAAGCACTGCATCATGGCTGCCGCCCTAACGGGGCCACCTGTGCATCCCAGGCCTCACTGACGGCATTAGACATGGAGGTCATTTGTGGAGTAAAGTGTCTGATCTCTTTTTAGATCTCCAGTGCTTCTAACTGCACGGACTACCAGAGTCGACGGCTGAACATCCTGTACGAGGTGGAGGGAGGGAGACTGCGTTACGGCCACACGGTAAGAACGGCCGTAGGGGGCTATGAAAGCCATCTGTCAGCACAAGCAAGGTGGATTGTGCTGGCGAATAATAAAGCATCTGTTTTACCCAATGAATCTGTTCTCACTTGGAGCGAATGGGGTGGTACAGCCCTGCAGCGAGAAGCCTCTCCGCTTTCTATAAATGCATCGCGTTTTATTTAGCAGATGATTCTACCCAAAGTGACGTGCAATTGAGAAAGTACTGTCTACCTGTCCCTGGAGCAGTCGTGGGGCTGAGTCCCAGCCTTGTTCAGGGTCTCGATGGCAAGTCCTGCCAAGCTTGGGTTTCGAATCCGTGACCTTCTGATTATTGGCATTGAGTCCAATCCCATGCACACCTCCTCCTGAAGTCACTATGTGGAAGAAGGCATCGGTGGCCTAATGGTTTGGGAAGTGTGCTTGTGGTTGAAAGGTTGCTGGTTTGAATCCCCGACCCAGTGAGTTACCCTGAGCAAGGTACCACCCCCATGCACTGCTAAATAATAGCTGCCCACTACTATGTCACATATGGGCCAAATTCAGAGGACACATTTCACTGTTGTGCACTGTGTGCATGATGTGTCAACGGTGATGATCACTTTCCTGTCAATTAGCATTAGCCAGCTTGTCTACTACTGCAAGTTGAATGCTATTGGCTGACCGGAACATCTGGGCTGTCCATTTCTGCTGCCCCAGCTGACCATTTCTGCCTCCCCAGGTGAACGCCACCGCTGTTGCCATCCCTCGCACCATCATCGCCATTCTGGAGACCCACCAGAACAAGGTACGGGATTATCCTGCCTCAGCTTTACTGATAACATTTAATGGTACGATAAATAATAAACGAGCTGACAGCATGTGTGGCACATTCCCTTGTTTCTCTCTCTGCCCCTTAGGATGGTACTGTGCGTATACCTCATGCCCTGCAGCCCTACATGGGATCAGAAGTCATCGAGAAGCCCAAATATGCTCCCCTGAAGTACATCGGACCAAATCAGCCAAGCCGGATTCCCCGTCATGGCCCTGAGTCAGGATGATGCTGCTGCTGATGTGTGACCCAAGCAGCACTGTGATTACCTGCCTCACTGAAAACATGTTGCACTCTAGAGATGCCACATAGCTGTAGCTGTGTGTGAGACGAGACTAATCATGTAAATATATTTAACGTCACGCCTTTATGATTGTGTCGTTATCTTCATTTCTGTGAGCTGAAACCTGGCCGGCATATTCACCTTGGATCAGCATTTGTCAACCCCGTTCTCAGGGACCCCCAGACGGTCCACATTTTTGCTCCCAACACTCCTCTTCCAGGTTTTCGGCGTGTTTTAGATGTGTTCAGTACACCTAAGGGGGGGGGGGGGGGGTGGTTGGTTCCATGGCAGTCTCTAAATGAATGAGGGAGAGCACCATTCTGTCTCTATATACCGAGCAAATTCAACAGTAGCTGCAGCTGGGGGCATTTTTCCATGACATAACAATCAGCAGGTCTGCTTTTGTGATCGTGACCGATGGCAGACACAGCATGATGTTGGTCATATATTCCCGTTTAACATAGAATATGCACGATGTTGCTCGTTCTGCTCACTTCCAGACGCAGTTAGATCTGACGTAGATTACAGCTGAATTAAACTAGAATGATATATTAGATGGTGACAAAGCAGTTTTAGACTCAAATCTTGTGGTCGGTAGAACAGTTTCACCTTTGGGCCTTTGTTTAAGGTCCTTTAACCATAGTTACTTTAGAGCAGGGGCGCCCAATACGTCGATCGCGATCGACCAGTAGATCGCAGAGGTAGTGCGGGTGGATCATGCGACATTCAAGCAATGTTTAGATGCTGTTCTATCATACATTTGGCATTTGCCGCTTGATTGGCGTAAAGGGCGGCTAGTCTGCTCGCTTTATTAAAACTTTGTTACATTAGGTTACCATAACTACTCCGAGTCCTTCTCTTCTAACGTATCCTGAAGATGACACGGGTCACCTGGCAGAAAACGCCAATGTATTGCGAGCTGATGCAGAACTCCAGGGACCCAGCTAGCCTTCCAATTTTATATCTACTAAAAATGAGTGTGGAGCCAGACCAAGTAAGAAACCATAAATGCATTGGGTTGTATTGTGCTGTAAGGGTCCATGGAGTGATGCAAGGTTCAGTTTGCCGACGTATTGTGTATATAAGGCATTTTTGATGTTGGTAGATCGTTTGGACCTGGACATGTTAAAAGCAGCTCAAGCCAAAAGTGTGGGCACCCCTGCTTTTGGGACTGCCTATAATTGCCTTGCTTTCTTAATTATAGGCCTATGACAGTTTTGGACAAAAGCATCTGCTAAAAAATGTCATAATAATGGTACTATTAATGCAGTATTATACCCAACACATGCAATGAGAATACGACATGTATGATGTTTTGAAGTGGGACTGAGTGCAAGATATACTGTAACACTTGCTATTAGAATTGTAGACCAACATCAGTAATGAAGCCAGGGGTTAAATCTTCATCTTATGAATAGTCGAATCAAAATGCTTAATATTTGTTCAACAGTGTTCTAAAAATTTGGCAATCTGCCGCTAAGGACGTGGCTGTCATGGAAACGGGAGTTCTTCGCGTCTGCCTCATGATACGATCGGCCGTCCAAACAAGCGCAGTGTGACACGTGAAAAGCGCTCGGAGCACGCGGGCTTTAAACGACGCCGCCTTCCTGACATCACCAGCCAGGGTGGTGCGGCTAAATAAACGCGGGGTGGCTATTCCAGGCTCCTCGCTTTGCGGTGAATCGGACCGACGGGAGGGGTGGGGGACGCGGCCCTCCTCTGGCAAAGGCAGTGCGTCCTTGGGAAGTGGTCCGGGAGGCGATCACCGTTTCATGTAGATTCCCGAACCATCAAATCATCCCCGTTCCCCTGACGCTGCGTCGAACTTGTCGTCGTTCAGCTCAACTCTCGCTGGATCCCATTTAAGGCAGAAGGGACTTGGAAAGAAGAGCTGCACGTGAAACATGTTTTCACTAGCAATATTGCTGTGTGTTTTCAGTCGAGGTAAGGTGGAAAAGATGCCGACTGCGGCTTTAACCGGTTTGAAAATGTATTTTCCTTGTGCTTTATTATAAATACTGTAAATGCTGCAAAATTTGATTATAATGCAATACCTCTATTTGTATGCATAAATAAGGCATAATAAGTGTTTCTTTTTTTCTAACTTGGCATTGCATATTTTTTAATGAGACTATATAATTATAATGTAATGTAAAATGTTACATTCTTGGCAATTTACATGCTTCACCACTCGAAGGATTGCAGCCTTTTCGTTTAAAGGACGTTGGATGGTGGCCCCATTTTTGTCCCAATCGATTGTCCTGTAGCACGGGTGATTTATTGGTTGAAAACAACATAAGTAAAGGACGGTAGAAAGTGAAAAAGATGGTACCTTGGGGATGAGGACCTGGGGCTTATGTAACCGGCTTCGATCCGATACGCTCTCAGCCGTGGGTGATGTACGACTCTTACATAAATGTCAAAATACTGTTGCTGTTTTTTTTCTTCTTTTTGAAGTCGGAATAGCAGTCAGTACTTCCAAAAGTGTTTCCCTTTTTTGGATTAAACTTACATATAAACGCATATGAATACGTTTACAGCCAGACACGGACAGGTCGACTCTTGTGCCGAATTGCCTACTTGCACGGCGGAGTCGCTTTTCATGTGCAGGTGATCAAAGGGGCACATGCACGGTAAACCTTAGGGCGGATTATTCAATAGGTGTGGAATGGACCGGAGTATATCTCTATTTTAAAAGCCTTAGATTTTACGACAATCCAGCATTTTCTACTCATTATAATTGCTGGTGCTGCTCTAGATGTACAAACAACCGTGCCACTGTTTTATGCCTCTAAGGAGACCCAATAATATAAAGACGAGCAATTTGTGTTTACATTTATTCGGCGTCATTAACCGACTCCAACTGAAAGGATGATAGATTGATAGACTTTCTTTGACAAAATATATACCATTACAACAAAAACAAACGATCACAACAATCTAAATGCATCTAATTAAATATACATATATAATTTGTGCAATGACATATTTACATATTT
>JAODKL010000037.1:8222575-8239999 GCA_026780765.1 Petrocephalus schoutedeni
CTCCAATTAACCTCAGCATGTCTTTGGACTGTGGGGGGAAACCGGAGTACCCGGAGGAAACCCCACAACGGCACGGGATAGAACATGCAAACTTCACACACATGGAACTGGGCAGGATTTGAACCCCGGTCCCAGAGATGAGAGGCGACAGTGCTAAGCACTGCACCACCATGCCGCCCCGTGAGCGGTTTCAGGGGTGAGAATTTGTGCCCAACAATTAAGATTGATGCTTCAGATAGACAGAGTTTGCCACAGTTATGTTTCAGAAAATCCTATTTTATGTTCTCATCACGTTTGAATTAATTTGATGTAACCTCAGACATATAGATGGCATACTACACCACAAACAAAATTCTCATGATCTCCGATCTGACTATAATTATGATCAGACAGGTAGAGGAGTAGATGAGTGGTGGACTTGCTTGCAAGATGAAGTCTACGAAAGTTGCTGTATACCCTAGCAAGAGATTTAACCTTGCTTTAAATGCATGTAACTACCCCAAAACTTCAAGAATATGTAATGACGCAGTATATGAAAGGAGAAAGCGATCCTGAAGCTTAGTCGATGAGGCAGAACTCAGCGGCGTCTAACTCAAAACCCAAACCTTTCAGCGTGGAAATGCATATCAGTGCTTTCAGTACGTGGTGGCTGGAGAGGCCATGGCTTGTGAACGAGTATGCATCATGTTACAATCGTCGGGAAAGCTTAAACATGATATATTCTGTTTTCTGTCTCGCATGCAGATTTCTTAAGATTGTTCTGTTGTGCGCCAAGATTGATATATGCTCTTCATTCATTTATGCAAGTACCAAAGTCAAGAGGACTTTGTGCTTATATTGTACCTGGGCTGAAGCTTTTAAGTGTGCTGTGGCACCCACAGAGTCAAGCAGACACAAATCTGCGAATCACATGTAATTCTCAAGTCACACAGCAAAGCGGAGTTAGAAATGTCTCTGCGTAGGCCTTTTGCAGAGGTCTCCGGAGGCCATGGCTGACTCTAGTTGATTAAATGACTACAGATGACATTTCTTTTCTTGTGCTTTGAATCGCAGGATAAGCTGCTTGATCCAGCTACGGTAACCAACATGTACCAGCTAACCCCCCGGATTGGTTGTGTGATGACTGGTCACAGTGGTGAGAATCGGCTCTACCACTTTCATTTCTCAGAGTCTGTAATGTGCAGCACACTAACAGGGGGCTAACAGACCATTGTTTTGTAACCATTAATAATGAACTACAAAGGTAAATGTTGCAGGCTTAAATGGTCAAGAAGTTGAAGTAGCTTTGTGACCAGATTGTGTATCGGACCTGGATAGCAGGTCCTTGCAATTTATTATAAAAATCACTGCGAATCAGTGTTGCATATGTTTGGTATAGTTCTCAAAATTGTTTATTTTATTTGAATTTAAAGAATATAAAAATGGTGCCATTTTTTGGTTAATATGTTTCGCTAACTACGCGATGTATCCTTCGGATGACGGGGACAGACACGCAGATGTTAAGGAGCCAGGTGACATGCTTCTCTCTCTCCTGTCCCAGCGGACAGCCGGTCCCAGGTGCACCGAGCGCGGATAGAGGCCGCAGAATGGAAGTACAAGTTTGGTTATGATATCACGGCCGACATGCTGTGCCGGCGTGTGGCTGACATCTCTCAGGTGTACACCCAGAATGCAGAGATGAGGCCTTTGGGCTGCTGTAAGTGACAGACCTGTCCCCACCGGGTCCCACCCCCTTCCCCCATTCCTCCTTTTCTTTTGCTCTCTATCGTTGTATCTCCTTCTACTGCCGCTTTGCTCCTCAACTAAATTCAATTCAATACAATTCAATTCAATTCAGTTCAAAAAACATTATTTGTCGCCTAGGGGCAATTAAGAGGCAGTTTTACATAAGGACACAATGATGTAAAAGTGCAACAGTATTTACAGTATAGAAGTTGCTGAGCAGTCTATCAAGTAAGAATAAAAATAGAATAAATAGATAAAATAACATCAGCCGTGGTCTCTTACCCTCTGTCTTTTACATTGCTGGAGAATGAAACACGAAGTACTTGAAACCACGCTGACCGCCCGGCCGTTCCTCTCCCTCATCAGGTATGATCCTGATCGCAATGGATCCCCAGCAGGGCCCAGTGCTCTACAAATGCGACCCGGCCGGCTACTTCTGCGGCTTCCGAGCCACCGGTGTGGGCACCAAGCAACATGAGGCCAACAGCTACTTGGAAAAGAAGTTGAAAAAGAAACGGGACTTATCCTATGACCAGAGTGTGGAGGTAACATGGTCACTATCACCGGCCACTGTCTCTTACGGCATAAGATCTCTCTGTGAATGAGCCTTTGTGGCTAAATTCTGTGCAAACAAAAAACGGATCTTACCTTATGAACGTATCACCTTTATGATATTCACCCAATATTGTATCACTGCTATGTTAAGATGCTGGTGAAAACAACGTCAGTTGTCCTGATTGGATACTTGCTTGTTTTTAACAATGTGTGAATTGTGGTCATATATACTACCTTTCCATGGCTAATCCATGGGTCTCTGTGTGCCACATGTACATTGGGTACACTGTTTGGTCTGTCCATCTTTCTAGTTGGCCATCAGCTGCTTGTCATCCATCCTATCTCTGGATTTCAAAGCCAGCGAGCTGGAGGTTGGTGTTGTAACCAAGGAGATCCCTAAATTCAGGTACTAATAACAAGCCACTCCTGATTTAATATTGCTTTCTAATATTCTACTATCCACTGGACCTGATTCTGCATACCTTAATGAGTTGCTTGGATACGGAAGTAATTAAGATAATTTTATTATTTTAACTATTAAAACTATTCTGTTTTTGTGCAATACTATAATAAAATGTAATTGCAATAACCAGACTTTTTAACTTTAACATAACTTAACAAAGCCTCAGCATTCTTGATTTCAAAAAGTATTGAAACTAAATCATTTTAATGTTTGATCTTCTTCCTGCAACAGAACACTGACGGAAGCCGAGATTGAAATGCGTTTGGTGGCCATTGCAGAGCGGGAATAACAAAACTGAAATACAAAGCCATAATTCTGACTGGTGAACCATAGTTTTTGTTTTAGTGACCCATTTCATTCCATAACACCATCTTACAGAATAAAGCACCAACAGAATTTTTTGTCTAGTCTCATTTTTAGAAATTTGAAAGCGCTTGGTAATTTTAGCGTTAGCTCTACCCTTACACACGCACACACCTCAGTTATTACGGTTAGTTCTTCACCTCCACCATCTCCAACCTACACCAAGCAAAACGACACACTGTTCACTTGAATCCACCCACAGCCCGGCCAGGGCCACTTGTTTGGCAATGACAGGCAAAGCACCGCTACAGCTTAACTGGACTCTAAGCCTTTTCGAATTCTCACCACACACAAATACACACACAAATAAGTCCCTAACGAAGAAACACTTTGCTTTGATTAATGACCACTGGGAAGCCTTCATGGACTGAATTTAACTTGCCCTAAATAATAAAATATCACTAAGTATTCAAGTATAATCCTGATCGCCATGGATCCCCAGCAGGGCCCCATGCTCTACAAATGCGACCCAGCCGGTATCAAATATTTCAGTAATGTATAATAATTTTTAATAATAATAAAATAGCACCAACTTTACGTTACTTTCAGATGTGATTGCTGCTAACATTGTATTTCCAATGCAATCCTCATACAGCTTCTGACTCAGCAGATGAAGACAAGTTGGGTTACAGTCATTCAAGGATCTGTTAATGTATCGGTTGCATTAAAAAATAATACTCACTATTAAAAAAATTTGATTTTATTCATTACTGAACAGGGTTAACACAAAAGAATACAAGGACTTAGACATGAAATTCTGATCATAAAAGTGAAATACTGAAACTGGTGAAGAAATGACAGAAACAGCTGATCCATTTAAATGATTTATTAATTTTTGCTCACGAAAAGCATCAATGTACAGGGCAAAGATTAAGCAGAGAATGACAGAAGCAATTCATTTTCATCTGGTCAATGTCCATCCTGCCAGTCGAACAAACTTGGGGGCGGCTGAAATCTAAAGATTAAAAAGCATATAGGTGGATGCAGAATTTGCTTAATTCGATCAAATGACACTATGTAACCCAGTGATGTGAATGAGGTGTAAGTATCTGACTTTGTTTTGCAAGGCCAAATCAGCAGTCAGGACTTCCCAGTCCTGGTGATCAAAATCAAAGTCCAATTTAGTGAGAAGTTTTTTTTCTTTCCTTGCACAAAACATCAATTGTTTACACATCCCATATTAATAACCAAATTCCCCAATGTGCAACTGTGCTAAAGAAGAATCTTTCTATTCACTTAAGATTAAAAATATCAGCCTTCAAACAAATAACCGCAAATTAATATTGGGTTTAAAACATACCACTAAAATAAAACATTAACGATTTTAACGACAATTGACTAGAAAACACAGAATTCTACAATCTTATGCTGTTTTTACAGGTGACACGCACAAACATCCAGACAAAGACAGATAGAAACTGTGAACTAATTCTATTCAGGTCTGAACAACTTGAACAAAAGGGAGATTTTCCACAATGGGCCCCATGAATTCAGGATGAAGATGCCCGGGTCTAAAGTCACAAACCTTCACAGTTTTTAGCCTTCTCTATATTTACACGATCTCGACCGATCAGGGTGTTAAGTTCCTTTTAAAAAAAAAAGAAAAAAAAAGTTCCCGACTAAAACGTCAAGCGAGTTGCTTGCTTTATTGTAACGCCAACAGGTAAAATATACATACGACATACGGCAACTCTGAGAGATGAGTTCTGTGTTAAAAGGTAACAGCACGCCTGACAAGAAGTTTGAAGCCTTGCGGAAGTATTCGTCTTTTGGTAGGGTAGCCCCGAAACACAGAGACAACCCCAACTGTTTCAGACAAAGAAGACGATGCTCAGAAGTTCAGGATCGATCTGAATGTGGTACGGTACTCAGTAAAGTGATGATAACTGTGTTAAGGTTACCGAACACTAGTGTTGCCCCTGCCCCCTGGAAGTCCACAGGAAAGCACCGCTCTGAGGATCTGGAAAAGTGCCATAAAGCCAGAAAGCACTGAAAGTACTCAGATAGGACAAGCGTATCACAGACAGGCACGCGCACACACACAGTCACTCTCACTATGGCTGGGACCACCAAGCACGACTGTTTATAATGTTTGGGGGGGCGATGCTGCAATGGGGGGAGTCTAAGCAACAGCTCTGAATGACCACACACACACACACACACACAGACACAGAGTAGCTCAGCCCTGACATGGAGGGCTGCATTGGGGGTTTTAGGGTGATGCATGGCTCCAACGTGTTATGCATGGTTACAGCACCCGGTGGCCATTGATGATCAAATCATCAAACTCGTCCTGCAAAAGAAGAGACAGGGGATATTATATTAGCACGTCAACAGCTCCGACGCAGAGCCACCAACAAATCTGACGTTAAGGAGACTCCATGCGACCTCTGTCTCGAGTCCGCCCCCCCGGTGTAGACCCGCATGAACTCTCACCTCCTCACTCTCCCGGTCCTCCTCATCCTCGTCCTCCCCGCCGTGCATTTCCGTGCCTCCGCCATCACGCAGCAACGCCCGCACCTCCGCATTAGGCCTGTGGAGGGCGCAGTAGAGCGGCGAGTGTCCCGCGTATGACGGCTGGTCCACGGCCGCGCCCGCTCGCAGCAGCAGCCTCACCAAGGTGGGGCTCTGCGACTCGACGGCCCAGTGCAGCGGGGAGCGCCCCGAGCTCAGGTCCTGGGGGGAGCATTGGACCGGTCGGAATGGAGACCACAACGAGTAAAGCCCAAGACCACGGAGGCGCCACACGGGCAGGGTCCATACAACAGCTGAGAGGTTAGCTAGGGGTCACATGCTCTGCACAATCAGCTGTTGTTATATATGTTGCTACATATATAGCTGTGGTGCATTTTGGTCGCATATATTTACGTTAGGGTGAGTGGAAAAATTTTCATGCAAAATCTCACAACAGCAGCGAGCAAAGTACATAGGTAGGCAGACGATAAAAATACAAGAGCATAACAAATACACACCATTACAATAATAATGTACAAGCTAGTACAAATAAATATATTCGATGGTCATATGAATGAACAGAATGGGTTCAGCAATCCGATGGTCTGTTGGAAGAAACCAACCGGAACCCTGCACTGGAAAATAATGCTGCGACTGACCCTCTGGTTGACATCAGCGCCTCCTTCCAGCAGCATGTGAACGACCTCCTCGTTGCCCTTCTGGACAGCCAGATGCAGGGCACTCACCCCTAAAAGTAGGAGAGCGCAAGCGGGTAAGAAGGCAGGAGAGAAGACGCAGTAGCTGACAGATGGGCGGCGCAGTGATCATCCGGCACGTACCGGAGTAGTTGATGATGCGCAGGTGGTCTGGGCGAAGCCCGTTGCAGGTGAGCTCGCGCACGCAGGCCACGCGGCTCTCGCGCACGGCCAGGTGCAGCGGCGTGTTGCCCCCGCGCTCCTGGATCTCCATGCTGGCACCACCCCACAGCAGGGCCTTCATGCAGTCCGGCTGGTCGACGATCACGGCCAGGTGGAGCGCCGTCTAGTGGTTGGAGGTGTCACAGTCCGATGTAAACGGTAAGCAGAAAGGAGACATGCAGGCATGCAAAAGGGCGTGCAAACAAAGGCGTTAAATACAGAACAATTAGAGGAGGAGGGGCGGGGTGCTGTAAACTCCCGGCCCGCAGACGGACAAGAGGAGTCACATGATGACAGCTACTCCGCACGCAAACGACAGCTGCCCTGATGCATGTCTGCAGCCGCGATTTAAATTAACAAGGGAAACAGCGTGCAAGCCAACAGGGAGCAGTGATTGTTTTCAGTGTCTTTTAGGCAAACTACAGTCTAAAAATCACACGCGTAGCCCACCTGGCCGAGGTCGTTCTGGATGTCCAAGTAGGGGGTCCAGTTCTGGTCCAGGGATATCACTCCCACCAAATAGTGCACAAAGGTCAAGTGTTCGTGAATTAACGCCAGGTGGAGAGCACTACAAAAGAAACGACATTTAAGATACTAGTCAGAATCGATTATTTTGTTTTATTTATTTATTTATTGCAAAGTCAAATAATTTCATTAAACATCCAGCTCGAACCCACGTTTTTGCCCCACGACTGCAATCGTGCAATCGAACCAGGCTGCACAAATTTATTGTAATTCTCTTTTTACTCACGTGTCCCCGTCCTCCGACAGAAAGTTGAGGGTGCTGAACACCTCTTCGGGCGGGTATGCCTCCACCTGTCCCCCGATCACCTCCCCGGACCTGTCCGCCGAGACACTGCCGGGCCCCTCGCTCAGTTGCATGGTCCCGATGCCTTGGGAGATGCAGCCCAGCATCTCGTCCGTTATCGAGTGCCCGAGCGCCGAGTCGAGCCTCTCGGCGCTGCCCAGGGAGATGCAGCTGTCGGTGGGCTCATGCCCGGAGTCCCCCTTCCTGGGACACATGCTATCCGACGGACTCGGCTTCCAAGCCCGAGGAGGCTCGCTTTCGCTACAGAACGGGCTCTCCAGGCTCAGCGCTCCGCTGTTCAGGCACTCCAAGCCGCTGTCGCACCAGTCCTCCGCACCGACTCCATCGGAACCGACTTGTTTACCGAACCCATAGCTGTTAAGGGGCCGCGCTGGCTGCTTTCCATTATCCGACTGGGCTTGTGACCGAATGCCTTGCGACTGTATTCCCTCCATCTGGATGCAAAAAATCGAGCTTTCAAAGAACAACGGTGTTTTCAGCTTTGCCGAATTTGCCAGAACCGAGCCAGCGATGTTTGTGTCCTTTTAAGGGCGCAGAGCCCCCCGAATTCTGCAGAGCAAAATGAGAATAACTAGCCGATAATCCCTCTCACGGCTAGAGCATATTACACTTAAATTTGAGCTACATGTTCGGTATGTCGCATATTTTCCCCATTGAAGAAAAAATGGCTCCTATTTTCAGTTTTACTGACCAAAGGTGTTTTTAACAGTCCTGGGAAATTCCCGAGCACCCCGCAAGCTAAAAACACACTATCCCTTCCACTCCGGAAGTTTATTAAGTCTGGTCGCAGGGTACGATGGGATATGTAGTTTCCGCGAAGGGGTCTATGGTACCCGAATGCGTACCCTAGTAAGACATATCAGAATTCCTATTTATTTAGAAATACGTAAGCTATTATTAATTAATAATTTAATAAAAATTATTAAAGTTTTCATTTTGCCTTAAGAAAAAAAATCGGACAATTACTAACTGAATGGCGATTTCGAATAAATGTAACTATAAAATACCTATTTAAGAAGATTCGGAATTTTCAGAAGAAAGGGCCTTATACACGACTTTCCAAAATTAAAAATATCAGTTTGTATATAAAAAATATAAATAAATCATTGCTATGTGTATTTATATACACTAGGCGGCGCAAACCACACGTTGTAAATACTGTGGGTTCGTTACCGGCACTATGCTTCTCCTTTGATTGTTTGAAGTCCATGTTATTTTATTTTAATGGACATTACCCATGCGAATATGACCTGAAGTAAATAATGTTTTATACATAAGGCAGGAGTATTAATTGCCGAACGTGTAAAATGTGAATTTCAATGCAAGGCAAGGCAACAGTAGATGTATTTTTAATATTCTTTTCACATACACACTCCTGTGCACCTATTGTTTGAATGTAGGCACCTTTGTAAAACAATAACAACAATTATTGTTATTCTGTTGAACACTGGGCAAATGGTCATCACTCAGACTCCTATAGCTCACAGAAGAGCAAGTATGTTCACTACCAAGATACATACTTGTGAATATGAAGAATATAACACTGAAGACATGGGAATGAAAAGCAATGCATACATGATCTAAGACTCAGAATCAGAAAAACTATTGATCCTGGATGATATTATAGGTAATCACTCCTATAAAATTAAAATCCTTAATAATAGAATCAGATATAAGGTTGTCAGATTATATGTCAGATTACCACATAATGCTGTGTTCCAAAAAGTGCCATTTTGGAAAATTAGTTGAAAAATATTGCTCATATATTTGAAAAGAGCAAAATAGCACCTCTAGAAATGAATATGAATGTTTCACGGTCAGAAAAGGCTATGATATGGGTGCAGATTGCCTTTTTAAAATGGGCTGTGAAATGGGCTGAATGCGCCCGGCATGTTCCTCATCAGTCGCTCTTTGTCCTTACTGTGATTGTACATGTGTCTCATGGCTGTGTAGCTGACATTCTGGCCCCCCTAAATAAAGAGATAAATGGGGAATCAAGCACAGAGGACAATGTACCAATGCACATTAGTGACAGAAAGAGATGCAAGAAGATGATTGGTTACATTTATGAGATTCCAGGGGGCGGGCTTAACAAAAAGCATCATTAGAAATTGAATGCTATTGGCTGGGTTTCCCTTCAATTCCAGAAAACACTTACCTGGATGGGTGAAAAAGAAAAAGCCCAGCCTAATGGCCAACATGTCAATCTTTGGGAAAGGGACTCACATGGCCATGTCTCAAGCATGACATAAGTCCTGGTGCACATCACACTCACACAGTGCTGATGAATGGCATCAACTAGATGTCAGGGGCATTTAGGAAAATAGATTAGCCTTGCGTTTAATTTACTGGTTCATTGGGGCACAGTATTGATTAGCTGGAGGGTGGGGGGTCACAGGGATTGCTGATGGGAAATAAAAATCTGTGGCAAAAGCATGGGAGATGTTTTTTTTTTCTCATCACACAATGAGTCAGTGCGGCAAAGCATGAAGAACAAAGGAGTGGATAATCAGAAGGTGAATGGGCGGGTGCCTCAGGACAGAGTCTCCTTCTGGCAAATTGGGGGTGGGGGGCCTAGCTGGCCTGTGCCATTCTACTTAAGAAAGGACAGTGTTTGTCGAGGAGGGATTGTGAAGGCACACCAATTAGCATCCGTCAGCTCAAGGCCATGCCATCAGCCAGCATAGCCAGGGAAAACTTCCTGTTCTGTTTCCTTGTGCCTTTTAAAATCCATCCATCCATAGATCCATCCATCCATATTCAGGCTGACAATTCAATACTAGTATTATTTAGCAAAATTTATGTTCTGCAAAATAACTAGCATTTTTGCATTTCCAGTTATAGATCATGAGCTCCACAATTCCTGATGTGACTACTAGCTAGCAAAATACTGCCCAGTGTTAATATATTATATATAGTATATTGCAGATTAATGCATTTTCTAGGCCTGTTAAGGTCTATTACATCGTAACATGAACACCCATATATATACATGTATATATGCTTCTCCAAAAGGTATAGGGTATTTTGAACAGTAGTTAACCTATATGTTATCCCCAATATGTGAGTCCCTGCAATCATGCTCTGGATAAGTGGCTGCAAGGTGGATGGACCCGTTTATCAAGTCATCAATTAAATGGAATTATACTGATTAAACAATTAAGCATGTTAAGCATGGTCTTAATAGCCTGCACCAAGTGCTCAAACATGCATATTGTGTTGATACTGCGAAAGCATCAGCTATACGCGTAACATGCCTTTTATAGCCCATGCTGAAAAAGATGCGACGTTCAGCTTAATCGTCATGACAGCTCTAATGTTATCAGTGAAGCAATTTTTTGCCCCAAAAGCATATCAAAGCTGATTGAGTTCACACTCTCTGCATCAGATATTGCTACTGGTCACCTTTTCCCCGTTTCCAAAATGAATTTGTCATATGCGTATCTTAGTGTAAAGATTGCGCATTGACTTCTGCCGCAGCACAGAATCTAGGAGGCTTGCTTTGGAGATCAGGCTTTAAGGCAGTGTACTGTAGCTTTGCATCTTTGTCTAACACCTGGGCCTCTGCTTCGGTACCATGCAGCATGAACACCGGCTCCCAGGGGCTTAGAATCCTGCTGCTTCTTCTACCAATTAACCTCCAGTAAGGGTAGGAATAAAAAAAAACAAAAGCTACTTACTTACAACAACTAAAAGTGTTGGCAGTCTTCAAGCGAAGAAGCCGGATTCCATTTACATTCTACCAGAAGACAAATTTGACATTCATACCTGGTGCTGAATGCCTTTCTCAAGGCACTTGCTGTAAATTTACCATTTGGCTGTCTGCACTATATTAAGTGCGCAAGGTATACTAAGTGTATCAGGCAGGCCAACCTCAGCTGGGAATGAAGGGAAGAAGAATGAACTCATCGCACTTGCTTCAACTTTAATGGCCTAGGGAGAGGGGTTATACCTCGAAGTCTTATCACCCACGTGCCAGGCTGGTTTATCTGTGACTCCCGGTGTTTTATACTTTGACAGACTGTGTTAAACCTGCTAGGAGCCTGGGGCAGACGGAGTCTAAATCACAGGCCTAAAACAATGACTCAGTGAGTCGTGCCCTAGCTGTGGTGCGCATCCACCCCGTCGTCCTCTGGGCCCGTGGGCCGGCTGGAGAGGTGCAGGTGGGACTTACTCTCCATTGTGATAAGCTCAGTGAATAACACATAAAGGTTAATACTCACCTTCTATTCCAATGCCTGTTCAGGCCGATATTTGGCATCCAGGGGTCCTATAAGAAAATAACAAGGATATAGCCACAGAGCGTTTGCAATGCTATGCCGTTAGGGAATGAATCACACTGATACCATATAACTGTAATGTGCATAAGCAGTCTTTGCCCTTTTCTTTATATATAGACTGTACCTTGCCATTGCCAGTTCTTTGATTTGGTCCGATGTCTCCAGCAATAAGAAACCCCAGAATGCCAGAGAAGATGAGTGTCTGAGATATATATGCTTCCCTGTGTTTACAGTTGGATATCTCTAAATATCAGCTTGCTGATGTCATTATAAAATAATGCTAAGCTGCAGAGAACATTTCCCAGCACGGCCAAGCATGACCTAATGAGCCAGTTAATGTACCGAATCGCTGAATGTCTGTTTTCTCATTGCTTGCATTGCAAGACACCATCTTTGTGCATCTATTGTTAGTTGTTTAGCCGATGTTTAATCTAAAGCAGTATAAATTTTTTCCTACTCCAATGGATGTTACTGGAACAACTGAGGCTTAGTATCCTGCACAAGGGTATCCCTGTGCAAGCCTGTCCTTGGATTTGAACTTTCACCATGTCTTTCCAGTGGCAAATTCAGCCACCTTTCCTTGCTCTCCTGTCAAAGTAATTTCTCTAAAATACTGTATCACCGCAAACTGCAGTAACCACAAAGGCGACATAATGACTGCAGCTTGCTAAAGAAACACCCTGCAGTCCCATTTAAAAAAACCCAGCGTTCAAATTCCCTCTAGTGACCTCAGCTTCAGCCCTATAATGGCTGCAGTGGGTGGTCGCCAAGTGATTTAACTGTTTTAATTATGGAGCCAAAGTTATTCATGGCAGTTTGAAGATAAGATGCTGGGGAGCAGTTAATAGACATTAAGCAGAAGATTAATGTTCTGGAGGTCGCTGGACATAACGGTGTAGAGGGATGTTTAAGAGCAGGCTGGTGGAGGACTATCTGACCGTTAGCCGTTTAAGCCAATTCACGACAATTATGCAGCGGCACTGAGTGAGTCCATCTGCCCGTCTATTTTGCACTGCCGCTTATTCGGAAAAGGGTTGCCGTTCGTCTGCAACCTATTGCAGGAAGCACAGGACAGGAGGGGCAACCTGATGCTAGCTGCATTACAGCTATGCTTGCAATGTGCCATCACTCCAGACAAAAGCCTTTGCTGCCCAGTGCCCTCTTGTTGGCTCCCTGATAAGAGACATTCTGTCCTTCATGAAACTGGAAAAAATACAATGAAGGGCTCTACTCACAAATTTTATAAGACATGGGGATCCCTCTCTGACTATATCAGAAATGATGCCTCCTATCCATACCATGGTAAAACTATAGCATTTGTACAGGTAATAGAGAGATTAGAAGGCCATGCGAAGGATGGGCAGTGAAGCGCACTTGTGATTGGACGGCTGCTGGTCCGATTCCCTGCCCAGCAAGGTACCGCCCCCAAGCACTGCTCCCCAGGCGCTGGATTAGCTGCCCACTGCTATGTCACATATGGATTAAATACAGAGGACACATTTTGTTGTTGTGTGCTGTGATGTTTCAATAATGGCAGTTAATCCCTTAAATATAACCATTTTATCAATATTCTCTTAGAAAAGCAGACCTTTCTTTTTTGTTCTTCTTCTTATTATTATTATTATTAATAATAATAATAATAATAACAATAACAATAATTATATGTATTTTTATGTGTTCCTTTCATCAGATGTACTACAAATTATCTTCTTATATCTAAGTCTATCTAATCTGCCTTGTGTATACTGTCAAATTCCCATTCATTTGTATATCTGAGGAAACCATTGCTGAGTCTTTGAGTCTTTGCTAAATAAATAAATGTAAAAGTAGCTGCCTTTCGGGCACAGGGTTGAGAGGGAACTCTTGCACTTGGCCTGCTGTATAATTGTGCCTTTTTGTCCCGCTAAAAGAAATGTAACATTTTCTAATGCCTGAAGAATCCAGCTAGGTTTAGGCTGGGTCACATGACCAGTCTCTCTCTATTGCCGAAATTCCTGGACCTAATAACAGAGGTGCAAAGATCTAGAAACTCACAATGTATTCAACTGGTTGGTTGAAATAAAACCTTGGTCTGGATTTGCACTTTCTGGACCTGGACTTGCCACCTCTGCCAAATTAGCAGAAATGCTAGCAAGGGTTTCACTCGCTCCTTCCCCTTCTGTGACCCGCACATCATATTTCCTTATCTGATCTGCTGCTCACATTTCATTTCCTCTCTCCCTCTATCTGGCTATCACTGTAGAGATATCTTCTGCCTCGTTCCTCTTGCTGGGAGCTTGCCTCTATAGCTTTGGGTTCCTGTCAACAATTTTGTATGAACATATCGTATAGTAATGTACATTTCGTATAGCAAAATCTATATTATGCACACATTTATCAGTGTATTTCAGGGGCAATTCTAGAATATTTTTTAAGGTGAAGGGCATATGAGGGACAATTTTTCATAGAGAGGGGGCAACATTATCATTAGCCAATGATATGTTTTGAATCTGTGAGTGACAGGGGAGAGCACTCCAGGGACCAATCAGTTGGGGCCAATGCCCCTGTTGCCCAGCCCCTGTATACACTACTGGTGTGTTTCCTACTCTTACATGCTTTGAAACACTGCACATTTATCATTTATAATGTTATTGATTTATATAGCTGGATATTTCACCGTTTTATGATGAGAACCTCTCTAGGCCAAGTATCACCGTGTTACCTGCTGTTCTGATCCAGTGTCGTTAATCAGAAGTGGGTTAATAAAAGGTGACGTGCCTCTGACTCAGCGGTTGCTGCATGCCCATAGGGTATAAACAGATTATAACACAATACGCCAAGTCTGTCATGCAGTCATTGGTAGCTGCGTAAATTATACAGTTAAATGCATTTTAAAATACAAGGTTAAGTGCATTATAAATCGTTCGTAAATATCTCTCTCTCGCTGTATGGTGTATTGAGTCCAATTCTTTTTAAATTAAAGAACATGAAATGTCTTAAGAAGTATATTCACTATTATTTATTGCCATTCAGTCAGTCAATGACAAACCACGTTTATATGCGCATGTAGCCCACAATCCATTGCTGCAGTTCCTGTCTTTGTAGTTTCTAAGTTGAAGCAAATCTTATTCTCCATTGGCCAGAATGTCACTGTCGTAAATGTCAAGCCATACCGTAAACTCTGTGTGCCGATCACCAAACCCCTCTACTCCACCCAGCTCCATATTGCTGGCTGCTGATTCCACCTGCCTGCATCTGCCATCGCTTCTCTGTCTGCGTACAGAAAGGCACAGTATTAGCACTGACGTACTTCATAATATTTAACATGCCGCTTGATTTACTCATGCCACATACCCTACTGGTGGCTCAGCGGGTGGCACTTTCACCTCATGTCTGCAGGCTGGTAGATCTGTACCTCTGCTTCTCGGGCTAGTGCATGTTTTGGAGATAATTGCACGACCTGTGCAGGCAAGCTGGACGGTGCCCATTTGTCCAGTAACCTATATAATTGCAACCCAAGACTCAGAATCAAAAGCAAAGTTTGGTGACACTTTCTATGAAGCCCATAATCATAGACTGTTGTTATAATTCATTGTTACACATTCATAAAGTATTATAAACATGGCTATACATATTTATTTAAAGGGCATAACACATTATAGCCAAATGTATTATGCATTATGAATGTTCTCTGAAGCTCTCATCTATAATGCACTATAAATACCTTCACAATGCATTATAATGGCCAGTATGAGCATTAAAGATGCTTTGTGCTGCATTATGAGGGTGTTTATAGTTCATCATGGATGAGACTTTAATGGAGCATTCATAATGCCCAATAAACATGAGTATCATGTCATGTTATGCCTCTCTATATACAGTTATAGCTGGGTTTATAATGCATGTATATGCATTGTAGTGCATTATGAAGGTATGTGTAATGCAGTACATGACTGCTTCAAGTAAAGTGCTACCCATTTTTTTTTATTAAACTATTAACTCTCCACAGTTGAAACAAGATTATTGACATTGTTTGATGTTTATCGACTCAGTAAAACCTAGCTTGGGTCTGATGAGAACGTAAGTCCTCTTCTGCTAGTAACTGCTGTAGGACCCTTGTCTTACTGGTTGTGAGGGATGCTGTTTCTGTAATTTATGTGCTCAATCTCTGTTTGGCACAGCTGTAGTGCTTGTCTTGTCCATTGTCCAAACCCTAGGAACTAAAAAATTCTCTTCTGCCTCTCAGGTCTTTTGGTCTGTAACTGGTTGCAGGGTTTCTGTTCCATGTTCTTCCTTTATAAACCCCTTGGCTGGGGTCGTGACATATTTGGAGGTCATCACTGATAACGCTAGAATTATGGGAGGTTTCACTCCACATTTTTTATGACATTTAGAGAGCACTTTTGCCCAAAGGCCCGTGGTTGATTGAAGATTTGGATTTATGTGCACTTTGTGGGATTTGAACCCATGTACTTCTGTGTTATGGGCCACTTGTTGAATTATAGGGGATGTAATAGGAACTGGAAATGATGCTCCCCACTTTTATAGATATTTATAAATCTGTCAGCTTTGTTCAAAATGGAACAGGACCTACCAACTACCATGATAAGAATGTAGATTTTATGATAACCTCTGTAACTGACATTTACACTGTTTCTGTCTTTTAGCATAAGTCTGCTCTACCGGACAATTAGTATGTGAATAAAATTGTAATCACTAACTGAAATGCTGATTTTATTTTAGGTACACACTTACCTGCACCACTCAGTATGTTTACATGCATGCTTGTTACAATTTCCGATGCATTATTCTTTAGAACATACACCCTTGCTCAGAATAACATTGCATCAAAGAAGACTGAGACATGACCTGATGATTTTTCATACCCTTGGAAATTTCTTCATCTTAAAAAAATGACTGTTAAAAATAATGAGTATAGCCCTAATATAATGATCATTCCTGGGCAGTAAGCCTGCTGAATAAGCATGTTGAATATTTGACTTCAATGGTACTGTATTGAATTAGCAGTTTATCAATCTTTGTAAATGTACTCTTCAAGGCTTGGTCAACAAGCTTATCCAGTATATTTGATACTAAACCCCTCAGTATCTCTTTATGAAAATGAGTGATTTATCCAGGAATCTCGTATGTGCCATCTCATAGCGTTCCTTGGTACTTGCTGGAAGGTCTATTAAAATATGTTGCTCCTCGGATACACTGTTCACCATATCATTACTGTGCTGTTGGCACATAAATTCGTCTTCATGTCGAACTCAAGAGGATACTTAAACTCCTGGAGTCTAAAACGTGCATTAAGGAGTTTAAGGATTGGCTGACCCAGACCTCTTGCTGAACTCTCTGAAATCTCTGAAAGTATCTTGACAATCCCTTTGCTCTTCAGACATACATTATAAAACTTACAGTTAATTCTGTATCACAGTATGTCACAGTATATGTCAAAAAAGACATCTGAACACAATTGAAGAATTTTATCATTTTTATAAGAATATTACCAATATACCGTATCCTTCGTTCATTATCAGAAAGGTACAACTTTTGAATGAACAGAAATCCAGAAAAAGTCGGGGAATTTAGGAGCTCAGGGGTAGATCACTGTCACAGCCGTCTCTCTCTTCATGCAAATTCTAGCAAGAACACTCCCTAAAATTAAAATGCATTTAACTTATGAGGTCACTGGAGGTGTTTCTTATTGAATTTCATGAGCTCTATTCCTGTGTAATTTCACCAACAAAGCACTTTTTGCCTGTTTCCTACTCTGGACTCTGCTCTCTAACAGTTTCATCAAATAGACCCAGACATCTGCCTTGCAACAATATCTAGAGAATGGACCTATGTGCT
>JAODKL010000037.1:8240099-8261953 GCA_026780765.1 Petrocephalus schoutedeni
GGAAGCAACGGGCACGAGGCAGGGAACAACCCAGGATGGGGGGCCAGCCCATCGCAGGGCACACTCACACACCAGTCCGTTTTGAATTCTTTTATTTTAATTCTTTAATTTTATTTATTATAAATTGTATTTATTTAGTTTTCTATATAGAATTATTCAGCTTGGCATTGTGTGTTCCCTGGACATACATTAATGGTGCGTTTTCTCTGCAGCAGGTACAGTACCTTTGTATATTTAATAATATACTTTTTAAAAGTTCTTGTTATGCCATCCAGATCTTGTTGCATCTGTTCTTTTTTTTTACGTTTATTGTTGTTTTCCGAGTTCGTAATTTTTTTTCAAGACTACGGTGCTATTGTGTTTCAGAATCGGGATTTTTGCATAACCCATTGACAATGAAAGCAAGTACAAGTTCTGCCCCAAAGTACCAAAAAAGGACCCCAACTGGTTTGGCACTTTCGGTCATTCTTTTAATCTCTGCTGCTACCCTTCTCAAGCACCTTGGCCCTAGTAGCAGCTGGAATCGCCTACTGCCACAGACAGTCCAGAAAATCTGGAGGGGACGGACACTGTACTTCCTGTCACTTCTAGCAAACTTGACTCGCTTTTGAACGCTGGTCTCACTATGGGCCTTATTTGGATCATTTGTACACTAATCCAAGAGTGAATCTCAATATCAAGAACGCAAAGACCATACTTGTAGTCTTGGCAAGACCAATCTTGCTATCTTGCCTTTCAAGAACAAATTTGGGAGACAAAGAATCATGGCATTTGTCTCATTTGGGGAGCATACAACCCACATAGCTTTAAATAAGACCTTTGGATCTCCAAAATTGTCTCGGCAAAAGAGCACCTCAGTATTACTGCCTTGCAGATCGACTACAGGTTTTCTGCCATGATACGCATTTCTAACAGTCCTTACTATAAATAGCTGGAGAGCAATCTTGAAAGCACATTTGCCAGGGAATTTCAGTTAAAAACCCGGAATCCATTACAACGCTATTTATATAGTTAGCTGGGGATTGACTTATTTAGCTTTCAGCTTGATATGTTCCTGTAATGAATGTTACGTGCTTCTGATAGTTCCATAGGAACATCAGTAAGAGCCACCCTAGGGAATAAATGTAACTGAATACTTTGAGTCTCCAATTAACAACAAGACAAGGTAAGATGTAACGTTGTGGATTGATTTCTTATTATTTTTTTTACTTCTAAACTGTTCCCAGGGACAGTTTGCCATTGGCTTCTTTTATTTGGTATGAGAGATTCACATTGCCTGTGGTAACATTGTTACATTTCTTTGCTGAGATGGTTCAGCCTTTAGTTTTGAAATGACCAGTGCACATACCATGGGGAGCATATATTTACATAATTATATGCCAATATACTTCACAAAAATTGAAAAAAGATTGTCGTATACATTTTTTGACTGTGACATAATTGAACTTATTATGGAAAAGCATTAAAGTTAATTAAATCTTGCAGGAATGAAACATGGTAATGTGCATATAAAATTTTTTTAATGATTTTTAAATACCCTCGAGTTTGGAAAAAAACATGCTTGTACGAAGGAGAAGTGAATGCACTGGAAACGGCTCATTAGATGTTTGACAGAGAATGCCCAAAAGGACCACCACCCTCAGACGGTACTGGCTTTCATAGTGACGACGGATGGAAAGATCTAAAATACTGCTGACAGCCATATAAATGTAAGTGTTATGTGAGGTCAGGTTGCATTTATTGTTTGTGGCGTGTTAATGACTGTGCAGGTCTGCTCGCTGCAGGAAGTCTTTGTGCTTCTCATTTACAGTTACAAAGCTGGTTGAAGCTTTGCACATGAAGGTGAACATCTAGGTTGAAATAACTAAAAATGTTAGGCAATGCCTTACATTAACTGCACATTCATAACGCATTAATTATGCATTCATAGAACATTCAGTGCACCTTCATAGTGCATTCATGGAACATTCCATTGACCTTCATAGTGCATTCATAAAACATTCATAAACAGCATGTAAGTATACCTTAACACCCTAACTTACTTTAGCAGCTTAATAAGAAACATTATGACAATAACAAACATGATAATCATGTAATCGTATAGTGATTGTTATTAATGTACATTAACATACATAAAACATTACAATCCACAGAACATAATGGGAGACATATCGCAAGAAAGCCAATGCCACATAACAGGCTCTCTATTATAGGAATGCAACAAACAACTCATTATAAATGATAATGACTCTTAATGGACTCGTTATGGATCTGTGTCCATGTCTGGAAAGTTTGAGTTCTATTCCAAGGGCCTGAAAATAATCATATTACAGTGGAAGGGAAAGTGAATACCTTCAAACCCCTGTTGCTCCAGAGACATTGTCCGACCCTACCTGCTGACCCTCTGTTGTATGTCGCTTTGGTCTACTAAAATTAATTGCTTGCTAATAAATGAAAATTCATTATAGATGCTCCAATACAATGGCAGTTACCAGACAGTGAATAAATATAAAACCAGTCCCGCCAGTCAGGAAATATGAAACCCGAAATAAAAATAGACCAGAGTGCTAAAGACTCTTTACCACTAATGCATGATGTCATAAGACATTAGACATCGAATATTTTTACCGCAGCACTTGAACACTTCTGCAGACCTTTAGTTTCCCTTGAAGAATCCCCAGGGTGCATGTTCAAATTCACATTCAGTTCATTCAGGCAGTGTTTGTGCAGAGGAGCACACAGCGGGGCGGAGGGGTGATGCTATCCGTGTACCGACAGCTTGTGGCCCCGCTGCCGGCCTGTCAGCGCTGGAGATGCAGTCCTTTGTGTTTTGCAGGCACACAGAGACATGGTCGGCGGATCCCGTCAAATACACCGCGCGCGTCGCGTCTGGCTGCTCCCTCTGCCTCTGTCTTGCTCTGCAGGCTCTCTGAGTCTCCCCTGTGATATTTGTCTAGCATCAGTCACCTCTAATGCAGCCTATTTGTGTGTCATCCCTGCCATATTCACCTTCTCAGTCCCCCGCTATACCTTCCCCGCCTTCATTTTTCCACCCTAATCTCTCCTTTTATCTGCTTTGCTACCTGTTATATCCTTTATGTCTCTAACCGGCCACCCCCTTCATTTCTTCTCGGAGATGGATATTGAGCAGCTAGGCAGAACCGCCAATCTGCTCTACCCGCCTGCCTCCGCTTCAGCCACTCCCAGCTGCCCTGTCCTCCAGCACTCCCAGTTCTCCCAACTCCCCTGTGGCTCCCTTCATCTCATTTTCAGGGTGTGCGTGTGAGCTGTGGCTTGTGGGAGGAATGGCCAAATCCCATCATTTATGGAATAATGGAACTATTTAATTATTAAACAATAAGCCGTCACCCTTCAGAAGAAGGCTGGATGGAGGTTGTGCTCTCTGAGGATTTAGATTGGGTTCCTTTTTATGAAATCAAAAGTGGGAAATTGACTTGGTGAGGGAGAGTCAATTGACCTGTTACTTGTTCTCCATAATGTGCATAAATTCAATTTTTTTTAGTGCCTAGCAACCTGGACCATAGTCCTGATGTAATATCTCAGGATACAGCCACCTGTAGACATTTTTCAGTAAATGTTCGCATGTTTGGTTTTCTTTGCTCTTTTTAATTGGCAGTTTTATTCTTCTATTTGCTATTACAGAAACAGTGCCACAGACTGATTTATTCATTTATATATCTTGCCAGACATTGACTTATGGGATCTTCTCAGCAATAAAGCTGAGCTCACTTCCTTCTGGAGCCGTTTATCTCCTCGACCCTGAAACATGGTGTGCGATGATTTGCATGCCAGTTTTCCATCAGTACTAGAAAAAACCTACTCATATTTCCCTATAACCAAGCAAAAACATTAAATTCCCATAATATATAGTCATGCAAGAAAAGAAAATATTGAATAGACCTCTATTCAAAATATCCTGTTTGATATAGCATTTCATTTAAGTTTTTCTGAAGTTCTAATTATTTAGCAGGCATCGACATACATACTAGAGACCCCCAGAGGACACTATGTTGGGGTCCCAGTGTGGCAGGGGCTCGCCCTCCCTTGCATGAGGGGTTAAGTCCCCTACCAAGAACGTGGGTGCTTAAAGTCTCTCTTTTTTATAATAAAATTGATACGTTATTGATCCCCATGGGGAAATTGTCTTCTCACCTCCCCCAACCTTGCTCTGCTTGGCCGTGAGGAGCAGTCACCTCAAGGGACACCCAGGGAGCTGGGGGTTAAGGGCCTTGCTCAAGGGCCCACAGACATGCTGAGGCTGGGCTTGAATGAGCAACCTTCCGATTTCAGGCACGGAGCTGAGCCACACTCTGTCCCCATCGGGTATTATTAGCATTGTTGTTGTTATTGCTATTATGCTTATTTTAAGTCCTTTTTTAAACTGTCTGCAAACCACTTTGTAACCCATGTGGTTAAAACAGTGCTATATAAATAAAGACTGATTAATTTCATATTTTTGTAAAGACATGGGCCTAACAACAAAGTGACTACACCAACCCTGGGATTTGAACCAGCAAACCTCTGATCCCAGCCACAGCAGCCTAACCAATCTGAGCCACACACACAAAAAGCAAAAACATTTAGCGAATACTTAAAGCCGTCATGTTGTAATAGTAATTTTTTTATTTCCGCGTGTGTGTGAGTAAACGCCATAGCTGTATTGACCTACAGCCAGTCCAGTTCATGTGTTTTGTCCGCAGGATGAATGCAAAAACACGGGGGGAGTTTGAGGCGGGTAAAGGGGAATGGAAGGGCGATGGCAATGACGGCAGTGAAGAGGGGGGTCACCACTCTCGCCTCCGGGTCAGGAAGTTGCACCCCCCCCGACCATCTGTCTGTGGATTAATCCCCACAGTGCTTAGCAGCTTTATAGCCTGGCTTATCGCTGAAGCTAACAGCCCCCAATCCCGACTCAGCACACAGCCCATGTGATCTTCTCCAAGGACAGCGATTGGGAGGCGGCAAGGCCGCCCTGGCACCTATTTAATATGTGCTTATGCGAGGGAAAGGGGAGTTGATTGTTGACTTAGCACTGACCATGGGAAGCTTTTCTCCCACTACTAACCAGCGCCCACACCCACCCACGGCACAAACACACGCACACATTTGGCAGCATCAGTGTCAAAGACAATATGGTCGGACACCTGGTAGAAACTGCTACACCGCTAACTGGCACTGCCAACAGTGCTGTACAGTGCCAGACATAGCAGTGAACACAGACAGCATCCCCACCCCCATTTTTTTTTTAGCTTTGCTGGTTTAATCCCACTAAAGGGTTTCAGCATCACTCACTGGTCCTTTTTTGATTACCAGTGGCATTAGCTAATTGCAATTGCCATTTTAGCTCCAGTTTATCCGTGGATGCCTGCACCCTGTAAAATACCTCAGCTATCAGGGAACCTTCCCAGAACTACAGTCGGCATTATCTGAAGGCCTTCTCAAAGTTAGCAGAGAACATTCTTTACTGGAAAGTTAATGGAACGTCATTTCTATGTTTTACAAAGGTTAGCATGATAATATTACTACCGGAAACATCCTTTTAATGCAATTAATGTTGGAAAATATAATAAAATACAATTTTATAAAACCAGTTCACATGTACATGGCAATCAGACCACCTAGTCTCGAACCCATGACCCTGGAGGTGCATCAGTGTTAACCACTGACCTTCCTCATCCGTCATTGGCTTTGGTATTCTTAGTCTTAGCTGTAGTAGTAGTTGTCATAGTGACTGGCAGCATTATATAGATTGTTGTTTCATACTTTCTATTTCTCTTACTTGGTTAAAATACTTAAATCTTGGAATGTTACCGAGGCTGCTGCCTTTTATGGTGACAACATCAATGAACACACGAGGCTTAACACTCAAGGTTTTTATTCAGTAATTAATTCAGTCATAATGTCATATGTCAGATATGTACAGGAAACGACCTTAAAATAAGGCCATTAGTATCAAAAACAAACCTGTGCTTACAATAACAGATTCAGTTTTCTTTTGTGTTCAAAGTCAGAAACATTTTTTTTCCACTAAGTTTCTTTATCTAATGTTTGCAGCTGTGGGATGAAGCTGGAGGGCTGAGCTTAAAGGCCAGGGGCGGCTTGGTTGTCCCATGGGGGAATAAAGCATTTCTTTGTTCACAACAAAGAAATTCCACCACCTCTATCATTTTGGTGTCTCCCCTTGACTGGCACTGAGTGCTAAACCAAGTAAGTGCATAAATATACATACCAAGTCAGTTAGTAAGTAGCTATTCCCGTTTGATGTGTTTCACATATAACTTTAATGCAGGGTGTCATTCATGAAGGATACTGTGGATTGCTTGGCCTGTGGACATGGCTATTTGGGATTTTGGGCAAGCAGCCTACATAGGCCACTAGGCCGTGATGCCATCAAACTTTTAGACATTTAAATTTGATGCCATTAATACTAGGTTTGTAACCAAAACAGGGGCTAACTGAAAGAGAGCGGGACCTCTATCTTTATGTCTTCACATATAGCATAACTTCCCGTGTAAAAATGTGAAACAGCAACATCCACCAGGAGGCCTGTGTCAGTGTCAGCATGGGAGGGTGCTGATGCGCTTTACTCTGACATCACTTAGGATGGCGTGGCACTAATATCCCCCACTTCTCACCCCAAGCAGAAGCATGATACTGGCCTTGGCCTGTATCATCATTACTGAGTCTCTCACAGTAATTATTTTGAGTCAATGTTCTTCAAGACACAACGAGATTTATTTTTTCAGGCTATGTGCTGTTTATTGAAATATGTAAATTAACCCCATTTATATTCTCTGATTTGCATGTTTAAGTCCTATGAGAAATACATTAATGTTGACATGATAAATTCAGCACATGGGCGGACAGCCTGGAAGCCTGGAAGCTTAGGTAAATCATATGAATAGTGCATCAGCCTTGGGATGGGATTCTGGAATCCTCACTTCCTACTTCTCTCCTCTGGCTTGAGATTACTGTGAAATGACACTGCAGTGTTGTTAGGGGGGAACGAGGAGGTAGAATTCGGCAACAGACACAACTCCAGGCCTCTGAGACAAAGCAGTTATGTTCAGTCGCTAGGCCAGTAGCTACTGTGTCTGTCGTGTCCCTAGTTGCAGGTTAAGACAGTTTTGATTATAGGGTATGATCCTGAGAGAAGACTGAGCTTCAAGATGGAGCAGGGCAGCAGGAGACCATATCCAGACAAAGTACTTCTGTTGCCTGGATGACGGTCTCCTTCCCAGGGAATATGACATCTGTTCTGTACTTGGATCATTTCAGCCAGTTCTATTGTAAAGCCGACAGGGGTCTTGAAGAAGAGACGTGCCCCTGCTGAACGTGTGATTCATAGACGCTACCCTGCAAGTCGACCAGTAAATTCTTTGTGACAACACTTCCCTTGCAGCTTGAACTCCGGTGCCTGGAAAACGCTTCAACGTTTAATACTTCTAACAGGGTTTCTATCTATCACAGGGGCTGGCTGTGATTAGAATGTAAGCAACAAGCGGCTGCCCGCCGATAAAAGCACTCAGAGCGTCGACCCAGAGCGATAAAATCGACGCAGTTATTCATAACACTCAGCTGAACTTAAATAACGCTCGCTTTCACTATCAGATCATGTCATGCTTCGGAGTTTTAATGAAAATTAATCAGAATTAGTCAGACTTTCAGTACACAACAGAAATTTGCCACAGTGTTTAGAGCTTTACAGAGATTCACTATGTCAGATGCAAAGCCTCAGTGTGTACATGCGTTGTGGCGATTATGGGCGAGTTGATGCAGAAATTGACACCAGTTGCTGCCCAACCTTTCAGCTCAGCCACCTCCAGTTCCAAATTTGCACTGCACACACCCTCTCAACCTGGGACTGTGGTCCTGCCCTCCCAATGGTCCCCATAGACAACCCTAATCCAGTTTCTCACTGGAATGCCCTTATTTAAAATCAGCAGAAGCGAGTCGTAAATCGACAAGGTACGATCATATAAACACATTTTTAATAAACTAGTACCCCAAGTTGATGGCTTTTAATCGACGACCCACGATGGCGTCTGTCAAAGGACTTTGTTTTGCTGGTTTGACCGTGTGCTACCCTTAACAAAAATCCCCCCCCCCCCCTCCCGAGAGATTAGTACAAATGGTACAAAGGTCTTGGATTTTTCCCATAGTCTTTCTTTTTTGATACCTGGAATGGTCATAACTCCTCAGCCTGCTGTCTTCAGCCCTTATAAGCGGGAAAAGTTAAGGAGGTAGAGAGGGGGGGCTGCTGGGAGGGGGGGGGGTGATTGGTGATTGTTACAAGAGCTTCGCAATAGGGGCAGAAGGACAGTTACCAAGGCCAGTGTCTATTCCTGTTTGTAACAGGAGTGTTTGGGGGGGAGGGGGGGCGTAAGGTCCCTGAGTCCTTTGTCGACGGGTGGGGGTGGGGGATGTTTCTTCTTTGAAAATGTAGGCAGCACCTAAAGCGTAAAGTAGCAACCCACCAAACCTACAGCAGAGTTTGGGTTCCCATAACCCATGGCTTCTCTGGCTTTACACATAGAGAAATGAAAGAGCAACCATAGCTATAGCATGCAGGGACTTTCGCAGGGACTTTCGCAGGGACTATCGCAAGGACCGAAAAAAGGCCTGAGGGCAAGCGGGTCTTCGTGGCTTGGGGAGTATGGAATCTAGAGACCCAAAAAGTAGCCAAAAGATCTAGGGCAAAGTCTACCCAAATCTAGTGCACTTGCAGCCATAATGGGAGCAGAAGATTAATGAGGCATAATACGAAATTTATAGCTCTATTTTCTTTGCGACTTATGCAAGAGATTTTACCATAACAGATTTTAAGACTGCTTGCGTACTGGTATCTGACTCTGCGAACATTCTGCATTAACAAAGATCTATACATAACACACTATTGTTATGCACCATTTGTACTTCTGTTGTATATGTTACATAGTCACCGCGAAACATATATACGTAGATTTTACAATGTGCTTTTCAAACTACATTTCAGAAAATCATTCTGCATAGGCGTCAGATTATATGCGCGTTAGCGGAATGTTTAAACATCCACAAACATTAGCAGAATGAAAAGGCCAGCTCTAGAATGCTAAATTCCTGAGAAGGTCTGCGATTTCTTATAGCTGGTGTATCCTTCGATATGCCCTTTACTTCTAAACTCCCGGCGACTATATATATATATAAAAACAGTGTCATGGTTTATAATCGATTTTGTTATGATACTGGCTCTTTGTAATTATGTGGTGATCATCTTGACGAATCGTTGGACTGGCTATAAGGCTGATGGGATTCAGGTCATTGAAAGAGTTAAGTGTAACATTAAAGGGGGTGACTGACTCACAGAGGCACGGGGACAGAAAAGGACGTCTGCTTCTGGTTAGCATCATCCAGACTCTGTTAGCCTTTCATTTGTAATGGGTTGAATAGGGTCTGCAAAACAAAGCCTGCGTTTCTATGTTTATACAGAGCAAACAATAAAAGTCATGCTAACCCTAACTATATTCCATGCACTTAGCTTAAATCTTTTGTATTTTCGAAACCCTACATCAGTACCCAGGAGGTGCATATTACCCATTCTTACAAGAGTAAAATTTGTTTGACTTTTCTATTTTCAAGTTCGTTAATCAAATTCAACGCTCCTCCCTGTTATGTCTCCCAGTACATACAAAATACCATTGTCTCTATGTCATCCATTTACAGTACTGTACATTACACAGACAAAAGGAAAAAAAAAAAACGAAAAGAAAAACGGAACAAAGTCGAGGGTGACAAATCAGAAGAAGTAAAAGAGTACATTGCATAAGGTTCAACAGTCCCACCATCTTGACATACAGTAAAAAAAGACGCCACTGATCACGTTTAAAAGACACGACGCAGCAAGAGCCATGCAAAATCTTTTAGTCTCTGGTTGTACCAGCAAAACCCAAGAAAAAGGGAGAAGGAGAGTGAGAGAGACTGACTTGAGTGAGTAGAATGGTAAGGCCTTGCCTCCTCTACTGATCCTTTACTGTTCAACCAGAGAGAGAGAGAGAGATGCTTACTGACTCAGCTTGTTACAGCTCTGCTGTTTAAAGGCCCAGAAACAGTCTATAGCAGCACTGAGGCCAGGGGAAAGGTCCCGGGACACAGGACAACCCTGCCAATGGCAGTGGCAGAAGCCTGGCGAGGAGACATTTGGGAGGATCTCCCCAGCAGTTAGGGCCCACGAACCGTTCCGCCTGACCAGCCCTGACACAACAGAGCTATACAGAGCATAAGCCCGTAAGGGAACTAAGGCAGGAGGCGGCCCAAGGGGAAAAACTGACCTGCTGGCCGCAAAGGAGCTCCCGCCATGTGGGGCACAGAGAGGCATGGAGGTCCCTGCACTCTCGCCTGTCCTGCCTGCCCACAGTATCTTTGCTCAGACGATGGGGATGTTCTTAGAACATCATGGGTGAAAGAAGAAATTATTCTTGATAATCCATAATCCTTTCCGACCACCCTACAGTGATAAGCGTAGTAAGATTATGGATTACACCAGTTAAGGTACTGTCCTTTTATAGACAGATAGATAGATAGATAGATAGATAGATAGATAGATTAGTTATCATTTTATCTTATTCAAGAACTCTTTCCGCAACATAATCCTCTACAAATTTTATACATGAATGTTCCTCTTCCACTTAATGTAATACATCTATTAAAAACAGACAGGCAGGACTTGACAGACAAGACATTCTTCTCTAAGGAGCAGATGTTGCTTTCTGTCTTTATCTTCTCTCTCTCTCTCTCTCTCTCTTCCTTGCTCTCACTCTCACTCTATTTTCCAGTGTCACGAGAAGAGATCACTGGACCTGTGTGCATTTCTGGCCAAACGTAGCGCAGTTCCGGTATCTGTGGATGGGCAGGATAGGAGAGGTGTGCATGTCTCTCTCCTGCTGCTCAGAGATGCTGCTCACCCACCCATGAAAGGCCCAGCACTTCATGCTCGAGTGGGGAATGGTCTCTTTGGAAGGAACATCAGCTGAGCCATAGGGGCTTCTCCAAAGGGCAGCATGCATAATGCCACACAGAGGAGTGCCGCACATGCTAAGTGGGTCAACCCTCTGCATCATGCCTTTCTCTCCACCCAAGCACTGACCTCATGGTGCCCATTGGTGACACCAGATCTTCAGCCCGGCTCAGAGCGACTGAAGACAAACCCACCCTGACTCAGAGCCAGCAGGAGAGGAGAAAGCTAAGGCATTTCACATTAGCTTAGCACCAAGAGAAACCTACAGCTTCTGCACGACTTTAAACGTGTGGGAGCTTCTCACAAGCTTCTCTCCTTCCCGGTAAGGTGGCCGCTAGCTGACCTCGCCTCACGGTTAGAAGTTAGCCAGTGTCTGGCTCCTGCTACAGTGCAACTTATTATTGCAGAATTGCTGAGATGTGGTTCCTTGGTCCTCTATCTTTACTGTTTGAATATGTTTCTTATTGCCAGCTCTATGGAGCCCTCGGTGGCTCCCTCAGCTGATCACACAGGGCTACATGCACGTCAAAAAGGAAACGTGCCAATAAACAAGCGCAACAGAGGCAGATGCAAATTCCTCCATTTGATTCAGTAACAATGTGTTTTTCCCTTTAAAAACTATGCACAGTTATAAAAATCTGCCATTTCTGTCACTGCTTTGTAAACATGCCTTTTGCAAATTCATTACAAAATCATGTGGTTTAAGAATACAAAAAAATTATCATCAGGGACAAAAACAAACACAGTTAATATACAGTTTTATAACCAATCCCACCCATTTCATCCCTTGTAAACTATCAGTCAAAAGTATCACCCTGCTCCCTTGTGGAACATAAACTAAAACTTGATATATATATATATATATTAGTTTTATATATTAATCCATATATATATGCAGCAGTAGCATATGTTAATTTAACATATACATAAACACATTTTAATTTTACCACATTCACACGCTCAGTTATAACACATAAATGTGTTATTTTAAAGGACAGCGCTAACCCTGTCGCCAAAAAATCATATTCAATTAATACTTATGAAATGTTGTTTTTCTCTTCTGTCATATAGAAGGGAAAGTTCAATTTACTCTCCCCTCCTCTAATCAAATCAGGACTCACTCACGCACAGACAGAATGCAGCAGGAGAGAAACTCGGCAGGATTAGGAGAGGCTGGATTTAAGGAAGAGGGTGCAATTTGCGCTGAGGTATAGAGCTTACAGTTGGTTCTGGGTTTTCGTTTTTCACATTAAGTAGAACTGGAGGGGATATTTCAGCCATACTTGCCTATAAAGTTGGGGCCTGCATTTAGACCACAGGCGCTTAGGACCACACGTCGGCCCGCGCCGTGTGTGTGCACTAATGGGTTATAAATTCACTGGCAGTGAAAGTGTCTGCATCTTCAGCCAAGAGGCTTGCATGAAACAACACTTCTAGTGGAGTCTGTGACATGGCTCCAGCGGTTTTCTAGAGAACATTTCAGGTGCTACCTTCTCTGCTCGACACGTTTGAAGTGAAAATGATAAAAACCGTATCTTCAGTACTCTTTTGAAGGTCAGAGCAGGAAACGTCAATCTGCTTTAATTTACACTCTTATCTGGAGTCGATGTCATTCAATGAAATCATTTTTAATGTCTTTTCTTGGCTTATCTCTGAATGGAACCTGAAGGATTGTGGCTGTGAAAAATGTCTTTCCAGGGGTGCGGCCGAGGGGGTTTCCTGGGCCCTTCTCAACATCGGGAACCCCCAAGTCAGCAAAATCTAATATGTCTATATGTCATTTTTTCAGGGGCCCAGAATTCCTTGCTATGCACTTGAGCCTCTCTGCCTCATCTGGCCCTCTTCTAAAGAAAAAAAAACCTCTTGTTCCAAGGTCTTGATAGACTTTTGGGAACAATTCTGGATACAGATCTGGAACATACTTGCACTTTTATTTCAGTCCAAAATTCTACCTCTGTCTTGATTACCTACTTGCACTGATAACAGGTGTGAAAGAAAGGACGGTAAGTCCTGTACACAATATCAGTCGGATATTCTGAATGGCTTCAGACGTAGGCAGACTCGCTGGACTGGGTCCTGCCCATGTTGGGCACGTGGGACAGGTGGGCCAGGTCTTTTTTGCGCAACTCACCAATAGATTTGCGCCGGGCCTGGACTCCCCGGATAGCGCTTTTGATCTTGCGCCAGCCCATGTGGTGGAGCTCAGCCAGGTTGAGCACCACGCAGATGCCGCTGACCGCGAACATGAAGACCAGGAAGACAGTCTTCTCGGTGGGCCGCGACACGTAGCACTCGACTTCCTTGACGCACGGGTAACGGTCGCACTCGAAGATGCTTGGCACGTTGAAGCCGTATAGGAAGTACTGTCCGGCCAGGAAGCCAATCTCCAGGGCGTTGCGGAAGACCACCTGGATGACATAGAAGCGGGAGATACCTTCCTGCCGACGTACCTTGGCGTTCTTCAAGTGGGTCAGCGCTCGTGGCACGTAGGGGAGCTCTTTCACCTCCAGGCCCTCAGACTCGTCCTTTCCCCCACTCTCTGTGTTCTGGACCATGATGCCGTTGATATTACGCACTTTACGGCCTCCCTCGCTACGCCCGTAATCTTTCTCCAGCAGCGGATAAACAAAGGAGTACTGGCGGTCACGCTGTTTGGCCGATTGGTGCACGGAGTAGGTGATGAAGCAGAGGCTAGGCGTGCACACCAGGATGATCTGGAAGACCCAGTAGCGGATGTGTGAGATGGGGAAGGCTTTGTCGTAGCAGGCCTGGTTGCATCCCGGCTGCATGGTGTTGCAGATGAACATGGCTTGCTCGTCTTCGTAAACCGTCTCGCCCACGATGGCCACGATCAGAATGCGGAAAATCACCACCACCGTCAGCAGGATCCTGGAGGGAAGGAGGTAGGGAAATGAGGATGATGATGGAAATGTGGAAGATGAAGGGTTAGGGACAAGAGGAGGCGTGGTGAGAGGGGTAGAAAAAGTTATGTTCCTCAAACAACTGTGAAATTTTATTGCATGTGAAACTATAACATTGTGACCAGAGGAAAGTTCAGGTTCAGAAAACCTGAAATCCAGACTAAGATTTTGTTTCAACCAGCCAGGTGAGTGCTCTGTGAATGTGACTATTTGACCTCAACTGGTTAGTTGCAATAAAATTTTGGTGTGGATTTGTATTCTCTAAACTGGAACTTCCCACCTCTGGTTGCGACATATTCCTTTACTATCTCTGCATTAATCAGCCTCACTTGTACTTGTATCTCTTTGGACAAAGCCAACTGCTAAATAACAGTGAACGTGAATGTAAAATCAACTAGTGACATTTGCACATTCATCATATGAATATATTTTATAGTAAAGCCAAAGACACTAATTTCCACCAGAATTAGAGCTTCCTGCATAGAGAAGTAACACCCCCCTCAAGCCTTTTTGGCTCTTCGGTTAATTTTATCCACGTTCACAACATCACAAGATTTAAAAAAAGACAACGATTTGGCACTTATCCCCCGTAATTTTATCACATCCCTCGGCAACATACGAAAGCACGTGCGCGTGCGTGTTGCGCGAGCCCCCGAGCTCTTAATTTGCCAGTGTGCCGCGTATCAGCTTCCGCGCGCATATGTGCTGGCGCGAGGCTGCTCGCAATCGCATGACGTCACCCTCCATAAATATCCCGTAATTTCGCGCGGCTCCGCTGAGCGTGCGCGCCTCCGGGCACGTGAGCTGGCGCTTTCGGGGTGGGGGGAGAGAGAGGTGTGGAAACACGGTGCACTATAGATAGCTCAGCGCTATTAATTTATTCTAACTTTAATGAAGAGCTTTGGGGGGGGGCGGGATATCTCTGGTGCTGCCACTGAGGTAAGAAGCAAATGTTTGAATAAAGGTCTACGACGGGGGCCGGGGTATAACCGCGGGACACAGGTGGTCTTTGGTTTCCTTTTGCCATTTCGTTCAGCCACATCGGTCATTTTTAAACACTAGCTCTGAAGTCCCTTTTTCCCTTGTGTCTGGCCAATTAAAATCATTAAAATTCAAATAACATCAACAACTATAGCTGCCAGAATTCAATGGATATTTTTTATGAGCAGAGCAGTACAATTCTCATGTGATGAATTCCTTATACGATTATGCCGCAGAAGGCTTTATGCAAGGTTATACAAGATAATTTTCTTTGATTCGGGGAAAACGGTGCTAACATATCTGAACATCTGCCTCAGGGCGAAAGGCCAAACGGAGCATTCAGATTAAGTCCCACTGTGCTATCATTTCCATAAATTTCAAACGACAGTTATTGGTCAAAAAGACTCCTTTTTTAAAATCCTTTAAAATAAAGGCAGTTACATCTTTTAGAGTGCAGCAAGAAGCCTAGGGGGAAACAAAGCGAGTTTAAGGATGGAGCGATGGTGTGGCTGCCGCAGCCACGGGAACGCGCGCGCGTGCACGCGCACACGAACCCGCAGCGCAGCCTTTGTCCAAACAGCGTCTCAGTGGAAATCCATTAAACGTCAGAGCTGTCAGTAAACACGGGACTGAACCTGGAAATCGTCAAATTATGGGTTGGTTAATGGTGAATTATTCTAACAGTGGCAGGGTGGCAATAACATGCCTTATGTATAATGTTTTATACTTGTGGAGATTAACCTTAAATTAGGGAGAAAACTAGGCAATGGATAATGGGCCTCTTAGAGTAAAGACAAGCTCATCTGAGAGAATAAATTACAAGAGCATAAACACAAAATGAAGCTTTCATCTCTGCATAAACCAGCAAAAGGATTCTTGAATTAGCTTTTAAAAAAAAAATTATATATATATATATATATATTGCACCCTGTTGCCAATTTTGTGTGCAAGCTACTCATCTTCTCCACCTTCTCTATCCTTTCTTTATATATTTCCTCATACATTCACTTATCAACCTTAGATTCTCACTCTATTCAATCTTTTTCTCTCTCATTCTGCATGTCAACAGACTACAAATTTAGAGTTTTTTTCCCAGTCTCTATAGGGGAAAAAATATGTTCAAAATCGTTAATCACTAGCCTATATATGCAACCGTATATGCAACCATAACCCAAAACATACCAACCATATAACAACGACACAGTATATTTTAACATTGCGCTTTGGTAAACATATTCAATTTAAATTGCATCTCTATTGGACAGTGGTACTAAATGCCTGGAAGGCAGTACATTTCACAGAATTAAAAGCTGATGAACGTACGCCTCTGATTTACTGCAAGCAAGTGATTCATACTTATTAGAGCCATTTAAATGCCACTCACAATAAGGACCTACACACTGTCAAAACACATCAGAAATTAGATTTACTTCCTCGATTATTGCTTCGCATCTAGAATTCACAGGTGCCAATGTCACAACTGCTGAGTTACACTGTTAACAGAGGTGAGACCGGCCATATTTATGTCAGTGGAATACAACTGCCCCCCTCCCCAGCTCCCGCCAAACGATTCACTACTCCTTCCCCCTTACACCCAGCTCCCGCAGATAGTTGCTGTGGCAACTGCATCCTTAAACACCCCCACGGAATGGTTTGTCCGGAGAGTGAGGGAGATCGTGAGCATAAGAGCGTGGGGAAGCATTTTTCTGGCCAGGCAATCAACTTGGAGATTATTAATATTATTATTTTTTCATGTGCATTTTTTTCTGCTTTTGCCCATCACCCATGTCTCAACAGCAGTGGGGTGGGGTGGCCAGAACTGAGGCTTATGCCGGAATATCTTGATGCCATGGAGAAGCTAAATGGAGGGATTGCAGAGCGTAATGTGAACAAGAAAGGGAAAGAGAGAGATGGTGGTGGCAGAGAGGTAGAAGGAGGAAAAGAGAGGACAGGAAAAGATGATGGAAAATGGGAGAGGGATTCGGAGAGACTGGAAGATTGATGGAGGGACAGGAGACGGAGGTAGCGAGCTCTAAGCCCCACCAGTTCCCTTTGTTTGCACGCTATCTGACTGTGGTCTTCATCCGACCTTCTCCCATGCCAGCTTATGCTTACATTACGCTACATTAGCTGGCAGGTGGGGATGTTACCCAGCCAGCCTTTCCTGTTGGAGACCCCCAGAGGTCTTTTCTGCCTGGCGTAGGATTTTGTCATTTCCTCGCCTTTGGCTTCATCTGGCTTTACCAGACTTTTGACATGGTTTACCATTACCTATTGATATATCTGCTATTCTACAGTCTTCTTTATTAGGTTTCATTCTGCATGCAGTGTTGCTGCTAATCCTTTGTTGGATGCTTTGAGGAAGCGATGTTGGGAATAGTCGTATTTAAAGAACTGAGCTGAAGTGAATTGAGCTTAAACTTGGGTCTGACACATTGCTGAATATATTTTTCAGTGTTTATATCCTGTGTTTCTACACTTGTTCGAAAAGGGATTTTTAATGCACATACACCAACATCTGCGCTTGCCAGTGCAGTGTGTAGCATCACGCTCATTAAGTCACGTGGGCTGGGCGTGATTCCAGGTTCCTAAGAGGTTTGGTCATGACAAGCTCGCACACCTGTCAACTTTCGCCCCAGGGGCGGCCAGTCAATCCAGTCTCATCTGACCACGGCCATTTGCCCCCCCTGTGCCGTCCATCTTTGCCACTCGTGACAAAGGCCCTTATAGCCTTTTATCAGCTCATTGACAGCACTTCAAAGCTAAATCTATCCACCTCCCTTTGCATTTGCTGTATTTGTGTTTAACATCAGAATGGACCGCCTCCCCCTTTCACCTCTTCTACCTAATTCTAATGTCTCTGCCTTCCTCTCTGACACCCGCTCAGAGATCCGTCTGTATTTGCATCTGCACAGAGGACAGGTCGTAGCCTTTCGCCGCTGTAGATAATTGCTTTGGCTTTTCGACCGGAGAGCCCCCCCCCCCCTTACAAACCCTACTGAAACACAAGCACAGCGTGTCCTCGCAGGGAAGGTCAGATACTATTTGGTGAGCTGTCAGGGAGTCCCATTATGATGGCACAATAAAGAATTGAGAGAGGCTGGTGGGTTGTTTTTTTTTTTTTAAGTCACCCAGTTTTGAGTCTAGCTGTGGGGCTGTGTTTTCATCTGTTTTCATCTGGGATTAAGTCACGTGATCCCAGCCGGAAAAACCGGGGGAATCATTTTAAAATATAAATCACTAGGGCAAGCGTGTGTTATTTAATCACACTCATTTTTGTTATCCAATGCATATAGTTATACATCAATAGATTACAAATTAATGTATAAATGTATTCTTAAACTTATAGACCACTAGCTAAATGCTGGTGTTTCAAACTATTAAGACTCTGGGGCTGTCACTCTCTGCAGCCTCCCCATTTTCATCGGTCCCTGTCCGGAAATCACTTGCACATGGGATTAGGGGAGAGTGCCGTACGGTACCAGCTCCGTTTGTCCAGCAAAGTCAAATACACTCGGATTGCCGTCATTAATCACCCTTCATGTTCTGGTCTCGCTGCTCTCTGATCCTCAGTTGTGCTAATTAAGATTAAGATAAACTTTATAGATCCTGGGGGAATATTCTTTTTAAAAGCCTATTATAAAAAATTCACCCACTGAGCAAGGCAGCACTAAAAAAGAGCACAATTTGCATATTCATCAGGAAAGCATCACATGGTGTATGTTCCAGAAATGGCATGTCCTTAGATAGTATTGGCAGCAGTCGGTGAAAATTATGTCATGGTTACATGAAAGTAGCCTCATCCCAGCCAAGCTGTCACCTGCCTCCTGGCCTGGGCTTCCTGGGAAAGGCTCCAGGCTCGCCATCATCCTACACTGGATAGGAGGTTACGGAAAAATGGAAGCATGAATGGATGCATGAACATAAGAAAGTATGTTCAGCATCGTTAGACCAGTAGCTGCTATTGCTATAAGCACGGCGTGTGTGACTTCTGCGCACGGATTAAAACGTGGCAAAAGGGCAGAGAGAGAGGACAGGAGAAAATGAGTGACGGTGGTCCCTGGGGGGGTGGAACGTCATAATCCGGATTAACTCTTCTGTCCGGGACAGGCCTCTTCCAAGGGGTGCCTCACCCTGACACGCTGTACCACATGGCTACGGTTCATAGCCGCTCCTGTGCCTGCCCACGCAGCTGCACCCGTGCTGAATCACGCGCGGCCGTCCGCCAAGGACAGGAGCTGCTGTAGCTGCTATTATGGGCACTGATGGTTATAACTTACAACTTACGCTGCGCTACATTACGCAGCATAAATAACTCAGAATAAAGAGCAGCATTCATGACGACAGAGTTGTTGTATTGTCGTCTTATAGTTATAAATGTAGTAATATTATGTGTGTGCATTTTATAGAAGTGCTTTTAGCAACATATAGTAACATACAGCAATGCTCCATGCAAACATAAACTCATTCTGTGTTAAGAATTTCTTCTGTTCTCCAAAAAGTCACCAATATCTTGTTGGATGGCTAGAAGAACACAACTTCAGTTCCCAAACCTCTCCTCAGGGGCACCCCAAGCATTCCATGTATATTTGTTAAATTTCATCACCAGTACTCTTAATTTAAAAAACTCAATTAGGTATTGATTAACCAAACATGGTATTGTAGTGGTTCAGTCAAATATACTCACACATCAGTTTATGTGAATAATGCATGGTGTACATGATGAGTTGAGTTGCACAAGGAGCAGTTTTCTCGATAAACACTCTGTTTGGCCAACAAGCACCAAATAAAAAAAAATTGGAACTGGTATGTTTGTGTGCTGAGTGTTTGTAGGTTTATGTTTACTGTAAATATGCAGTTACATCACTTGTGCTATAATACTTTCAGAGGAATGCTAAATGGACCATTAGACTATGCATTCATTTATGCAAAGTAGGTGAAAGAGAGTGCTAATTTCTGCTGGAAGCTATAGAAGGAATGTGCATCAATGTGTTGTAATGTATGCAAAGCCACATTGTTGAGCCAAATGCATTTTCGCGGTGGTGATATTGGCAGGCTTGCATGCGCTGTGGTGGAAACTGTCTCCTGACTCTTGTATGTGTACCTGTGCTTCTGTTTATGTTTGTGTGTTTATGTGGTATCCGGCATAGTGGTCGGTGCGTGTCTGTGTGACAGGGCATGGTGTGTGGATAGGAATAGCGCTTGTTGTTTGTCTGTGTGGGTGATTTGAGGGCAGCGGCTGCGTGGTTCCTGCTGGGTGCTGAGCTCAGTATGGACACTTGGCTGTGTGTGGCTGCTGGGTGGGTGGAAGACCTGGTGCTTCTCTCAGACTGACTCATCCATACAGCAGCTGCTACTATCAGCCCCACGGGGCTCTCATTGGGCAAAGCTAACAGACAAACTGATACTACACGCTCAGACATAGGCTGGCTGACAGACCCAGATACCACACACTCAGACTCAGGCTGACACTCAGGCACTGATACCACACACTCAGACACAGGCTGACACTCAGGCACTGATACAACACACTCAGGCACAGACTGACACTCAGGCACTGATACCACACACTCAGACACAAACTGGCACTCAGGCACTGATGCCGCACACTCAGACACAGGCTGACACTCAGGCACTGATGCCGCACACTCAGACACAGGCTGACACTCAGGCACTGATACAAAACACTTAGACACAGACTGACACTCAGGCACTGATACCACACACTCAGGCACAGACTGACACTCAGGCACTGATACCACACACTCAGACACAGACTGGCACTCAGGCACTGATGCCACACACTCGGACACAGGCTGACACTCAGGCACTGATACCACACACTCAGACAAGACTGACACTCAGGCACTGATACCACACACTCAGACACAGACTGGCACTCAGGCACTGATACCACACACTTAGACACAGACTGACACTCAGGCACTGATACAACACACTCAGGCACAGACTGGCACTCAGGCACTGATGCCACACACTCGGACACAGACTGACACTTAGGCACTGATACCACACACTCAGACACAGACTGACACTCAGGCACTGATACCACACACTCAGACAAGGCTGACACTCAGGCACTGATACCACACACTCAGGCACAGGCTGACACTCAGGCACTGATGCCACACACTCGGACACAGACTGACACTCAGGCACTGATACCACACACTCAGGCACAGGCTGACACTCAGGCACTGATACCACGCACTCAGATTCAGACTGACACTCCTGCACTAAAACTGAACACTCTGATAAGACACAGTAAACATTACAAAAGAACATGCATACATGAGCACTTCATTCTGTAATATTAGTAGTAATAATAGTAATAAAAGTAATATTATTAAAAAGGAAAGTTAGAAATAGGATGTACCTGCATTTTTCATGCTGTAGGTAGTGTGTATTTGCAAGCATGCTGCTGACAACTAGTTCCGGTGTCTTTAAGGCAGGATGTTAATCTATTATGCAAATACACAATACCTACAATATGAATAATTGCACGATTACAATAATAATAATAAGTAACTTTTAGCACAATAAGCTGAAATAATGTCTTCTGGTGCAATGTGCAATAAGAATCCAGGTCATTATATTATTATCACAAACTAAAATGACTGTTGCACCAATGTTACACATCAGGTGATGGAAGACCCTAGAAATGTATCATGGAGACTGGATAGAATCCAGCTGCATCCCTGTGTCCATGGAGACGAAGATTAGACGTGAGACTCTGTTTGCCTGTGTCTCACTCCCTTGCCGTCTCACTCTCCATTTTTCTCTCTCTCACACACAGAGACACGCACACACACACCCACCATCACCACTGGTCCTGCCCACCTGCTGCAAGTTACACTAATGAGTTTCACATACACCCGTATCTATGGCTACCGCTCAGTGGCATACAGCTGTAAACA